>CM054140.1:46833050-46915550 GCA_028751875.1 Rapana venosa | reverse complement strand
TTCACCCTTTTTTTTTTTTTAGAGAGAGAGAGAGAATTCGTGGGAAATTGAGAATCTTTTTCTCAAACCAAAACTGGATAACATTTGAGAGAGAGAAAGAGAGACAGACAGACAGACTGACAGACAGACAAGACAAACAGTCAGAGACAGATATAAAGAGAGAGACAGACAGTGTGACACAGATATAGATAGATAGATAGATAGATAGATAGATAGATAGAGAGAGAGAGAGAGAGAGAGAGAGAGAGAGAGAAGAGAGAGAGAGAGAGATAGAGAGGAGAACTGGGTAAAAGTAGACTACGCAACACATGTCCAAAGGTAAGTTTCTGACAGACAAACCCAAACAAAACAACAACAACAAAACCTTTTTGGTCAAAATCTACCCTAAATTACCGACTTTGAACGCAATCTTAGGAACTTAACTGACCTGAACTTAAAGAATAGCCTCCTTACCCACGATGAAGGTTTAAAAAAAGAAATAAATAAAAATAAACCAACCAACTTAACACACTAACAACTTGTACTAAATGACTTTCAGGATTCAAGCTCAAGAAGCAAGGGCCTGATATAACAGCACGCGACTTTCAGGACACTTTACTAGCAAAGTCAACAAACTCTTTTTCCATCCATCCTGTTTTCAACTGGACGGACAGGCAAAGAAAAGACACACGTCTGGCTGTTCCTTCATCAAACTGGATGCCTTCAAGCTTCCCCTGTGGCAGTGCATTCACTACTTCTAGACTTTGACAAAAGCAACAGCACATCACTTGAGTTTTTGGAAAATCGAAACCACAGACCTGGAAAAAACGTCAGAGTCGCCGGAATACACTCGGGAATATTCAGGTTCTCTATGGACCTGTTGATCTCTCTTTAAATTCTATACGAGGTTGTGAGGGTAGGATGGGAACGGTAAGGTGTGGGGGTAAGGAAGCATGATGCTACTAATATGAAGCTAAAGAATGAACCCAGAGAATTGTGGTGTGCTTATTTATCAATTATTGAATCAACCATTCGATCAATCAGTCCATACTCTCAATGCCTCGATTTGCTGAATCTTAAGGGCACTACTGATGTAATGATAAACTCCTACCGTCCTCTCTGTCTTCTGCTACTCTCTGGGACTAGGTGGTGATTATGGCAATTTTTTTCCTTAACTCTGTAGTCTCACCCTTGATTCTGCAGTCTTCCCTTCCAAACAGATTCAAAGTCTTCTTGAAGAAAACTCTTGGTTCTTGAATCTCTTTTTTGTCTGCTGTATGTGTGTGTGTGTATGTATGTATGTATACATGTATATGTATGTAGATATATATATATATATATATATATATATATATATATGTGTGTGTGTGTGTGTGTGTGTGTGTGTGTATGCATGTGTGTATGCATGTATGTGCGTGCGTGTGTGTGCATGTGTGTGCGTGCGCGCGTACGTGTGTGTGTCGATTTGTCTGTCTGTCCATCTGTCTGACTCATTCTTTCTGTCTCTCTGCTTATCTGACTCTACAGGTGGACAGACCCTGACCAATGATGGGAATACTTGACATCTGACTGACCGTCCATCAAGGCACGGTATGTGGTCTCCAGGGGGGCAGCAATGACAAGTAGGCTAGCCGCTGCGGAAAAGAGCCAGAGGATGGTGAAAGAACGCTGACCGTTCATCACCCTCTACGATCGGTGGTCTAGAGGCAATGCACCCGCGTAGAAAGCAAGATGTCGCGGGTTCGATTCCCGTTTGTACCCGAACTCCCCCCCCCCCCCTCTCCCCATTCACCAATTGATTGGTGGTCAAGGTGCTAGTCCTTTGGGTAAAACATGAAGTCGAGATCGGGTGGTGCAATACAAAACTTCGCAAATGTAAAACATGACAGCAAGTGTCCTTTCCCTGGCAAATTTTGTAGAAAAGGACACTTGTGATAGGAAAGCAAAATAATACGTATATACAGGCAGGGAAAAGTTAATGGATAGCACAGCTCTTGTGGCGATGTTCTCTCTCCGGGAAGAGTCTCCCGAAATGCACACAGAAAAAATTTGCCGTGACTGAAGGTGGTATAAACAGTACAACACAAAACAAACCAATGAAACAACTGGATTTTTCCACACGGGCACTGTATTGATCATGACCTTACCTGTTTCAGTTCGCCCTCAGCAGTCACCAGCATGTCTTCAGTACTTGAACATTCCCTTTCTCCTCCTCATCTGAAAATACATGCCACGAGATGAGTGTTTTTCTTCTAATGTTCTTTTTCCTCGTTTCTGTTTGTTTTGCTTTGCTTCGAATGAATCTTGCCATCTTAGCGTACAACTTTTTTCTTATATCTTTTCCCACTTCGTGTGTGTGTGTGTGTGTGTGTGTGTGTGTGTGGTGTGTGTGTGTGTGTGTGTGTGTGTGTGTGTGTGTTTGTGTGTGTTGACTTCAATTTTACGTCTGTTCACTTTTAGTGATATTAGACTGGGAAAAAACAAAAAACAACACAAAAAAACGGGTGAGGTGGATGTGTTATTAAAAAAATTTTTTTAATCTCGAAAAGAAACTTGGCAATGCAACAAGAATTATTAACAAACAAACAAAAAGTCATTAACGTTAATGTAACTATAACAAATGTCCTATGGGACTGTGACAAAGACCTTTCACAATTTCAAATGCTAGTTTTAGATTGCTGAATATGCTGGTGAGGGAGTTTTCAGAAAAATGGGGTATGAAAGGTTTTACACTCTGGCAGTCAAAAAGTATATGAGTATTAGTGATATTCTCACCACACAGGCTTCTTTCCAAATGAGTGGGCGGATAGAGCTGCCAAAAAGGGTGCAAAACATGGACGGGATGCAATAGAATTGCATGTGCCTTTATCTTTACAAGAAGGGTATAGCTTACTAGAACAAAAATCATGGAAAAAGGTCACTGACAGTAATCAGCAAAATGAGAAACTTTTAACTAGAACTGCAATCAATACCGATAATTTAACAGTGGTGAACCATTCAGAAGTTAGTACAAGTGTTTTTACGTCAAGGAGAATTAATACTTTATTCTATAGAATGAAACTAAATGCATTGATGACCAAATTCAGCAAAAATGGTGTGTGTGTGTGTGTGTGGAGATTTAGTGATGCTACGTGATGATAGCTGGTTTACATTTATGTACTAAGATAATTTACATAAACGCTGTAAGTCTTGATAATACCGTAGTCTTGCTCAAACAAAATATTTGTTTAAGCCCTTGATTGTAAACCAATTACAAAACAAGTATATTCAAACCGTAAGAAACACTATAAATACACGCAGAGGGTAATAATGCTTACGAGGTGAATGAGTGGCGTCAGTGTTCTGTCTGCCTTGCTAAGATCTTCACAAAGTATGTGTTGAGCGCTGAACGAACTGTGTACATTTCTGTGTCTGCTACTAAGAACTTTGTTTCTGCTTTAATCTGACAGAGCTCCTACATCCTTTGGGATCTTAACTTTTAGATTTAAATGCAAAGTCAGGTAAAACAGTTATCTTCAGACTCTACGCAATAACCGTTCTCTCTCTCTCTCTCTCTCTCTCTTTCTTCTCTCTCTCTTCTTCTCTTCTCTCTCTGTATTTTTCATAATGTGAGAAAAGCTTAAATGTTGCTGATAACTTATTGATGATCCACACAAAAGTTGTTAGGGGATAACCGAAGGGTATATGATATATTTGAGTTGGTTGTTTTGTTGTTTGTTGCTTGTTTTGTTTGCTTGTGTTGCGGGGTGGGGGGGGGGGGGGGGGAGGTTGCTTTGTTTGTTTTTTTTCGGTGGGGGGGGGGGGGGGGGGGCTTTTACACTGGAAACGTACATTGACACAATTGTCTCAATGAGACCCTGTCACAAAAGTGGTGCATATGTCCGTACACACTGACGCATGTTACAAAGTAGTCGTAATCACTTGCACGTACATTCAGGTAATCAATCAGATTTTAACGTGTGTAGAGCATCTTGAGCACACGTTAAAACCTGTTCCGCCTTAGGAACAGTAGGCCATTTGTTCCAATGGGAACAGGTGACAACATTCATAAAACAGCATACACACAAGGACCAGATATGAAAGAAAACACGACTGCTTACAGTTGTTCCATTATCCTCGAAATCAAAGAATAAATAAACTAAAGTAACCGTAGAACTGGGCTCAAAAATACTCACGAATATGCACAACAATATCTCCTCACGAGCCGCAGCATCCATGATAAAGACAACAGATGAAAACTCGTGAATTTTACTTCAAAACAATTGTCAGGTAGAATTGGAGTTATCACGTCTGCTTGACTGTGAATTTGGAAAAGCCAATTAAAAGTGGGGTTATGGGTCATTACAGACTTCAAACGCTTTCCTGATTAGAGAGCTTTCTGAGGGAGATAAACATCTGTTGCTACATATGTATGTGTGTGGGGTGTGTGTGTGTGTGTGTGTGTGTGTGTGTGTGTGCGCGCGTGTGTGTGTGTGTGAGTGTGTGTGTGTGTGTGTGTGTGACACAACATGAAATGATAATTATGGTCTGGTTGGGCCCACAAATGTTGGCACTAACATTCCAAACCAGACTATTATCGATAACGACGCGTTTATATTTTACATCTCTTTTTATTATCAGCACCTACATTTGTTATTTCCGACAGTCAGGGGCCATAAAATAAATTGTGATATCAATGCCTGTTGTCATGTTCCAGAATCAAACCCGATGAAAAACCAGCATACGAACAACTTGACTTTAGAAATTTGAACATCAACACTGCGGAAGGACCAGTTGTGTTGTTGTGATTCTTCAAATACCACCACTGCAGTCTGCATGTCTACAGGAAGGAGTGAGGTACTGATAATAATTATCATGATCTTGTGTTACTCAATGGTGGTTTGACGCACATTAACAAGGATCTCTCTCTGTCTCTGTCTCTGTCTGTCTGTCTGTCTGTGTCTCTCTCTCCTCTCTCTCTCTCTCTCTCTCTCTCCTCATCTATATCCAACGGCTCTGAATTTTCCACTGGTCACAAAGCTCTCGGAAAAGTCTGTTCATTGCAGTCAAAAATTACACTGAGCATTCTTTTTTTTCTGAAAGTATCATATGCAAAGCATTTTGACAACAGAAGAAAACTGCGTTTAAAACTTAAGAACAGAGCATATTGACATTACTGAATATTTCGTCAGATCATATTGTTTAGAAATACGCGGAAAATAAAACTGAATTAGCAATGCGCGCGCGCGGGGGCGCGTGCGTGCGTGTGTGTGTGTGTGTGTAGAAAGAGAGAGAGAGAGAGAGAGAGATTTCGTATTTCGTAATCTTGGCTGTATAATGAAATGACAAGGTCATGTTACACATGACATCATCAACGTTAACAAAATATGCATGATAAAAAGACAATGTTCCAAGCAAACAACTACAACAACAACAACAAAAACAATAATATATCGGTCTTTTTCCACTAAATCATGGCGGGGCTTCTTGTTGTGTATGTGAACGAGGGTCTTTTTTTTGTCTTTTCTTTTGCCATTTAATTTGATTTAGGTTTTTTGTTTGTTGGGTTTGTTTGGTTTTGGTTTTTTTGCTGCAGCTGCTGATACTGTTCTTGATGTTTTGATGTTGGTGTTATTGTTGTTTATATGAACCCACACAGTGCTGTGCCGTATAATAAATAAATCTACATACCAGTGTCAAAAGCTATGTCCTCTTGTTTTCCCCTCCTACTGTCCCTTCTACATAAACCCAGCAGCTTAAAGTGGTCAGTTATTCCCTTGTGACTTTCCCGCTTGTTAACAGACGCCAATTTTGCTCTTGCCTTGCATGCACATAATTATGTTTATATGTACGCCTGCACATATGCAAGGACACGTGCACGTGTGCGCGCGCACACACACACGCATGCACGCACACACTTCGATCTTCTCTTAATGCTTTATAGACCCTGATATAACAGATGTTTCTCATTTATTGGATATATATATATATATATATATATATATATATATATAATTTTTGATATGTAGATAGGCAGATAGATAAATAAATAGATAGATGTGCGTGCGTGCATCCGTGCGTGCGCGTGCGTGTGTGCGTGCGCGTGCGCTGCATGCGTGTTGTTGTGTGCATTGTGAGGAGAGAGAGAGAGGGCAGACAGACAGAACCACAGAGAGAAAAGACTAATCAGGCAGAAAGACAGGCAGGCAGACAGACAAAAATGTCTAATAAAAAGAAGGACTGAGAGGAAAGACTGGAAGTGAGAGGAAGGCGGGGGGGGGGGGGGGGGGGGGGGGGTGGGGGGAAAGGGGAGGGTAGAGACGGAAAAAAACGGACGGAACCTGAGTGAGCCAGACAGAGCGAGTGACAGAAAAGAGGAAATTTCCGAGGAAAACTTGTCTGGTGGGGATTTCATTCCTACATACTGGATAGAAGCAAACGCTGAGTGAATAAGGACGCTTTACTTCAAACAATGAAACTGTGAGTTCGAATCTCGGTAGTGTTGTCTTAATGAATTAGGGATCGGGTTGGTTGGGGTTTTTTAAAAATCATCTCCTGGATCATCTTAAAGCGCAGACCTGCTAGTGCCTTAATTCCTTCCGTGTATATTCCCATGCAGAAGATCAAACATGCGCTTTAAAAATCCCGTAAATCATGTTAGTGTGAGGTGGGTTATGGAAACATGAACATACCCAGCATGCACCCTGAACCCTGGAGAAGGATGGGCTCCGCCAGGTTCAACTTGCCTAAGAGACACGGGATGAAAAATTCAGTGCTGTGCTCCAATGACTCTTCAGGGATTAAGGGAGAAGAGAAGATCCCTCACGATCCTAATGAGGACATAGATCACTGACAGATGATCAACAACATGTTGACCTTGATCATTATGTCGATGGTGACAAATTCTGGAAATTAATGGCAATTTGTTGTTGCTGTTGTTGTGTGTTTAAAGTCTGTTCACACTGAGTGATATTAGTCTTGGGAAGAGAGAGAGAGAGAGAGAGAGAGAGAGAGAGAGAGAGGAGTGAGAGAGAGAGGAGAGCGAGAGAGAGAGAGAGACAGACA
The DNA here is from genome assembly GCA_028751875.1 of Rapana venosa. Lineage (NCBI taxonomy): Eukaryota > Metazoa > Mollusca > Gastropoda > Neogastropoda > Muricidae > Rapana > Rapana venosa. The sequence continues at coordinate 46,908,527 of CM054140.1, read as the reverse complement.
GACAGCAGAGAGGGAGAGAGGACCAGTGACAGAGAGAGAGACAGACAGGACAGAGACGAAGTCGACGACAATGATAATGCGATGCTGACGAGAAGATTGTCAGAAAAGGTTTTAAGGAAGAACAGAATCGACTGGAGTCAGGTCTTTTTTTTTTTGTTTTGGGGGGGGGGGGGGGGGGGGGGGCGGGGGGGGGCAGAGGGGATGAAAGTGAGGTGGGGAAAAGGGATGAAGGATGTTTTGCTTTCTAACTCATTTAACCAGACACAAAAGAATGTGGCGCTTTTTGTTCGTTATACTTGTTCTTCAGTTGAAAACGGTCCTTCCACTAAATAGTGATATCAGACGCATGCGCGCGCGCGCGCGTAGTGTTGTGTGTGTGTGTGTGTGTGTGGGGGTGGGGGGGGGTGTCTTCAATTTAGGTTTGTTCCATAAAAGAGGATGTGTGTGTGTGAGTATGTGTGTGTGTGCGTGCAGTTGCATGCGCTTGTGTGTGTCTGTGTTTCTCTCTGTCTTTCTCGCATGTCTGTGGATTGGTGCTGTGTGTATTGCCTGTTGAAGTGACGGGGGATGGGGGGGGGGGGGGGGGGGGGGGGAAAGGGGACTGGGGCAGTAGTATCAGAAGTGGTAGCGGCGTAAGTAAGGGACTGTTTTCTTCAGCATGTCTCTTTCGAACAAAAACAAACATGTTTTGAATGTTTCTGTGCAATATGCTCATTGAACCCTTCACAACATTTTATGAAGTACAACACAGGCTTCACACTCACACACACACACACACACCACACACACACACACCACACACACACACCACACACACACAGGAGGGATGGCCTGGTGGTTAGAGTGATGTATTCGTGATCTGCTGACCCGGTTCAAATGTCGTTCAAGAGGGGAGTTTTCCTTCTGGAGTTAACATCAGTGCCGACTCCATCCCCCCAAAAGTCCTTCGGATGACAATATAAACGAGGCCCGTGTGTGAACCAGCAGACCATCTTGCGACCGTTTTAAACCCGTTCGCTTTTCGTAAGAGTGGCCGTTGTGTTGCGGTGGGAAACAAATGACAGAATTTACAAAACCGTACACCACGGGGACTGGATGAAAAAAGCACCTGGTGCTCATTCCATTATCCTCGAAATTAAGAATAAAAAAAAATAAAAAGAACACACACACACACAGACAAGTCACTTTGAACCCAACACAACACACACACACACACAACACACACACCCACACACACACACTCTCTCTCTCTCTCTCTCTCTCACACACACACACACACACACACACACTCACACACGCACACACACACACACACACACACACATTACACACACACACACACACCCAACCCCAACCTCAAACTCCACAACATGTCCAAAACCACACGATACACACTAAGGGGGAGGAGGTAAATTCATGCATGGCTTGACTATCTTATCTAAGCTTTGCTTGCTAGAGTTTTGGGGTTTCCACATTGTCGTTGCTGTTGCTGTTGTTGAACTTTTTTTGGAGCCAAGAGCTGGCCCCTATCTTCTTCTTCTTTCTTTTCCTATCCTTTTTCTTTTCCTTTCTTCCCCACCCATTCTTTTAGCGTCCGCTGCCAAACAAACATGTAATTCGCTCAGGGGACAAGGCCCAGCTAAGAGGAGCTGTCAGCTTGCGAAACCCTGCAGCAAAGTGTTTAATGAAATTTACGCCTCTGTGATTGAAGTCGGTCAGAAACCCACCACACAGATCGAGAGAGAGCAAAAAAGGGAGAGAAGGGAGAGAGGGGGAGGGAGGGGAGGGAGGAGAGGGGGAGGAGGTAGAGAGGGGGAGGGTGGGGAGGGAGAGGGGGGAGGGAGAGAGGGGGAGGGGAGAGGAGAAGAGGGGGGAGACAGAGACGGACAGGACAGGCAGAGAGACAGACGGGACAGAGGGAAAAGCACAGAGGAAGGGGGAGGGGGGGGGAGAGGGGGGGAAGGGAGAGGGAAAAATAGGAGAGACAGAGACACAGGGGAGAGAAACACAGAGAAACAGAGGACAGAGAGAGAGCAGAGGGAGAGGACAGATGGCGAGACGAGAGATAGACAGAAGAGACAGAGACAGTGAGGAGCACACACATGTGCGCGGAGAGAGAGAAGAGAGGAAGAGCGAGAGAGAGCAAGAGACGGGAGAGAGAGGGAAGGACAGTGTTGGTGGGAGAAGAGGAGAGGGGGGATGAGGTCTGTTGATGACGATTAAGTGTGAGAACGTGAAGATGGAGGAGAGAGGAGTGAGAGAGAGAGAGAGGAGGCAGAGAAGCAAAAATAAAGAAACCTCAAAGGGGATGGGGATGGTGTGTTTGTGTGAAAGGAAAAGGGAGAGCATGATTGTAAGGTGGAAAATCAGGATTCCATCCAAATTGGAACTGCCTGGTCCTGCCATGCAACTTTTCTTTTTGGCATTGTATTACAGCTGTTCTTTTGATTGGTAAAATCCAACTTCTTTACTTTTCACTATCCTTCCCATTATGATAAGAATAATTAACTTTGTTGTTGTTATTAGGATGATCTTCCCCCCCCCCCCCCCCCCCCCCCCCCCCCCCCCCCCCCCCCCCCCCCCCACCCCCCCCCCCCCCCCCCCCCCCCCCCCCCCCTCCCCCCCCCCCCCCCCCCCCCCCCCCCCCCCCCCCCCCCCCCCCCCCCCCACCCCCCCCCCCCCCCCCCCCCCCCCCCCCCCCCCCCCCCCCCCCCCCCCCCCCCCCCCCCCCCCCCCCCCCCCCCCCCACTCAATGGGTGATTGTGAACGAGAAACTCGAGTGATCAGCATTTGGGCAAGCTATGTATAATCTGTTTAAATTTATAACACTGATGCCTTTCAGGCCTGGGCTTTTGACCCCGTTTCCTTAATTAAACGTTGAATCTGGGGGCGACAAAAAATAAATAAATAAATGTGAGAGGTGTGAAGACCAGTGGCTTTCCCATTCATGGAAATTCCACTTTACAGCTTAGTTCTTTAGTGATCTGTTTTCGACTGTGACTCTCTGACTAGGAGGCTTGACTCGCACAGTCCTTATGTGCTGCAGCCCTGGGGACTGGTTGGTCTTTGGAGAACATCTCCAACGCTGACTGTCCTTATGCCCACTTGGCCAAGAGAGTGGGGATGCACTGTGGGCAAAGCATCTCCACTATAATCAAATTTCTGCCCAATTTCCAAAACAGCAGCTGCATCCTCTGCTGTTTTGGAGGTCATCGTTGAACACAATGGACAAACATATGTATTATAATTCTGCCATTACCTCACTAAACCAGGGCATTGTGATCTATACAAAATGTTTCTAACCAGTGTTGAGGCTTCTGCTATAGACTGGAAGGGGGGGGGGGGGTGAAGTGGGGGGGGGGGGGGTGAAGGGGGTGGGGGGCTTTTTGAAAAGCCACGCTGGTTGGAAAAGAAATACACAAGCAGACAGGAAAATTTATCCCCAGTGAAAAGAAAAAAAAAGGGTACTGCAGTTTTGGCATCGCAGGGAAATCTGCCGTGACTAAAAATAGTATACAATTACAGTTACACTCTCTCTCTCTCTCTCTCTCTCTCTCTTCTCTCTCTCTCTCCTCTCTCTTCTCTCTCTCTCTCTCTCTCTATCTCTCTCTCTCTCTCTCTCTCTTTTTACACCACACACACACTCTCTATTTATACATGCACACTCATGCACACACATGCACACACACATTTTTACATGGGGATTTTTCAGTGTTGATTCCACTTCCCCTTAAAAGTCCTGCAAATGAGACTATAAACCAAGGCCCTGGGTGTGAACACTAGTAGAACATCTTGTGCACATATTTAAACATGTTTAGCCTTTTGGAAGAGTAGGCCATTTGGGCCTGTGGGGACGGATGGCAAAACTTATAAAAACAGCATGCACACAGGGACTGGATGTAGAAAAAGCATGAGTGCTTATTCCATTATCCTTGAAATAAAAGAATAAATAAATGAATGAATGTGCACTGAAAGCACATGTATGTACTCAAGAACAAGAAACTTGGACCAATCAATATAATTATATCCATACACACACTAAGAACAAAATGCTTTCACAAAACGTTTATGTCTTTTCACATCTTGTCCAAAAAATATGTATATAAAGTCACATCACATGACTCAAAAGTTAATACAAATCACTTGTGTATGAAATAAAAGCTTTACAGAAGAACGAAAAGAACAAATGTATATACAACATTACCGTATATGATGCCGATTGATAAAAAGTATATTTGTACAAAGAACATCATATAAACAAGATCACAGCAGTTATGATGGACGGAAAGTACAGTTCAAAATGCTTCAATTGAGCATGTAAACAAGATCTTCATTTTCATAACAGATTAAAGAACTTCATTTTTCAAAATCATCTCGGTATCTTCAAAAATGTAGTATTTACCTACAAATTTTTTTTATAGAAAAATGGCATCACGCTTTTCCATTTAACAAGACAACGCTGTTAGAATTAACCTGTTTCACCTGACCCATACCCCAGTTATTTCTAACCTTTAAAAACTTTTCAAAATTCAGCTTCAACGTGAACTAATCTTTGTCAAAAATGTATCATGATCAATGAGTTAAAAGGTGACTATCACAGTATTTCAATTCAAAATATGGATGCATATTTATGAGAGGACTGATAAATATCTATGAGAGGACTGTTTGACATGACAAAACCAAGTACTGCTCACTCACATCCCCAGAGCAAGCATTTTCAGAAGAGTCTATAATGAAATCTCTGGGAAGAGATTCCACAACTCATCAATTACTGATGTCAACAAAATTTTTTTTTAAATTCGCTGATGCCACAATCATCACAGAGCATAATTAGGTTTCAGACAGAGCATAATTAAGTTTCAGACACACAAGTACCCACTCTCACAACATAACATGATGATGACGGTGATAGTGATAAATAACAATACTGATGATAATAACTTTTCTTTATACCCTAATATCCTTATAATACAGGTCCAAAGATCAGCAGTCTCTTTATCAAATATGTCAAACCACATGCATAGTACATTTCAACAGGCTTATGAGCTTACATCTGCCTTATCTACCCCTTTGAAAGAAAAAAAGAACCACTCATATCTAAATATAATAATATTTCTCTATCTTAAGATGAAGGAAAATGACCCCTCTCTAGATCTGACAGGGGCTCAGTCTTCATTTTTTTAAAAGTCCCCCATTAGACAGGCTGCAGACCCAAAAGCAAGTGGCAACAGTTTTGTCTTTGAGATGTCGTAGTGGCTATAACAGCTGCAGGAAATTTCTTCAAAATTGCACGAAATAATCTACACAACTGAGAGAGAGAGATGTGCCAGTGGAGAAATCTGGTCTTACAATCAGCATGATCTTCATCTAGAAAGATGACAGCATTATCTGAAGACCTTTAACAGTCCAGTTCTCTCTTTTGCCCTTTTCTTAAATGTAAAATTTGTAGTGCATTCCTTTGTTGCCTTTCTTTGATACATCCGAATCATTAACTTAATCTAAGAATGTTGTATCTAAGTATCAAACTTTTTCATCTGCAAAACCTCAAACAGTTATAATCCTCCTAAGTCTCATAGCTTCATTTTAAACCTGTCCATACAAAAGTCTTATTTATGTGACCCTTTATCCACCAAACAAAGCTGGCTGCAGTAAGCTGTTATCATCACACAGGTCTGTTTGGAGTTTGGTGACATAAATCGCTTGGCCTCTATCCCGATGGAGAATGGAAGAACTTTCCCAGTTGGTCTGGTGGCTGTTACTGTTCTTCAGAATCCTCAAACTCATCTCCAGGAGGCGCTGCAGACTTGTCCCCGCCCACGCTGGGCAGCTGACTGGCCAGCGAGGCCTTGATCACGCCATTCAGGGCATCAGCCTGCACAACACAGCATCGTTATTGGTGGTTGTATGTGTTGTTTATATGGGTCTGAAAATGTCAACATACATCACGGTTGTGTTGTGCCATAAGAACAAAAGAAAAGTCTCCTGTATACTTACTGAACTCTTAAAAAGACAGAACTCAAATTACAAGGAGGATTATCTTTTTTTTCTCCATCACTATCCCTATGTTAAGGGAATGAACCCCTCTTTTCCAGTACGCCTGCACTCATGCACACATGCACAGGCACTGCACCACATCACACACACACACACACACACACACTAAACACACACAAAATACACACACACACACACACATTACCAAGAAGATGACACCACAAACAGGCTGGATCCAATAAGCAAACAGAGCAAAACTCACAACACTGTATCAAAACATGAAAACCTTCACTAAAAACCCACAGAAAGACAAGGAACTGGATCGCCTGAATGTATAGGGTGGGGGTAACTGGTAAGGTAAGTCTCTCACCTGATCCTCGCGGGGTGGAGGGGTGGGCATGCAGCGAAGTTCGTACACTGTCACCTGGCCCTCACTGTCACCCACCAGCAGACACTGAAACACCAACAGCAAGCTCTCTGTACACTGTCCCCATATAATATTATGAAGGAAGGTGGCAGGATGGTTAAGACGTTTGCCTGCCAACAAGTAAACCGTGAGGTTCTGGGTTCGATTCCCAGCCTCGCCCTTTCTTCCCAGTTTGACCAAAAAAATTGAACTGAATGTCAAAGTCCTTTGGATGAGACTATAAACTGAGGCCCCGTGTGCGAACGCATGCAGAACATCTTGCGCACACGTTAAATCTGGGGACTGGATGTTAAAAAAAGCACATGAGTGCTTATTCCATTATCCTCAATATAAAATAATAAATAAATAAAAATGTTTAAATCATGTCATCTGAGCTCTTTGATTTGTTGCTTTACAAGATTCAGCGCTATATAATTTCCACACATTATTATTATTATTATTAATACACAGATGAGGGTGACTGATTTATAGGACTGGCCCAGGCCAAAAGCTGTGTCAGTTCCAAGGCCCACACTAAAATGTTGTTATGCTGTAAAATGTTATGTTGAGATTGCCTTGAACCATGACAAGCTCTTAACATAATAACCTGCACTCTCCTTTCAAGGAGAAAAAAAATCCTCTGAAGTTGGAGTATGGCCGCCTATATGGCGAGGTGCTTGAAAAAGAGTCATTTACATGCAAACTTATCATCCAGTGTGTACTTCCTATCTCATAGAGATTCCCAGGTGGGATGAGTGAGTCAGAGTGTACGTTCTAGGTGACCCCCAGGGTGTAAAGCTGGGGAACGCACAACAACAACAACATTTGTAGGATGGCAAAGAGAGGGGGATGGTGCAGAGAGAGGGATAGAGAGAAGGGGAAAGTGACAAGAAGGAGGGAGGGGGGAGAGAGGGGGGAAGGAGAGGGTGGAGGGGGGAGGGAGGAAAGATCAAGATTTGTTAAAAACTAAAAAGGGTTTCCCCTAAAACAACAAGAGAACCAAAAAATAGAAAAAAACCACAAATGTTTTGGCTTTAAAAGAAAGCAAAAAAAATCCCAAAAATGTTATTAGCCCTTTAGATGAGATAAAAACCCAAATCCCGTGTGAAAATGCCGCAGGATATCTTGCACACAGATAAAAAACCCCTGTTTACCTTTTTGAAAGGATAGGAAATTTCGTGTGGGGGGAAAAAGACGAAAATTTTTTTTCAAAAAGTGTACACAGGTGTGCGTTTTAGGCAACACCCTTTTATGTCGGATAGGGCTACCAGAGGGTGGGTTTTAAAAACTGTTGGAAACAAATTAAAGGGTTTAAAAAAAAATTAGTCTACAAAAAAAATAAAATATAAAAAAAAAAATCAAAAACAAAAAAAAGCCTTACTCTCTTCTCCCCCCCTTGCTTATCTCTTACACACAATGCCCCTCCCTCTGGAGTGTTTACAATACAGGATTACGAGAATCTCTTTTTATGACCAAAAAAAGGGTTTAAGTATCTCAAAATATTACTTTTTTTCCCCGAAAAATGATGTTTGTGTGGGGAAATTTTTTTGCGAGAAGTTAAAGGTGTTTAGACACAAAAAAAATGTTCTGTCTATGAAAAAATGACTGTGGTCGTTAAAGTCAACAGGCAATACCCCCCCCCCCCCCCCCCCCCCCCCACCCCCCACCCCCCCTCTTAGGATGGTGTTTTCCAAATGAATTTAAATGCCCATAAAAAAAACCTTTTGATTTTAGTAATGCAAGTTTTGATAAACTAGAAAAAAAAAATAAATAAAAAAAAATGACGCTTGCTTTTAATAAATTTTGCAGTATCATACAGAGATTTTAAAAAAATTTAAAAACGTAAGTCAGAATAAATGCACCCTAGTTATACTTTCAAAGCATATTTATAAATAAAGGGGAAAAGAGTCTCGGGAAATTATAAATCAAACAGGAGCTCAGTGTTCTGTAGTAAGTTTTTCAACTTGAACGCATGTCATTATGTCTTGCAACCGCGAGAGCCCACAGCTGAAAAAACAAACCATAAAACCCCCACAAAACACACAACACACACACGGTTTCACCACAAACCCAAAAACTTTCACACAAGGTTTCCTTCACTCAAACATTCAAAGCTTCCTTTACGCAAAACACACACCACCCCAAAAAAGCAAATTGATTTTTTATGAGTCATTTCCCCTGGCTCACAAATTCTTTTTATTATGCGTCACCACCTCCCCTGCTTTACATGTCCGTACGAAAAGGAATGCTGCAAAGGCACTTTTTGTACACAGTCTTAAATCCTAGAAAAAAGAAAATGATTGTTGAACACGGATGACAACTTTGGCTTTTCTTTTTTGGATCTTTTTTTTGCTTTCATCAGAGGATAAAAATGGTAGTTCTTAAAGGAAATAAGTTCTTTAAAAAAAAAAAACAAAAAAAAAACATTTACGGGTTTTTGGTTACCCTTGATTTTTTCTTTTTTTTTTCACTTTTCAGTTTGGTGGATCTTCACTGGGGGAATTTTCATAAACAGCCCTTTCCCATCTGGGAAAACTAACTTAACGTACTTGATTTTTCCTCGCGGGGTTTGTTCATTTTCTGAAAAATCAAGGCCCTGCAGGAAATGTTTCACGGGTTTCATTATGTTGTATCTTTTCTGCATGCTTGTTAATGAAAAGGGGAAAAAAGGCTTTGAGGCTGCCATATTTTGCCCCCAAGATACAAAAAAATACCCTGTTTTTAATCTTAAATTCAAATTTTTTATTTTTTCATTTATTCTTTTTTTAAAAAATTTTTTTCTATCGGGATAATGGAAAAAGCAGTTATGTGCTTTTTTAAACAGTCTCCTGTGTTGCAGTTTTTTTAAAATTTTGTCACTGTTCCCCCTTCCCTAAGGCCTACTCTTCTGAAAAGTGGAAAGGATTTAACTGTGGCAAGATGTTCTGGTGGTTCGACATGAGGCTCGGTTTATTTTATCCCAAAAGGGCTTTTGGGGAAAAGTGGAGTCTGCACTGTGTTAAATCCAGGGGAAAATATCCCCTTTAAAAGGTAACAAACCGGGTCAACAGATTGCGAGGCAATGTTCTAACCATGGGTTCCCGTCCCCGGTCGAGCTACATGACTTTAAAATTTTGGGTAACATTTTTTTTTTTCTCTGTCTTCAACCCCTTCTGTGACATATGTCTGTGTTCCCTAGCATCAGTTCCCTTCACACCCCCCCTTTTCCCCCCTTGTTTAAAACCTTCACCCCCCGCGTTAATTTCACGCATCGACAAGGTATGGAACAAAAAATTAGTTCCCCCAAAAAAGCCCAAAAATTAGATTACAAAAAGCATTATGCTAGGCCGGCCCTTTCCAAGTCTGACGTCAATATAATCGGGTTTAGGTCCCGAAGCATATTAACAAACTGAAAATATTAACCATGCCCTATAACAACTGTAAAAGAAACATGATTCTTTACCAGTTACCCGGTACAACCTGCAATAAGTTTTTGCAGCAACATGCAACAGAAAATGTGTTTGCCCCTTGGGGGGGTTACCCCTTTATTTCAATTTTCCTTTCTGCGTGGACAAAAATTGAGGAATTTTTAAGATAACCTTTTTTTTTTGGAGCTTTTTTTTTGAAGTCAGTAAATATCTTTGTTGTCTATTAAGTAAAAATCTTTTTCCCTATTTATTGCAGTCCTTCTTGAGAAGAAACTTTACAAATTTAATGCTTGTATGGATTTCAAAGCAATACCCTGCAATGGAAGAAAACCAGCAATAAAACTGTGCATCAGTGCGCTTAGCTAGACACCATGAAAGCAATTGCAAAGCAATGCAACATATGCTGTGCAATGCAACACAACATAATGCAAAGCAACAATGCAAATAGTAAATTGCGCAATGTAGTATGAAATGTACAATGAAAAAATTATTACTAAAAACACTATTGTCAATAAAATAAAGAAGTACTATGAAATAAAGTTAAAAAATTTTAAAATTCAGTGGTAGGTGTGTTTACAATTCAGTTTGTCCTTGAAACGACAAATTGGATAATTTTTGGGAAAAAGCAAATAGTTCCCTTTACAGCCTTCTTTCTAATCCAAACCACACTCACATATTTAATATTTATATTATTTATATTCACGAAAAAGAAATGTGTTTTTTTTGTGGTGCGTGCGTGTGTGTGGTGTGTATGTATGTGGTGCGGTGGGGTGTGTGGGGTACATGCGGGGCATGCATGGTTTGGGTCATGTGTAGGTGTAAATGGAAATATAAAAGAAAATGTGTGGGCAGCGCACTCTTTCAGGGAACACAGCCTCATTTTTATGTAGAAATCTTTTGTGACTGAAAGTGACACACAAAACAACACAACACAACACAACACAATGCAATGCAATGCAATACAACACAATACAACAGGATGCAATGCAATGCAGAGTCATGCAATACAATGCAACAAGATGCAATGCAATGCAGTTCCATGTGATACAATGCAACAAGGTGCAACGCAATGTCATGCAATACGATGCAGTGCAACGCCGTGCAATACAATGCAACAAGATGCAATGCAGTGTCATGCAATGCAATAAGATGCAATGCAGTGTCATGCAATGCAATGCAGTGCCATGCAATACAATGCAACAGGATGCAATGCAATGCAGTGCCATGCGATACAAGACAAGACAAGACAAGACAATGCCATACCACACAATGCAATACCACACAATGCAATACCACACAATGCAATACCACACAATGCAATACCACACAATGCAATACGGCGCTAACGTTACCTACCTCTGTGTTCTTGCCAAAGGAGACGGATGTGAGCTTGGCACCAGAAGTGGGTGTGATGGTGATGACAGCATCTAGCCTGAAATGCCAAAGACATCATTTTTAGTCTTTAATACACCAATATCAATAACATCAATCTTCATTGATACAGACGGCGTCTGTGAGAGCACACACACGCACACATACACAAGCTTGCATGCACATACACACATACAAGCATAAACATAAGAGTGATGAATTTGTGTTCACATTAATTTTTATCAATTTTACAGAAAAAAAACCCATCCCCTTGCCGTTTTGGTTAAAGGGAAGCAACTTGCACCAATACTGAAATAGCACAGTTGCAGGGCTTACTGTCCTTACAATCTGGCTTTTTTTTCCCCTCCAAATTGCGTATTTGCCCAAGGATGAATAAATCTATAAATACATGGTATAACTCCCTCAGACTGTATACTGTCTATACAGAGATCTGCTGACTTCAATCCAGAAAAGAAAACTAGAATGGTATGGCCATGTTACGAGATTCAGCGGCTTCATCACAACCGTTCTGCAGGGAACTGTTGCAGGAGGGGAGGTGAAGAACAAGACAGACACATAAATAGGAAAACCATTCATACAGACCCAGGTGCTGGCACACAACTGACATAAACTGGGGAAATTTGATTAACTGCTCTTTAGTTAGTTACGCCCAATGACCCCCAGCAGAATTAAGGGAGAGGAAGAAAAGAAGAATGGAAGGGAAATACGAAGGAATATTTAAAACCATACACTTTTTCATTTAAACACTTTTTAAAAAAAACCTCAGTGTAATGTGAAAGAGCCTCAACTTAATACCTGTGATTCTGACAAAACTCATAGCTGCATCTTCAACAGTTTTCAACAAGATTTAAGATTTATACATTTCTGTAGTCCTGACTTTTTTTAATGAAGAATTTCAAGGTACTTCCCATCATTTTATGAAATTTCCTCCCAGAAACAACAGATCCAGTATCAATGCTTTTCAGTTTATCTAAAGAATAAATTCCTGATTTAAAAAAACTACTGGCATGAACTCTTTAATTTTAATTTTTTTTTATTCTTTTATTTCGAGGATAATGGAAGTTGAAGTTGTCAAAGAGCTTCAAAGGAGCATAGGAACCCCAAGAAACAACCTTTCACTTCACAATCCTAGGTTTTCCCAGTCACTGCAGACGACTCGGGGTTCACTGTCACTCACGTGCTCTGCGCCAAGTCCCAGACCTCCACAGCTCCTTCGTTGACGCAGGCGAAGACGGTGGAAGAGCGAGGAGACCAGCAGATGTCGTGGACTGTTTTCTGGAAATGTATACCACTTTTGTCATCATCTTCTGTTTGTTGCTGCTTCAGAGTCGTGTACTTGTACTATTGGATATGTGACTGGATTGATTTCTCTGTCTGTCTGTTTCTCTGTTTCTCTCTCTGCCTCTCTGTGTCTCTGTCTCTCTCTCTCTCCAAACACACACACATACACATGCACGCACACATGCATGTACACACTCACACACCCAACACACACTCGACCACACACCCACATTTCACACACACATCACACACACACACACACACACACACACATAAAACACACAACACAAACACACACACACACACCTAACAACACACTAACCACACACACACTTTCACACACAACACACACCCAACACACACAACACTTTCAATACATACACCACACACAACAACACAACTCGACCACACACCCTTTTTCATACATACACACACACACCACAACACACACACACTCAACCACACACCCACTTTCACACACACAAGCAACACATAATAAACACACCCAACACACACACAACCACACACCCACTTTCATCCTATTACACACACACACAACACACACACACACACTCAACCACACACCACTTTCACACACACAACACATATAAACACACCCAACACACACTCACCACACACCCACTTTCATCCATACACACACACACACAACACCACACACACACACTCAATCACACACCCACTTTCACACACACACCACATATAAACACACCCAACACACACTCACCACACACCCACTTTCATCCATACACACACACACACACACACACACCACACACACAAACACACACACACCTTTCACACACACACACACACACACTTTCACACACACACACACACCCAACACACACTCGACCATACACCCACTTTCACACACACACACACACACACATCCAACACACACTCGACCATACACCCACTTTCACACTAACACTAACACACACACACACACCCAACACACAGTCGACCACACACCCACTTTCACACATACACATACCCAACACACACAACACCCAACACACACATCAACCACACACTCACTTTCACACACACACATACCCAACACACACTCAACCACACACCCACTGTTCACACACACACACACCCAACACACACACTCACACCACACACACACACACACACACACACCACACACACACACACACACACACACACACACACACACACACACTCAACCACACACTCAACCACACACTCACTTTCACACACACACATACCCAACACCCACTCAACCACACACCCACTTTCACACACACACCCACTCAACCACACACCCACTTTCACACACACAACCCACTTTCACACACAAACACACACACACCTACACCTACACAACACACACACCACACACACACACACCGTGGAGGAGTGGAAGGTGAGGATGGGGGTGGTACGGTCTTGGTGCCACAGCCGAATGCTCCAGTCGGCGCTACAACTCAAGAAAATGTCCGACACAAAGGGAGACCATCTGATGTGGTACACAGGAGCCTGCAGACACATCAACACACTGAGCGTGTAAACATGCATACATTTATCGTTTTCAAACTTTTTTTTTTAAATCTTAATTTCAAGGATAATGGAATTAGCACTAATGTGCTTTTTTACATCTAGTCCCTGCGTGTATGCAGTTTTGTAAATGTTGTCATCCTTTCCTACCGGCATACAATGACCTACTCTTCCAAAAAGCGGAACAGGTTTTAACATGTACGCAAGATATTCTGCGTGCGTTTGCACACAGGACCTCGGTTTATAGCCTCAACCAAAGGACTTTGGGGGGTAGTGGAGTCGGCACTGATGTTAACTCCAGAGGAAAAATCCTCTTGAACGAGATTCGAACCCGGGTCAGTAGATCCCGATTACATCACTCTAACCACCAGGCTGGCCCAGACCAAAAGCTGTGTCAAGTTTTTGATGTAAGCCGAGTGCCAAGGCCTACATTAAAAATGTTGTTATGCCTGAAATGTTATGTTGAGATTGTCTTCTTCAGCCATGACGAGCTCTTACCAATAACAACCTGCATTCTCTTGTCAAAGGAGAGACAAAAATATCCTCTGAAGCCAGAGTATGGCTGCCTACATGGCGAAGAACTTGAAAAAAATAACTGTAGATTTAAATTTATGCTAATTTCTCCCCCCAGTGTGTACTTATAGTTTCACAGTAATCTCCAGGTGTAAGACACAGTGCATATTCTAGGGGACACACTAAAACCCGTTCCGCTTTCAGAAGTGTGGGCCATTGTGCGCCAGTGAGAATGGATGACAAAATTTACAAAACTGCTTACACATGGGGACTGGATGTAAAAAAGCACATGCGTGATTATTCCATTATCCTCAAAATAAAGGAATAAATAAAATAAAATAAAAAAATAACTGGGGAAAGTTCAACAATAACAGGTACGTGTGTGTGTGTGTGTGTGTGTGTGTGTGTTGAGTGTGTGTGTGTGTGTGTGTGTGTGTGTGTGTAAATGGAGGTTTCTCAGTAATCTTTTCTTTTTTCATCCCTTTGCTCAAACTCTGAGATTTACCCATGGTGAGATTTTGTGTTTGTGACTGCTTTTACCCACCATTAAGGTGGCCACATTCCAACTTCAGGGATTGTCTAAACACGACACCTGTGTGCATGCATTAAAAAAAAAAATTGTCATATATATTCCTACTTGCACAATACGGCCTACTCTTTAGAATAGCAGAACAGGTTTTAAGCATGCATGCAAGATGTTCTGCGTGTGTTTGCACACAGGGCCTCAGTTTATAGTCTCATCTAAAAGACTTTTGGGGGACAGTGGAGTCAGTATTCATGTTAACTCCAGGGCAACATCCCTTAAAACAGATGCCTTCACGGTAGCTCGATCCCAGGCCATCAGATCACAAGTGCAATGCTTTAACCGCTAGGCTACCTTGCCCCCCACATAACTTTACAAGTTATGCTTAACATGAGAATCTTTCACAGAAGTTGAATATCAGAATCTTTCACAGAAGTTGAATGTCTAAATTCCAGTCGCAATATGCAAAATCTCACCATTGGTGAACCTCACAGCTCTTTTCCAGGAATGGGAGTGGGGGGGTGGGGGGGAGGGGGGGGGTGTCAATAAAAAGAAAGAATGTTTCAATTCTGTAACACAGAAACTTACAGTGTGTCCAGAGTATGTTTCCAGGTACTGTTCATTGTAGGAGCAGGAACACTTGTGGATGTAGCCTTCTTCTGTGCCAGCCAGGTATCTGGTAACACACACACACACACACACACACATTCACATAATTATACTACACAGCATGATTCTGACTGACTGACTGACTTGTTAAGTGTGTAAGCAATCGACTGTGTAAGAAATGACTGTGTCAGTGAATCATTACTGGCAGACTGACTGAATGATTGGCTGACTGACCTCTTGGTATGAACTACAAAATGAGTGAGTCAATACTCACATTTCAGACACCCTAGAAATGTATCTCATTAAAAACCATCCCTATATTAGGTAAGGGTATGTATTGCCATAAACGTAAAGCGGTCACTGGGAAGCGAGGTGTCAGAGACCTCAGCTTCCCTAGGGGCCAGCATTTAGAGAGCGGTGCCCATCTCCTCTACCTACTACCTCAATAAAGATCATTTTGACACTATTTTATCTTCCCTGACCCTAAAGAGGGCAGGTACTCATTAACAGCTGGGTGAATTAGGGGACTGTAATGAAGCCAAGGCACATGAACGGTCACCCATCAAAGAGGCAATCAAGCTCAACACTGCTTAATCTTAGCTTGGGGAGAGCGAGTGCTCTGACCACTGAAGGCAGGATGAAACAGAACAGATGCAATTCATTGACATTTGCCAATAAACATCTGAACTAATAATTATCTGCATAACTAAAACACCAACTCCCATGGTGGTCACCAACCTGAGTTGGTGTCTCCCCCAGTCTGACTCTACAACCAAGCTATCATCATTATCACTAGCAGACTTAGTAGGTGGTGTCCTGTGTATGTTCGCTCAGAACAGGCACCATTGAACACCACCAAAGAGACCCAGCAATTAAAGCAGGGCCGCAATGGATGGTTGCCCTACAGTGGCCTAACATTGATAAGCTCTCTGCAGACTTCTGCTCCTGAGGATGTGACCCAACAAGCCTGGTGTAGCTGGGGGTGGTGAGACTGAAATAAGAGCCATGGGAACAGCAGGACAGAACCATCACAGTACCAGTGAAAGGTAAAGGAGTCCTATAACCTAAGTGGTTGTAGGAAAGCCAGCATATTGAAGACGGCGCCCATCTCCTCTCCCTTGCTGCTTTACCTTCCCTGACCTAAAGAGGTCTTGTGGCAGAACAAGTAGCAGTAAAAAAAGTTTGTTTTCAAATAAATAAAATAAGACTGATACTCACACATTGAGATCTCTGTAGTGGAAGTCAAAGCAGAGGCCACCGGCGTGGCGAGAAATGAAGGCCTCTCCCTTCTTCTCCCTGGCTTTGCCCGCCATACGGGTTGGCAGCTTCTTCAGACGCATGATGTCTGCACAAACAACGGTTTGAGAACCAGGTGAAGAGCAGACAAAACAAAGCAAATGATTAACAACAAGACCAATGATGAAAAGAATAAGGTTATATAGCCCAGCACACACAAAAAGTTGAGTCGTCAGAAAACAGAGACAGATTTATATGTTGTAACAGAGTGGAGATAGATTAACTCCCATCTCTGGCTCCTTCTGCAAGGGAGGCAAATAACGACCACCCCCCCCCCCCCCCCCCCCCCCCTCCACGTCACAAATACAAAGCTCAACAGATGTCTCACACACACACAGTCAGTTTATATATATATATATATATATATATATATATATATATATATATATGTATATCTATATATATAGAGATAGAGATAGATAGATTATATATATATATTTCAGTTTTGTCTCCTGTGTAGAAAAAATGTCACATTTTGCAGTGAGCTTTTATCTACAGATAAGCTGTGTCAAGTAGGGTGGGGTGCAGTAGTCAACAGCTTACTAGGAATGCTGAGCTCACAGACACACCTAACAACACCTTCCATTTGATCTTGGCCAGGCTCACAAACCTATGATGAGCTGTAGACATCAGAGCACACGTTAAAACCTCTTCCACCTTTTGGAAGAGTAGGCCATTTGTGCCAGCAGGAACAAATGACAAAAATTGTAGAAAACCACATGCATACAGAGACTGGGTGTTAAAAAAAAAACAATGAATGCTTATCTATTATCCTCAACAACAAAAAAGCATAATTTTTTAAAAAATGGAATAAAGTCATACAGCCACAATGCCACAAACGTTTAAGTACCAAAAATGCGTAACCATTCTGTTGCCTGAATGCACGGCTTTTAAAACAGAATGATGCAGCATTTCAGTGACAAAAGAGCTTTGATCTCAACAGACACCACAACTCACCGTAACTCTCAAAGCCCTTGCGGATGGACCACTGTGTGACGCGGCCGTCGGTGGAAATGGAAATAAGGACCTCGGCCCTCTCCTCCCCAGAGCCTCTCTCCTTCTCAATCCACTGGATCTGCCACACAGGGCCCAGGTGCTTGCCGTGGGTTTCTCTGCAAGTCATACAGCCACGGGCAACAGTCAGCAGCTGATTGTGTTGGGTGGTTTTTTTCCACTGTTAAAAATGTTTACTTCTGTGTTCATATAAAAGGTAAAGGTAAAGGAGTCTCATTACCTATAAGGTCGTAGGGGAGCGAGGCGTCAGAGACCTCACTTCTCTAGGGCCAGCATATTGAGGGCGGCGCCCATCTCCTCTCCCTCGCTGCTTTACCTTCCCTGACCCTAAAGAGGGCAGGTACCCATTTACAGCTGGGTGAACTGGGGGGAATTGTACTGAAGCTAAGGCGCGCAAACGGTCACCCATCCAACTGGTAACCACGCTTGACGCTGCTTAACTTGGCTGGGGGAAAGCAAGTGCTCCGACCACTGAGCTATCCTGTCCCCTATATGTTCATATACATTGTACCAAATATGGTCACTTGTGTTTATATATGATTTAGTGAATAAAGTTTATGTTTGTAGCAACACTTTTTAAGTTGTTGATTTTTGTTTGTTTGTTTGTTGTTCTGTGTGGAGGGGGGGGGGGGGGGGGGTAGGAGGAGGGGGAAGCTATGAATGAAGTATTGAATTTGGGAAGAAAACAATTTTATGCACCTGCTTCTTTATGGTTGATTGTGCATACAGACACATGTTGGTTACCCATCAGTGCACACACATAAAAAACAACTAATGCATGCAAGCACACACACACATGCACACATGCATGTACACACGCATACACACAGTCACACACAAGCACACACACACGCATGTATGCACATACACACACACACGCACACATGCACCCCCCCCCCCCCCCCACACACACACACACACATACACACGCGTGCACGCACGCATTCACACACACACACACACACACACACTATAGGTGACAAAACACAAACCTTCATTCACACATAAGCATCTGCTTTTCTCCTGCATTTCTCCCTATCTGTCTCCCTTCGTCTAATATCACTTATAGTGAAAAGAACAAACAAATGAATGCACACACACACTCACACACAACACACACACACACTCACACACAACACACACACACACACAACACACACACAACACACACACTCACATACAACACACACACACACACAACACACACACACATACACATCCCTTTTCATTTGCCTTTCCTGGAAAGTTTTGATTCTTGAGATTCCTTATTGTCCCTACATGACAGAGAAACTATAGGTCAATGAAGTGTGAAAATCAGTGCTTTATCAACCTTTCTTCAATGTGTGAATGTGTGTGCGTGCGTTCGTGCTTGCGTGGATGCACGCATGCATGCATGAGTATGTGTGTGTGCACGTGTGCATGCATTCACGCATGTGTGTGTGTGTGTGCATGTATTCGCACATGTGTGTGTGTGTGTGTGTGTGTGTGCATGGGTGTGTGTGTGTGAAAGAGAGAAAAAAATATGATTGTGCATATGCATGCATGTATGCTAATATGCATGCATGTATGCTGATGAGCATGCAAGATCTTGTGCTTGCATCCATGAGTTTTACGTTGCTATTTATGATTAAGATTCATATTTCACAAGTGATATTTGTCTATGACACTTAACAAGGTCAAGTGCATATAACTGTTATATAAAAATATGTGTACCCAAAAAGTGTGTGATCATAAAAAAGTCATTAAGTATTAATGTGCACAGTTTTGTGTTATTCATTAAGTTGTCCAGTATCAGTTGATATCACAACAGATGTTTGGTATTAAAATTATGGAAATTCATCATATACAAATTATACACAAATAATAATATACCAAACCAGAGAGTGAAAACTGTGACACAAACAGTGTGCATTATTCAGAATTAAAAGTAAACAAAACCTTATTAGACACAATTTTGAAAAATAGATGTGAATGGAACTCAGAATGCATTGCACTTTTTATTTTCAAATCTGAGATCATTTCATGGAGAAAAAAAACAATCATAAGTGTCATACAAACATTTCAATATAAATGATTGCCTTTACAGTAATCTTTTTTTGGGGAAAATAATAGCTTTATCACTAATATTGCTATTTTAAGGATATTTTTTAATACTATATTTATCTGTTTCTGTTATTTTGACTTAATGAAATATGTTCCAGTTTTAATTATCTTCATTTTTTATCTAGTCCCTGCAACAATTATTTTTTTTTTTTAATTTTTCCCTTTGTTTTTTTTTTTTAACTGTTTTTAAAGGCAAAAAATGATTACTCATTTAGAAACGAATAGCCTGTTTGTAAAATTTTTTTTTCATGAACAAAGTAGTTTTCCAATTTTTTAGGATCAGTTTTTCCCCAAAACAGAGAAGCCCCCAAACACCTCGGGGCTTTAATTTTCCCCCAACCCCCCCAACAAAAAACCTTTTTTCCCTTTTTAAAAAATGTAACCCAAAAAAAACCCACCAAAAAACCCAAGATGAATCAATTTAATTCAACAGAAAACCAAAATTTAAAAAAAACCTTTGATTTCTTTAAAAAAAAAAAAAAAAAAAAAATCTTTTTTTTTTTTTTCCAGAAAATACAAAAGAAAAAAAAAATTTGATAACTGAAACTTTAAACTTCATTTTTAAAAATTGTATTTTTTCCCAAAAAAAGGAGTAGCTTTGACATGAACAAAACCATAGTATGGGAACTTCTAGTTTAAATTTTCTATTTTTTCCCCTTTGCGTAAACATGTAGCTATCTTTTTTAAATGTAAATGATTTCATCAAACCCACACATCCCCCCAACTGTGCCTGTATTGAATCACACAGAAAAGTGGGGATTACAAAAAAATGCAACGCACCAAAAAAACATCCACGCTTTTTCCATGGGTATTTTTTTTCAACAATTTGGGAAAGCTAAAAAAAGTCATTTAAAAATTCATAAAAAACCCCAAATAACAGAAGGGACAAAAATTAAAAAAAAAAACATAATTCTGAAAAACCCCAAAAAATTTCCCCAAAAGAACTAAATGCAAACACACACTTCCAAACCCATGCTGAAAATTTCGGATGTTTAAACAGCCCCCTTAAAACCCTTTTTCTGCTATCATGTATTTTAAAAAGTCACTTTTTTTTTAAGTTTCAAAACTTCATAAGAAACCTTTCTTTTGTGAACCTTTAGAAATATTCACAATTGTTATGTTGAACGACATAAAAATTTTTTTTTGGTGAAAAAATTCGTTTTGGTTTTTATTTTTCACTATTAAAAAAACTTAAAATTCGGGTAATTTTTTTTACGAAAAGATTACTGACTAAAACCAAATACCCGGACAAAAAAACTGGGGGCCCGCCCCACACAAACACCCCCCCAAAGGCACACTAAAACCCTTTTTCATGTTTTCTATCGGTTATCCCTGGGGGCCTTTTTGACCCTGTATTTCCTACACACAGCAAAGAAGGTTACAGAGGGAAAATCAGCGGGGGGAATTTTTAAGGGTATTGGAGTTTTCCTGATATAAAAATTTTTGGGGTCGTTTTTAAATGCCCTTTTGTAAAACAAAAAAGAAAAACGTATAAAATAAGATTGGAGATTTGTTTTTGGGAAATAAAATAAATTCTTTTCCCAAGAGGGTTTGGGAAAGCAAGGCAATAAACCATAAAAAAAGGACACATTTAAAACAATTTTTTTTTTTTAAAAAAAAACAAAAAAGAGGGTTTGTGTTTAAAGGGGTTTATTTGGGGGGGGTTCCTATCTATAACGAAAAAATTTAACAATACATGTCCCATGCACAAACATACCACAAGCAACACCCCAAAAGACACCCCCGGGCACAAAAGACGACAACCCCACACACACAACACATTTCCCCACCTACGGATCCCCAAACAGGGCAAGCAACACAAATAGCAAAACACAGGGGGAGGGATGAAAAAAACCACATGAGGGTTTATTCCATTATCCTCAAAATAAAATAAAACAAAAAAAGGGACGACGAAAAACAGACACAAAACACCGTAACCCCAAGGGAAACACACCTATCTATCAAAAAAGGAAATATTCACAGTTTTGTTTCCTTTTCCCGAAAAAAAAATAATCAAGCAAAACCAAAAAAAAAAAAACAAAAAAAAACCATAAACAAAAAAAAGAGAAAAAAGTATTCAAACTTTTTTAAAAAAATTTTTTCACTCACAAATTGGTTTAAAAAACAATTTTCACTTATAAAGTAAAAAAAAATTTTCCCACCTAAAACCCAAAAAACAAAAATCCTGAAATAACAACACAAAAAACCAACATCAGGACCAAAACAAGATAACATCATTTAAGTCACCTGCTCGATTTGCAAAACATCCTCAGGCACTTTCCCTCTTGCGTGGGGTTTTGGTGTGGGGGTTCACGCCCATACTGCTGTTTTAATTTTTGAAAAAGCATGCACTTGGGGAAGGGAAATTTCCCCACAAACCCTCTGAGGGGAAGGGGGGAATAGGGAAACTGTCTGATGATACTGAAGAGAGAAAGGGCAGGCAGCACTTACTGGTTTCCGGGAGGGGTTTTCGTCGTTTTACTGGGGGAAAATTGTAGATGGCCCCCCCTCCCGAAAAACCCCGGGCCCGGGTTAGACAGCATCGAAAACAGGGTTTGGGGGGTTTTTTTTAAAATTTTTTTTGGGCTTTAAAAATGGTGTTGGTGTGTGTTTTGTTTTTTTTTTTCATGCT
The DNA here is from genome assembly GCA_028751875.1 of Rapana venosa. NCBI lineage: Eukaryota > Metazoa > Mollusca > Gastropoda > Neogastropoda > Muricidae > Rapana > Rapana venosa. The sequence continues at coordinate 46,885,812 of CM054140.1, read as the reverse complement.
TTTTAACTATAAGTGATAAAAGACATTTTGTGTTTTTTGGGTATGTTTTTTTTGTGTTTTTCTTTCCCTTTTTTTTTAAATGTCTGTTCTCTAAAATTTTATATTTGCCGGGGGTGTGGGTGTGTGTTCTTTTCTTTTTTTTTTTAAATGTCTTTTCCACTATAAGGTTTATTGGGACAGTGTGTGTTTTGTGTGTTTTTTGTGTTTTGTTCTTTTTTTTTAAAATTTGTCTTTTTCACAAAAAAAGGGATATTTTTTTTTTTAAATTTATTTATTTATTTTTTTTATATCGAGGATAAGGAATAACACTTAGGTGTTTTTTTTAACATCCACCCCCTTGTGATTTTGGTTTTTGGGTTTAATTTTCCGTATCTTTTTCCCCCCGCTTCACAGGGGCCCCTACTTTAAAAAACCAAAACAGGATTTAACATGTGGCAAGATATTCTGCATTTTTTTTTCGAACAGGGGGCCTTGGTTTATAGTCTCATCCAAAGGCCCTTTTGAATTTGTATAAGCGGGGTTTTGTGTGTTGTGCGAAATTTTTGGGGTGTTTTTTGTGAATGTGGGAGGGTGTGTGTGTGTGAGGGGTGTGTGTGGTTTTTCAGTGTGTCAGTGCATTTAAGAGAAAAAAAGAGAAAGAAAGAGTAATGAATTATGTTTATGACTCTGAAAGTTTGTGCGCGGGAGTGTGTGCATCGGGTGTCTGTCTGTCTGTCTGTGGGGGTTTTTTTTGTGCTTGTGCCCCTGTGGGTGTGTGTGCATGTGTCTGTTTTGTGTGTTGTGTTTTGGTTTTATTTTGGTGTGAATGCTAAAAAATTTTAAGGCCAACTCCACATCGCTTTTAAAAACGAAATAACAGTTTTTTTAAAAAAAAAAAAAATCCCACCCCCGGGCCCAAAAAAAATCACAGCAAGGATTTTGGGAATTGGCCACAGAGAAGTCTAGCGCTGTCCGCCCCGTTCTTCGTTGTGTACACCCCTCTGGATATGTCAACAATAACGCCCCACACACCCCAACCTTTTTAGTAATAATGTATGCCAACATCTCTTTTATAACAAAACAATATTTGGTTTGAGGGACTAACATGTTTTTTACTTTCAAAAAGCCCCAAAAGGCATTTAAAAAATTTTTATATATGTATAACCCAGAATCTTTCAACAAAAAAAGGGTTTTTCTTACAACTTTTTTTTAAAGGGTAAAAAAATAATTGAATAAATTTAAAAAAAATAAATCCATCTTCAATAAAATAAACAAAATCAACCCATCTTTAAAAACAAAAAAACAATCAATCAAGTATTTAGTAAATTTAATTTCAGGAAAACCCAAAAATTTTTTTTTAGCTTTGTAAAAAAACCCAACAACTTAAAACCCACTGCATTATCAGAAAAAGCACCACCAAAGCACATGACACAAAGCAAAAAAAAACAACGGGGGAAAGGACACACGGTCATGAACTTTTACCATGGCAAAAAAAAACAAAACCAAAACCAAAGTAACGACTTACCTCGGGAATTTTTCAAGGACCAGCAGAAATTTCGGACCACTCTTCTGGGAAGTGAAGTCAAACGGCCCGGGAAACCCCACAGCAACCAAGTTCCCGCAAATCACACAGGTCCTCCCAAAAATTTTTCCTCCATCCCGGGTTTTAAAAAAACCCCCGGGACACTCCATCCTTTTTTTTTACCCGTGACCCCCACCCCCATTCCCCCAAAAAATTTTTTTTTTGGGGGCCGTGTTTTAAAAAGTCCATTCCATATTGTTTAATTTGCCCTTTCCGACCACGAAAACCCCCTCGGGCCCGTCACTCATTAGTTTCAGTCCTCCATAACTTCACTTCTGATTCAAAACCACCTAAAACCCTTTAAATATCAAACACCGTCCCTTTGAAGAAACAAAAAAAAAACATTTAAAACAAAAAAAATTTGATTTGTTGCTTTAAAGATGCAGGCTATATAAAATTTCCCTACATTATTATTCTAACTATCTATTATCTATCTGTCCCGTAAGTCCCGACGACCGTGGGGGCCCCCCTCAAAGACTCAGCAAAAAAGTTTTTTTCCATTCCTCTCTCTTTTTGCCTTTCAACTTTTTATTATTATTATTTAAAGACACAAAACCTCAATCCCTTTCCTTTCCCCTTAAAGGGCCCCTAAACGGGCAATTTCTAAATAAACATTTGGCGGTGGTGTTTGGTTGGGGTTTTTCCTTTTTGAGTCTTGAAAATTTTCAATCATAAAAACCAAGACACACACACCCCCATGACAAAAAGACAGAAATTTTCAAAAACCCCAATTTTTCACAGGGGGCTGGATGTAAAATGCACTTTTGTGCTTATTCCTTTCCCTTTTTATAAAAAATAAAAAATAAAATAATAAAAATAAACACAAACATTCGCTTTTCTTTGCAGTTTTTGATTTGGGCAAACCCCTTTCCCTCAAAAAGCCAAATCAAATTAACCCCTCAACTCATCCAAACCCTCCATTTACCCAAACCCCAAACCCAAACCACCCCCCTCTCCCAACCCCCCCTCAACCCAAATACCAATCAACCCCCCCCCCCCCCCCCCCCCCCCCCCCCTCCCCCCCCCCGCCCCCCCCATTTTCCCCCAACCCAACATTTTTTTTTTTAATTTTTTTTTTTCTTTTATTTTAAGGGGTAATGGAAATTTAAACCTCATGGGTTTTTTTTATCCAGTCCCCCGTGTGTAGCAGTTTTTCAATGTTGTCCCTTTTGGGTTTCCCCCTGGCAACAATGCCTTCTTTCAAAAAGCGGAACGGTTTTTTTCGTGCGCAAGAATTTTCTGCCGTTTTCGTGTGCACATGGGACCTTGGGTTTTAAAAAATCCATCCAAAAGGGCTTTTTTGGGGGAAAAGTGGATCGGGCCCTGATGTTAAAAACCCGGGAAAAAAAATCCTCTTGATAAGATTGAACCCCCGGGGCAGCCGATCACGGAAAGCAAGGGTCTTTAACCCCCCGGCCCTCCCGTCCCCCCTACCAGCAGACGCCCAAAAGAAAAACCCCGGGGGACTCACAGGGGGTTTGGGTTTAATTTCCCGCCACAGGACACGTTGCACCTTTGTCAGGGGGCAACGTTTTGGACCACAGGCGATCCAGGTTGGGCCCCCCTGTCGCTGACGGCGATCTTTTTTCACCTGGACGTTTCCCCCTTCCCAAAACTGAACAAGCGCCGCCCAAAACTCTTAAAACCGGGGGAATTGGGGGGTTGTTGTTGTATTTGGGTTTTTGTTGTTGTTGTTTGGGTGTGGTTTTTGGGGGTGGTGGTTGTGGTTTGGGTTTTTGGTTTTGGGGGGGGTGGGGTTTTGGTGGTGGTGGGTGGTGGTTCAGCATTTTTCCCTACTTAACAAAGTTGGGGGGAACCCAAATTGATTTAACTACTTTAAAAATCTCACAAATAAGGGAAATCACGGGGGTTTAAAAGCACTCTGACTCAAACCCCCTTCCAAAACCCCCTGGGAAATCCCTGTAATGAGTGAAAAAAAATGCACGTTGGAAAATTTTGTTTTTTCCTTGTGGGTTTTTGGGCGTTTTGGTGTTTTTTAAGTACCCTTTCCATATAAAGGGAGCCATACTCTGATTTAGGGGGAAAAATCCCCCTCCTTTTTTTTTTTTTTTAAAAAGGGGGGTGGGAAGTTTTTTGTTAAGAACTTGTCCAAAGGTGAAAGCAAAATCAGGGACAGCATTTAAAAACCAAAAAAACATTTGAATGAAAAGGCCCCAAACAAGCTTTGGTCTGCTGGGCCATGGGGGACCGTGATCTAGCATTGGGAAAAACACTTTTTCCCGGGGCATGAGATTGGGAAAGCCAACCCCACTCAAATTTAAATAGTTAAATGGTTTTTAGTACTTGTATTTTAGACAAAAACAATCAATCAAGGTTTCATGGAACATATATGTCTTCTCTCTGTCCTCTCCCTCGGGCCACACATTGAATTTTGTTCGGTCGTTTTCCTTGAGCTACTTGAAAATTTGGGGGGGCTCTCCAGGTAAAGGATGCCTGGGTTGTATGTTCCTGTTTCCCCTAACCAGGGAATTTCTGATACAACAAAGTATAGCACCTTTTGGGAAAAAAAATTTTTAGCCCCTTTCTTTGTTTCATTTTAAAAGGAAAACAGGGCAATAGCAAAAGGGCGCACCAAAAATGCTAAGTCACTATTTGTTTTACTTTCTTCAGGTCAAAAGGGGGAGTTATCTGCAGAAAATTTTAGCTACTCTCCATGGGAAAAGGGAAAGTCACCCCAAACAGTGCCATCCATTATTTTTTTTCTTTTCGTCGTATAGTGTTTGCTTTTCCCCCCAAATGGCTTTTTTTTCTACGGAAAATTTTTCCCCGGGGGAAAATCCTTCTTGCCAGGGGGTTTCCTTAAAGTGCGTAAATGTTCAACTTTGTTCATTTTTGGGGATTTTGGGGAGGTGAAAGTTCTACTTGGGCCAAAGCGGGCCCTTTAGTTGGGGTTAAAAAATCAATAACAGTGTTAATCATTGTAAAAAATCATAGTCAAGGTGTGGAAAACCCAAAAAATTCCCGACATGGGAAACCCGAAATGAATTTTTAAGCCCCTGACCGAGCCCCTTTGGGGTTGGGAAATGTTGAGGTTTATGACTCGCTTTCCTTTAGATTCAGGTCCCTTTTTTCAGCGGGAAACGGACTGAAAGTATAAAAAAAAAAAAAAGGCTAGCGATGTGAGTTTATAGCAACTTTTTAATTTTTCAACCCGTTATTTTTTCCCCCTGAAATTTTTTTTTCCCCAAAATGAGCAAATGAAACACCCATTTTTTTGGTTTGGGTTTATTTGAAATGGACGTTTTAACACTATCCCTTTGTAAGGAAGAGAACCCCTCTTTCCCCCTACCAAAAGCCTTTTCATATTTCCCAAAGCTTTCGGTATCCCAGAAGTGGGTGGGAAGGGTTAATAATGGTTTGGGGTTTCCCCATATTTGGGTTTTCCTGGAGGGAAAAAAGGGTTTAAACCTCTTTCATTCTTAAAAGGGCACTTTGGGAGGCTTATGAAACATGCTTTGTTTAATTTTAGAAGCGACGGGAGCACATAAACATACTTTTTTCCCCCCATATGTTTATACCAGGTCCCTTTAAAAGCACAAACCCCAAAGCAAAAAAAATTTTTAAAAACCCTTTCATTTTTTTTCATAAAATTTGCACTTTCCAAAAAAAATCCCCTCCCAAAAAACCCTTTGGGGACATCAACTAAAAAGTAATGAAACCCCTGGGGAAAAAACCCCGATAGATTAAAAAAAAAACATACATTTCCCGGACTTTCTTTCCCTCAAACATAAAACCTTTTTTCATAAAATGTTTTTTCATTTTTTCACCACAAATGTTGTTTTTCTGTTCAAGCATAGGCCCAAAAGGTAAAGGGGTTCCCCAAAAAGTTAGTCCCCACAAAACCCCACAACACATCACGCACACTCACAACACAAAAACACACACACACACACACACATGTGTGCGCTCGTCTAATATCACTCTGAGTGAACAGACATAAAATCAAAGCAACAACAACAACATGTGTGCGCACGCACACACACAACATACACACACACACACGCATGTACACACACACATGCACACACACACACACACGCATGTACACACACACATGCCACACACACACACACACACACACACACACACACACGCACACAACACATGCACACACACACACACACCTTCATGATCTTATCTTCATCCAGAGCAGTGATGTCAGTCTGTACAGATCCAATTCCAGTTTCCTTGCTGGCAAACAACTCAGATCCAGCCACAGACGATGACATAGTGGCCCTGCTCTCTGTGTTCACACACACACACCAATAAATTACATCTCATTCTTTCACTTTATCCGTGTAAATAGAAGATAATGCTGAATATTGATACACAATCTTTTCTAACACTGAACATTAATATGTAATGTCCTCTAGCCTTGCACACTGATATGTAATTTTTTGTCTAATACTGAACAGTGATACTGAAGAGAATGTTATGCTGAATGTTGATACACAATCTTTTCTAACACTGAACATCAATATGTAATGTCCTCTAGCCTTGCACATTGATAAGTCTTTTTTTTTCTAATACTGAACATTGATACTGAAGAGAATGTAATGCTGAATATTGATACACAATCTTTTCTAACACTGAACACCGATATGTAATGTCCTCTAGCCTTGCGCATTGATATGCAATTTTATTTTCTAATACTGAACATTGATACTGAAGAGAACGTAATGCTGAATGTTGATACATGATCTTTTCTAACACTGAACACTGATACATGATTTTTTTTTAAACATTGAACACCGATTTGAATTTGTTTCTATTGCTGAACATCGATATGCAAGTTTTCCATCTATCAAAGCGTATACAAGACAATGAATTACACAGCATTATCATTTTTTGGATGAATTTTTTCACTACTTTCTCTATCTACTCTTCTTCAGATCTGTCATCCTTCTTGCTCTCTCATTTCTAGTGCTGAAAAGTTACTATGTTTCTAAAACCAATTTCAAATCATTTGGCCAAAGATGTGTCTGCTATCAAGTCCTTGACACCTGGAACTCTCTCCCATCATCTCTAAGAAATATTCAAACACTGGACACTTCAAAACCAATCTTAAGACCAACTTTTCCAGGTAAACTACAGTTCCGACATGTCAACCTGCAGGTAGAATTCTATGGAATGTTTAGGTGTATTGTTGTAGTTGATGTTTGTGTGTTGATTGTGTGTAAGTTTGGTGTGCTTTGAGCCTATAATCATTACAAGGGTAATACACTATACAAAAGTGATGATGGTGATTACTATTATGTTCTGTTGACAGACAGTGATGGCAATCTTTCTTTTTTTCTAGGCTAGCCTAAGTACATCATTTAAAATAAAACTAAAAAAACAATGTTTCTATGGGTAACAGATAGCTATATCATTAACAAACTTATCGTTTATCACAGACAGACAGACAGACAGACAGACAGGCAGACATTCACAAATCCAGACAGACACAAGTAGAGGCAGAGACACACACAGAAAAAGAGAATGTTAAAATTATTAAAAAAAAGACACAGTAACAGATACCTCAAACAAGGATATTTTAAAAGGAAAGAACAGACCATACATACAACCAGTCCAAACAAAAAAAAGGACAACTAAAAAAACCCACACTCACACTCAAAGAACAGTGCATACTACAGGCCATAGAGCCCACACAGAATGTTTTGTTTACAGAGTGAAAAAGACTGCAGAATTCTTGTACTCTGAATCATCTGTTGAGGAATTAGTGTTGAAAGAAGGGAAAAAATGATCAAAATAAAAGAAAACCAAAAGTGTAACATAAAATGTGCAGATAATCATGATGGAAAAAAACCAACAAAATTAGAAAAGATCTTGACAAGTACGACACATACTTCCAAAATGTTATTCATGAATTATTGACCAATTATGCATTTGGGGTACATCAACAAAATAACCTAGGTATAAATGAGTGAATGAATAAATGAATGTGTGGTTTATTTGCCAAAAAAAAATAAAGAAAAAAAGATTGTGCGATTTATAGAGTGCATAGAAATCTTCATATCCATGAAAGTGATTGCAGCACCTGAAGAAAAAGAAACTGAAGAGAGACAAGGGGGTGAGGTGGAGGGGGGGGGGGGGGCAGGGGGTAGTAGATGCTATGAGCTGTAAAAGACAAAAAGAAACAAACTATATGCACACACATGCACACACACCCACTTTGACACTGAGAGAGAGAGAGAGAGAGAGAGAGAGAGAGAGAGAGAGAGAGAGAGAGAGAGAGAGAGAGAGAGAGAGAAGAGAGAGAGAGAGGAGAGAATGACAATGGCAAATTCTTTTATTTCGAGGATAATGAATAAGCACTCATGTGCTTTTTTACATCCAGTCCCCAGAGAGAGAGAGAGAGAGAGAGAGAGAGAGAGAGAGAGAGAGAGAGAGAGAGAGAGAGAGAGAGAGAGAGAGAGAGAGAGAGAGAGAGAGAGAGAGAGAGACAGAAGACAGACAGACAGACAGACAGACAGACAGACAGACAAACAGATGGACAGAGCCAGACAAAAAGACAGACAGACAGACAGAGTTAGAGACAAAGAAGTTATGTGAAAAGAAAGAAAGAAATCTACAATCAATAAGTTCAATTGTTTCCCTGGTCTTTAGTTCCCGCCCTGCAATTACAGTCACCTAACACATGATTTATCCGTCACTTCTACACCTACAGCCAGTGCATGCATGTCAGAAGAGCTCATGTCATACACAACAGAATCTGTATGCAAACTCAATGGGAATTATCGCTGAAGGCACATTGTGTTAGTCACCAGACAGAGTCAGAGTCAGACTCTTGTCGGACTCTCCAGACAGTCAGAGTCGGACACCAGACAAGAGTCCAAATCACCAGACAGAGTCAGAGTTGGACTCTTGTCTGGTGTCCGACTCTGACTCTGTCTGGAGAGTCCGACTCTGACTCTGGCTCTGCAGCCCAAGTGTAGTCTGCTAGTGCTGGATCAGAAGGGGCACAACTCAACACCAAAAAAGTGATCTCAGAGTTAGCGCAGTGTCTCCTCTGGCTAGTGGTTTTCACAGCAGCCCAGCACTGACAGCTATCTGTGGACTGCTAGCTTTATGGAAATGAAAAGGACAAGAAAGCCTGGACAAAGAGTAAACAGTTAACAGAACATAGAAAAAATTTTGAAAAACAAAAAACAAAAAAACACCTTGCACACGGTTGTGTTTAGAGCAAGTGAGAGAAGAGTAGCAAAACCAGTGTGACACAGAATAAAAGCTTGGGAGAGAAAAAAAATGACCCACTCCCCAAACAACCAAAGAAAACAGTTGATAAATCCAGAGCGATGTTTGACCCCCACAAGCTCCATGAAAGTGAGAAGAAATTCAGCATGCAGCATCACACAGTACATCACATCACAGGAGACAGAGTCAAAGTAGGAGTCATGCACACAAAAGCCCGACAGGCCACGATATGTATCGATACTCATGCAGACTGACCTAATACCTTCTCTCACCTAAATATCGCTTTTCGCTTGCTACCATCACGCTGCCTTGAAAACAAAGCAGTCACATTTTGTCAGTGTAGTGATCACATCTCTCCTGAGAGAGAGAGAGCTGGATTTTCTTACCAGAGATGAATGAATAACTTATTACATGCTTTACATCTCTTCTACTTTTGTATTTCTATTTAAAACAAAATAGGAACACTTATGCACACGCATCCATGGGCACACACACACAGACACAGACACATACACAGAGACACACACACACAGCTTCACAGCTTATCATCGCAACACAAACAAAAGAAGAAAAGGACATAACCCTGAATTATTTTCTGAACAAACGACTATTTAAAAACACTCAACAAATTGTTCACTTAAAGCTCAAAATAAAACAATACTGATGATAACAAAAAGAGGCAGACAGAGGCAGAGACAGGGAATGGAGGAATTGAGACAGACAGAAGAACAGAGACAGATAGACACAGAGACTACGACAGAGAAGTTAAGATATCCAAAAATGTGTTACAGTATTCCTTCCGTAACCAAAGAAGTAAGTAAACTAACAAGTAGGAAAAAACCCAATGTAATCAAAGCATAAAAATACACTATAATTAAAGCAGATGGACAAAAGTAATCCAGTAAAATAACTATCTTTCAGGAATATCTGTAATTGAATCTGTACACCATTTTAAGTCACAGCAGATTTCTCTGCATGAAATTCAGGCTGCTTTCTCCCAGGGAGAGCACATCACCACAAGAGCAGCACCCACCACCCATTACTTACTTTTTTCTTGTCCACATGTATATTTGTATCAGAGTGGGGGGATTTTTGTTGACAGAATCTTGCCAGTGACAAATCTCTTCTTGCCGTGGTTTTATTTTACATGGCCTGAATGCACGTTGTACACGAGACCTCGTTTTAGTGTCTCATCCAAAAGACTAGCACCCAGACTCGTGGGTGGGGGGAAAGTTTCTGCCTCAAATGTGGACTGAACTCACACTTCTCACTTTATAGGCACATGCGTTACCTCTAGACCACCTACCCACTATTACAGTTGGATTAGTAAATTTATTAATAGAAATTAACATAACAGCATAATAATTAGCATAATTGTAAATTCACCAATGATGAGTAATCTTTCTATTCGCCAAATGAATAAACAAGCCAATAGATAAATAAACAAACAATCAGCAAATGAATAAACAAACTAATAGATAAATAAACAACCAACCAGCAAATGAATACACAAGCCAACAGATAAATAAACCAACAAACACACAAATTCTTCTTCTTCTTCTTGTCTTCTTCCTTTTTTGTCACGTTTCTCCCAGGGGAGGTTTGACATTAATGAACCTTCTCCATCTCTCTCTCTGTTTTGCGCTTCCTCCTTATTCATGCCCCTTTCTCTAAGGTCATCTGCAATACAGGCAGCCCAGGTTTTGCCAGGTCTTTCCCTTTGGCCTAAAACAAACACACAAACAGAATTCTAGATTCAAACGGCCCCTACCAACACGACTGCCCGGTTTGTTGGCGCTCCCGATGCGAGGACCGGCGGTGGATGCTGTGGTGTCGGCAGTTTGGTCGGTCTGTCCCCCCGACGTTTCTTTCGCCTCCCCCTGCTCCCCCTCTCCCTCCTTGGGACTGCTGGGACGGCTGATGGTGCCTTCCTCGTCTTCGTTGTCCTTGTCTGACAAATGTTAAGGGAAAAAATTGAGTTTTTGCTGCACTTTCTGTAAGAGCCAAAATAATAAGTCATGAGGATATTCTTTTTGTTGTTGTTGTTTTTGTTATTATGAATATGATGATGATGTTGATGACAATGATGATGATAATGATGATGATATCATCATTACTATTGTTATTATTACTATTATTTTCATCATTATTGTTATTTTGTTGTTGTCATCAATCATCACTTGTTCATTTATATAAGACCTTATGAAAGCTTCAGCAGCAAGTGAAGGGACCATGATTATTTTGTGGGATTTGATCTGTTAATCACTGCTGCTTACATTACCTAAAATACCCTTCTTTTAGAGACTAATGTGCAGCCTACGCTTGGATTTTTATTTTCACAGATTTTTCAAAGTCTAATTTTTTAACAACAACCAAGGAATCTACTCCTGACAGGTTTTGTTAATGAAACTGCTTGATATGTAGTGTAGCAATGATCTGTGAATGGACTGATACTACGTTGGTTTCAAGGTCATCACACAGCTAGTGCTAGTCATATGGCCAATGAAGAAATTTTTCTGGAATTTATTTTTTAAAAGGACAAAATTCAGAGGATGCAGCTTATATATCACTGTGTTAAGAACCCCCCCCCCCCCCCCCCCCCCAAAAAAAAAGTTACAGACTTCTAACAACAGAGTCAGAAACTAAAGTCAGTTTCTATGCAGCTTGAAAATCTGAAGCCATCACAAGACAAATAATGGTTGCAGTGAAATTTGTATTGATGGAGCTTTTCTTTTATCCTGTTTTTAGTTTTTCAGAGATTTTAAATTCAGGTAGGAAACTAGAAACACTTGAACATGTCAGAAGACAAGACATACATCTACACGGAAAAAAAGATCCAATCCAATCCTGTTGTTTATAGCCCCGCCGACCACAGAGGCCATATCAGGGCTGTCACCTCGTCAAATTTTAAATCTCATATTAAAAATGTGCAGCTATATACAGATATACAGGGTATAAAACCAAACTCTACTGTTGCTCCTTGTACCAAACCCTGGCCAACCATAAGGATCAACCCAGGACTGGCACTGTGTTGGAAAAAAGATAAAAATTAATGAAAAAAAGGGGAAAATGTGTACATGCCTACCTTTCCCATCTTTCTCAAGGGCTTTGTAGGTATCGTACATGTCCCAGTTAGTGCACGTCACGCCAATGTCCTGAAAACAGGATGACAGCAGCTGGGTTGTTCATTCAGATACATCAACCAAACCCATGTTTTACCACACATGCAACTCACATAAATGAAGAATATGGTATTCAACTCTTCAGTGCAGAAGAAAAAAAAAAAGAAGAATGCAATACATACTATAAATGTCCAGTTTAACCTTGTCCAATTGCTGTGGTAAGTGTAAAATCACCCAGACTCTTAGTTTATTTGCTGCATGTCATGAACATTTTGTGTGTTTTTTCAATCTGAAATTTCATGACTTTGTCAATAAACCACTGGCCTACACATCTACAGAAAACTGTTTGTGTAATTAATTAAAATTTAAAAAACTGAAATAAACAAAATAAGTGGCCAGTGCATCGTGGGTGTGAGCACACCCACACTCCAATATCATTTTACATGCTGTAGGTCATGGGTGTGGAGCCACCCATGCTTATTTTAGTATGATGATGATGATGGCACTGTCTTGCTAATGCACTCAATCCCTTAAGAGGGACAGGATAGCCTGGTGGTTAAAAGCCTTGCACAGTGCTAACCAAACAAAACAAAACACTGTAGAACAAAACAATGCAAACCAAAACAGACATGCACGTGAACACACATACACACACAAAATAAAAGTTTGACTTTGACTTTGACACACACAGAGGAAAGAATCTTTTTTTAATAACTAAAAGAACCACACACACACATCACCCACCACCACTACCCATCATCACACACCACCACCACCCACCACTATGCACCACAAACAACAAACCAACCAACCTTACGATCAAAACAAATATTGAAACAATCTAAAAAACAAAAAAATCGAACCAATCTCTCAGCAGTAAAGTGAAAACATGAAGACATCACTCACAGCGTGTCCAATCTTGGAGGTCTGGATGGCCTTGAGCTTAGGAGGTTCGTTGAAGGTGTTCATGCCTCTCTCTGCATACAGGTCGTTACCAGTGCGGGATTTGCACAGCTGCGGAGGAAAAGAAGAAAAAAATTATGGGAAAGAAGCGTGTAGGTCCCATTGCTGCAGTGTTTTTGAAAATAGACAAATGATGGCAAAAGAAACGCGTACGTCCTTGCACACATATATGTGTACATGTGTTCATGCACACATACACACACGCATGCACACACACACATATATGCGTGCACACACACACACTCACACATAAACTTAGGGCAGGATGGAAAAAAGTTGTGTAAGCTTAATCTTTTACCTTCAATAACGATCATTTTGACTTGACTTCGCATGCGCGCACACACACACACAAACGCATGTACACACGTGCATGCGCATGCACACGTACACACACACACACACGTACACACACACACGCATGCACAAACACACACAGGGAAAAAAACAACAGAAAAATGAAGGAAAAAGGACGAAGAAATTGTAGTGCATACGCACTTGTATGCATGCATACATATATATGTCATGTTTGCACGAACGCCATACATATCACAAAGCGCAAATCCAGCATGACTCAGTGAAGGGTCCAGTGCTAAAATTAGTCCCTCCCTTTTACCAAGTCCAAGTATGGTCAGTTTCTGCTATAATTAGCACCAGCTAGGCTGGAATGGACGGCAGCTGACAGCAGTTGAAAAGTGGGGGGAAAATGACAGCTGTGATATACACGCTCATTTTTCCCCACCTCCGAAACTCTCTACAACCACAAAACCCAAACAAGACACACAAAACACACCAAACATACTTCGGCATATTTCTCGTTGTTCTGACGAATGGCGGGCGCCTCTTCACTGTCGCCAGCCACGCACACTGTGGGGATGTCCAGCATCCAGATGGTGTCTGTCTCCTCCAGCGTCAGGTCCACGATCTTATCCAGGTCTTCTTCTTTCACCACCTCCTTCACCTCTGCCCGCTTCTGCCGAATCTCTGTCAAAAGAAAGAGAAAATCATCACAGGGGTGTAGAGTTGTATTGTACCGCTTTCAGTTACAGCAGATTTGTTGGCGTGAAATTTGGGACTCTTTTCCTAGGAAGAGCACACTGCCACATGAGTGGTACCATCTAATTTATGTTTGTTTTCGTTTTTAAATTTTTCTGTTTGTGTTTGCGTTTGTTTCCCTATGAAAGAGCCTTTTTCTTTTAAAAAATTATTTTTTTTACAAGGGGCAACTTTCTGGTTGCTGTGGGTTCTTTAACATGTGCTAAATGCGTGTTTCACTCAAGACCTCAATCTATTGTTTCACACAGAAGACAAAGTCCAGTCTAGTGGCTGGGAGAAAAGTTTGGGATCAAATATAAGGATCAAACCTGTGACTCTTCACTTTCTAGATCAGTTCGCTATCTGTAGATCAATGATGAGATATAAATGCTATGATGGTGATGATGTTGGTGATGATAATGAGGACTATGATGATGACAGGGTGACAGTGCATGTGAAAAAGTCAAGTTTCGTTGTATACTATGTCAGTAGTTTAATATGCAATTGTAGTTTAAACCCATTTCTTTATTTGCAACAGAAAGGGAGATGAGAGAAATAAAAGGAAGAGATCAGGAATGGGGAGATAGAGAAGGAGAAACACAGAGACAGGGAAAGAGAGAGACAGAGAGAGAAAAAGTGTGTGTGAGTGTGTATCCATGTGTGTGTGTATGTGCATGGGCACATATGCATGCATATGACTGTATGTGCGTGCACACATGTACTTGTATGCATATGTGTATATTTGTGTGTGTGTGTGTGTGTGTGTTGTCTTCAATTTAGACGAGGGAAAGAGAAAGTATAATGGAAGTTAAAGAAGGGAGAGGAGGGAGTGGAAGGAGTGTGTGTGTGTGTGTGTGTGTGTGTGTGTGTGTGTGTGTGTGTGTGTGTGTGTGTAAAGCATGTGTAGTGTGTGTATACATATGTGTGTGTGTGCATGCATGCGCGCACAGGTGTGCATGCATGCATGCATGCGTGCGTACGTATGCATGTAAAACAAGCAGTCTTAGCAAAGCTTACCAGCCCATGTGGACAAATCAGCACCAGTGTCTGTGTCGTCAGCCACGGATTCCGAGGTGTCATAGGACTGACTGAACACTGACCTGCACACATCAATGTTAACAGCTATTACCACATGTTTCGGGTCAACTTGTGCGCAAAGTCACAAAAAATGCACACATGTATGCTTGTTAGTGTCCATGTGTGCATGCACAGGCATGTATTCAACTTCGCGCACAGGCATGCATTTAAGCACATGCATGCAAGCACACACACACATGCATGCATACACACTCACTGAGAACATGTTGCGCACACATTAAAACCCATTCCGCTTTTCGGAAGAGTAGGCCATTGTGTGCCGGTGGGAATGGATGACAAAATTTACAAAACTGCATACACATGGGGACTGGATGAAAGAAAAGCACAAGAGTGCTTATTCCATTATCCTCGAAATGAAAGAATAAAATATAAAATAAATTAAAAAATAAACTCTCTCTCTCACACACACACACTGCATCTGTCCAGAAACACTTGTACATGAGTACACATGCATGCACATACATGCATGCACGCACACACAAACACGCATGCACACACACATGCGCACACATGCGCACATGCACACATGTACACATACACAGGTGCTCGCACACGCACCCACGCACACACATACAACTTACCGAGTAAAAGGTCCACCACCAAAAGCACTTGCTGTCATAAAAGATGCTGACATCTGAGACATCAAATCTGTCGGCTGTTGCAACACACACACACACACACATGCACACACACACAGTCAAACAGAAATACAAGATTGTACAAGTCTTTTTCATGCCCAATTAACTGCCACAAAAAGAAGCAGCAGCAAAACAAATTGTGGAAAAAGCCCAAAGAAATGATGATGATGGATAAAACAAAATAACAAAATAAGAAAGAAAGAAACACACACACCAAAATAAAAGAAATCACACACACACACACATACACCACCCCCCCAAAAAATAGTAGTGAAATGGCAAGAAACATATAAATATGGGATATACGCTCCTCAAAAATGCAATAAACAGAATTTTAGGAATATATCATCTTAACACCCTCACCACCACTCTCCTTCCCTCCTGCCAATTGAAAAACAATTGAAATGGGGTAGTAGTATGAAAAAAAAATCAAAGTAATGCTTTTAATGGACATGAAATCTACACTTTTTGTCATAACTGATTCCAATGTTAACCGATCTGTATACTTTGAATTCTACACCCAAAACTACAAAAACAAATGATAAAACAAAAGAAGGTCAACAAAACAAGATCAACACCAATTTTATGTGATAGGAGATTTTCTCCGACTCGTACATATATTTTTGGGGTTTTTTGTTTGGTGCTGTTTAAGAAGATTTTCTTTTCTTTCTTTTAACCTTTTCCTTACAGGTAACCCCCTACAGGATAACGAACTATCTACTAACCCTTCCGTCCATATCACCCAATTACTGGGTTATGGTAGCATACATATATACACGTGCTGGAAAAGGAAGGTTTTCCTTCCTCAACATATGGGGTGGGAGGGGTAGATGTGTCTTATTTTTCAAAGGATTTAGGGGGGGGGGGGGGTTGTTTTGGATAGGTTCTTTTTCATTTGGATAGATTTGCATGGAAGAGTGGGGGGGGGGAGGGGGGTGGTTCTTTCATTTTGATATGTTTCTTATCTTATTTCTTCTTCTTCTTATTTGTTGTTTTATTTTCTGATCTCTGCCTTACCGTGCCTGAGCTGTCACCCAGGATGTTGCCTTGCTGGATGCGCACTTGGTTGGGGTCTGGAGTCAGCAGGGGCAGAGGGGTAACATCGTTCCCTGCTTCATCGAAAATCTGCACACAACAGAGAGGCATCGGAACACATGCTGAAAACTGCCCGAGGCATGGTCTTTCTGTTTAAGGAACACAGCTTATTGATTAAACATCATGTCAAGGGGGATATCTTTTTTACCCTGGAGTTAACATCAGTGCCGACTCCACTCTCCCCAAAAGTCCTTCAGATGAGACTATAAACCGAGGTCCTGTGTGCGAACGCACGCAGAACATTTCATTGATTTAATCGTTTGTGAATCTTATAGTCTCGGATCTGAGATTGATTCTTGATTGTGTGTGTTTTGAGGACTGGACAAAAGTAAAGGTTTGTGAAAGAGTTGTACTTATCTTACAATTGGTGTATGATCTGTAACTTCTATGTAAAATAATAACAATAATAATGTATGGAATTTATAAAGCGCTGAATCTTGTAAAGCAACAAATCAAAGCGCTGTAGTTGAGTAGTAGTTTGTCAGTAGTGAAATATAGTTGTGAACCCAACTTGCTTGGTCTTGAGAGTTGCATTGAATGAATGTTGTCATTCGTTACATTCACTGTGTAATTGTGTGGCTGCTGAGTTGAGTTGATTAATTAATATTCATTACTTTCTTTCTTTTATATTTCTTTTTCTATTTTTCCTTCTATCCCCCCCCCCCCCCCCCCCCCCCCTTTATCACTCCCAGGCCATTTAGCAGGCGAGCCCCAATCCTCTTTAAGAATGGTGACTGGACTGTGACTGGTGTCCCATAACCTGTAAGGTCATAGGGGAGCGAGGCGTCAGAGACCTCACTTCTCTAGGGGCCAGCATACTGAGGGCAGCGCCCATCTCCTCTCCCTCGCTGCTTTACCTTCCCTGACCCTAAAGAGGCAGGTACCCATTTACAGCTGGGTGAACTGGGGGGTATTTTCATAATGGTCTCTTCAAGATCTTCGTAAAATTCTTCTACTTCTTCATCTGCATGGTCAGATGATGGTGCATAGATTTGTATGATGGTGATGTTCATCATCATCATCCAAGGGGATTTTAACGCCAAAGTAGGTCCTGACTCTTACAACCAATGGGCCGGAACAGTTGGTCAGTTTGGAACTGGAGAGACCAACGACAGGGGACTACTTCTGCTGGAGTTTGCCTGCACCCACAGACTTACCATTGCCAATACCCTCTATCCCCACAAGCAGTCAAGGAGGACAACCTGGCATGTGCCAAACGGCAAGATCCATAACCAAATAGATTTTATCTTAACACCACGACGCTTCAAATCCAGCATCAACAGAGCCAGAACAAGAACCTACCCTGGAGCTGACATAGGCAGCGACCACGACCTTGTGCTGCTGGTATTCAAAATGAAGCTGAAGAAAAACAAACAGCCTACAAACCCACGTATCAAATTTGACGTGGACAAACTGAAAGATCCAGATGTCCAGGAGATCTTCCAAGCTAAGCTTGGCGGACGTTTTGCGGCATTAACCCTCCAGGACAATGACATCAATGACCTCACCAACAACTTTAATGAGGCAGTCTGAGAAACAGCAGAGGAGGTACTCGGTCGTCAGAGGAATAAACACCAGCCATGGACATCTTGGACCTCTGCGATACAAGAAGAGCACTGAAACCAACCAGGTCTTCCAACCCTAAAGAATACCGGGAGGCCAACAATCTTGTGAAGAAGTCAATGTTAAAGGCCAGAGAGAAGTGGATCAGTCATCAATGTGATGAGATCGAAAAAAGCATGAAAGTGGGCAACAGTAAAAAGGCATACGACACCCTGAAGAAACTCACAAAACCACTTCAAACCAAATCATCAGTCATTGAAGACAGCTCTGGAAACCTCCTCACAGAAAGCTCAGCTGCATTGAACAGGTGGTCTGAGTATTGTCAAGAACTGTACAACTACCCAATACAACCTGACAAGAGCATAATAGAAGAGAAGGCAGCAACATCAAGGGCACCCTCGCCATTACCTATACTGAGGGAAGAAGTGGAAGAAGCCATCCGCAGCTTACCAGTAGGAAAATCCCCAGGAGCAGACAACATACCAGCAGAGCTGCTCAAGCATGGTGGAGAAACAGTCATCACACATGTTACAGCTATCTGTCAGAAGATTTGGGAGACAAAACAGTGGCCAACAGAATGGACACAATCACTCATCATACCCCTGCCCAAGAAGGGGAATTTACGCCAATGCCAAAACTATAGAACAATCAGCCTCATCAGCCACGCCAGCAAGATCATGCTCAAAGTTATTTTGAATCGACTCAAGAAGGAGGCAGAAGAACATCTTGCAGAGGAACAAGCTGGGTTCAGGGCAGGCAGGAGCACAATCGAACAGATTTTTAACTGCCACATCCTGATGGAAAACATCTTCAACATCAGAGAGACCTGTTCCACAACTTCTTCGACTTCAAGAAGGCTTTCGACAGAGTATGGCACGAAGGCCTGTGGCAGGTCCTCAGAATGTTTGGCATTGAAGAAGGACTAGTGCAAACCATTCAAGCACTATACAACACCGCAAGCAGTGCAGTCCTTCTGAACAATCAGGTCGGAGACTACTTCAAAACCACAGTGGGGTCCGACAAGGATGCCTGTTATCTCCAGTCCTGTTTAATCTGTTCTTGGAAAACATTATGAGAGAGACCCTCCATGACTTCCACTCTACCATCTCCATTGGCGGCAGACCCCTCAACAACTTGTGGTTTGCCGATGACACTGACCTCATGGGCGGAAGTAACACAGAGCTGCAAGATCTTACAACCAGACTTGAGAACAGAGCTGGAGCATATGGGATGGAGGTGAGCTTGGAGAAAAGTAAAGTACTTGTGAACAGCACGAGCAACGCCACTGCTAAAATTTACATGAACGGCCAACAACTGGAGGAGGTAGATGCTTTTAAATACCTTGGCGCTACACTCACAAAGGACGGGCGATCGACAACAGAAATCAAAGTCAGAATAGCCATGGCAACATCTTCCATGACAAAACTCACCACCATATGGAAAAGTAAAGAGATCAGTTTCCCAATCAAACTAAAGCTCTACAAAGCCCTAATTCAGACTATCCTGCTGTATGGAAGTGAAACCTGGGCATTGACTGCTGAAACAGCAAAGCAAATCCAGTCATTTGAAACAAAATGCCATAGAAAACTGCTGGGCATATCCTGGAGAGAACGAAAGACCAATGAATTTGTCAAGAGTCAAATAACACGGCTGGCAGGTCCACAGGAACCCCTTCTCATCATCGTCAAAAAGAAAAAGCTGACATGGTTCGGCCACGTCACCCGCCACAACACTCTGCCAAAAACAGTACTGCAGGGAACACTCGAAGGTGGCAGAAAGAGGGGAAGACAGAACAAGTCATGGATGGACAACATCAGGGAATGGACCAGGATAAATGACTCGGCACTACTGCGCAGAGCCAAGGACCGAGATGGATGGAGGAGGCTTACCACGGCATCGTCTTTCGTGTCTCCCCCACGACCGCCAAGGTCACGGGTCTGATGATGATGAGATGAACTGGGGGACTGTACTGAAGCCAAGGCGTGCAAACGGTCACCCATCCAAGTGGTAACCACGCTCGGCGCTGCTTAATTTGGCTGGGGGAAAGCGAGTGCTCCCACCACTGAGCTATCCCATCCGCCTTTAGGAATACTAAATACAATAGGAAAAGGTCTAGGATTCCATTTCTGGTGCTGAATCAGGTGGGGCTAGGAACTAGAGTGGCGACCTAGAGTTTCCTGATTAGGACTCTCTACATACGTGTGTGTGTCAAAGTCAAAGTCAAACTTTTATTTCAAGGTGGTACATTGAATAAGCAAAACATTTGCTTTTTTTTCCGTCAAGCCATCTATCTAAGAGAGAAAAAAACCCAACCAAACAAACAAAACAAACCAACAAGAAAACTAACGACATAAACAAACAAAATTATCAAACCTTATAGAAAAGGAAATTATAATGATGAAGATGACGATGGTGACTACGACGATGATGACGATGATGATATCAATAAACAATGACAATTACTATTGCCAGAAATATCAATAAAGACGGTGATAATCTGATGAAACTAGAAATCAAAAACATTACAGCAGATCATGTTTCCATATCCAACACAATCCACACTTACATACACACATACATATACAACCATAGGCTCACCTACTTGTGCTATTATTTGCTAACCCTAATTTTCAACACACACACACACATAACACTCCCACTCCACACCCACAAGCCCATGCTTGCGTGCAAGCAGGCATGCACATACGCATGCATGCACACATACATTCATGCATGCACGCACACACACACACCATACTACAAGATACAATTTGAAAAATCTTGCAAATAAGAATATTCAACCAAAAAAAAAAAAGGAAAAAAAGGGATGTGCGTGTATGTTTATACAGACTTGTCATCACAATGCAATGCTGTTACAGGTATAGCCTTGTCATTTGAAGGCAAGTGGTTCAAAACAAAGAGATGAAGACAACTGCTGTATTTCATCTGTGTGTGTGTGTGTGTGTGTGTGTGTGTGTGTGTGGTGTGTATGTGTGTGTGTGTGTTTGTGTGTGCGCCGTGCGTGCAGGTATGCATGCCTGCATGCGAGCGTGTGTGTATGTGTGCATGTGCGAGTGTGGTGTGCATGTGTGGTATGCATGCATGCATGTGTGAACGCATGTGAGCATGCATGCATGTATTTTCATAGCCATAATATACATAAGCTTGTATATTGATATATACATGTATATAAATTTACTATGAACAGACAGACCACGCCCATATTTCTCTGCATTCTCCATCATCTACTCTCTCTCTCTCTCTCTCTCTCTCCCCCCTGACCTGTACAGGCGCCCGAAAGTTGGCTGATTTGTCGCTTGGGGCCAGTCCACCTGCAACACTCTTCTTGCTAGCTGAAGAAATGAGGTTGCTGCGTGTGCTCATGCCCATAGCACGCGTGCCATGCTTGCTCTTGGACATGCCTCCTCGCTTAGATTGATTCATCACGCTCTGACTGTAAACAGATTTTAAAAAAAATTAACATAAACAACGAGCTTTTTACACTCACATGCATGCATGCATGCGCGCACACACACACACACACACACACACACACACACACACACACACACACACACACTCACACATACATATGCATGCATGCATGCACGCACACACACATACACACACATCACATAGATTAACATTGTCTTTTGAATGCTTTTATAAGTCAATTTTTTAAAAGATTTTGTTTTGTTTTGTGAGGGCAAAATAAAAATAAAAAGGTTATGTAAAGTTAATCTCTTACCCTCAATAAAGATCACTTGGACTTGACATCTCTCTCACACACACAGACACACACTTACGCACGCACACACAAGCATGCATGCACGCACACACACACACACACACACATGCACGTAAATATGTACTTATGCGCGCACATGCATATATGCACGTAAACACGCACTTACGCGTACACACTTTTGGATAGAGGAAAAACACACACACAAAACTGCCTTTGAACACACTTAACTTTCTTGATTATGAAAACAGAATTGTTTGATTTTGATCTAAAGTGACTTTTCTCAAGTCAAAGTAAGGTCTTTTAATTTAAAAACAGACTGGCGTATAACGTGAGCAGCTTTCCTATGAGAAAGCAAGTTGGAAATGTACAGTGCTATTATAATGTTTTTCCTTCTTTATATTTGACATAGATCTATTGTAAGTACAGGGTATCTGCAGCAGAATGGAGGAAACAGGGAGGAGTCTATCAGGTGAAGACATTAACAGAGATAGGAAGGTGCAGTCTTGTGGAGACATTTGTAACAGAGGGTACGATCTTCTGCTTTACTCTTTGTGAGACAGGCAACCAGTGAAGAGATTGCAAAAAAGGAGTGATGTGGTCACAATTTTTTCTTTATTAGCACAAGCCAAGCTGCAGTTTTGTATATGTTGAAGGGAATGGATAGACGATGCTGGAAGACCAGCCAAAAGTGAATCACAGTAGTCCAGTCGAGAAAGAATAAGAGATTTGACAAGCATGGATGTTATGTCAGTAGACAAATACTTGTGAATTGCACTATAACTGATAGCTGCATGACTGACAGGTCTGGGTGATGAATCTTTGCATAGAGAGTATTTTGTCACTAATAACACCTAGACATTTCATAGAGATGGACAGGGGAACTGAGGTACTACCAAAGACAATCTCTGAGGTTGTGATGGAGGATAATTTAGTTTGGTCCTTATGAGCCTGTATTCAGTTTTAAGTTGTTCTGAATCATCAAGTTATGAATATCTTGAAGACAGTAGGTAGGAGACATGTCTAGGTTTATGCAAGATTGGAACCAAAACCTTTCACAATTTAGACATATTCATCAACTGTAGACCTCTGATCACAGGTCTATTATAGACTGTTTCTTTGGCATTGTTTAAGAAGGTGTCTTTTCAAATCCGGTATTTTTTTTTATATATATTTTTTTAATGATGAGTATTTAGACACTGTATTTTAGGACAAAGATAAGAGAGGCAGAAAATCAACCTTTGAATACAGCTGAGGCATAAACTCCAAATCTAGAAAGTACGGAAGTTAAGAGTCAACAGACACACTGGTCCATAAAACCTCTTTTTTTCAAACTGAAAACATCCTCTTCACTGAGTTTGACAGAGTACTGGCAATATGCTAGGGAGATGGTTGCAAGTCAGAAACAAGTGAGACCTGCATTTGAAAATTCTTGCTATTGTTCATTTTTTTTTTCCCCTCAAAAAGGGGCAAAATCAGCTTAGCTACATGGATTCTACATTGTGTGAGCTGTTGTCAGTTCCTCTGTTGATGGAAAGAAAATGCAGATATTGCTGAACTTTAACATTGTTTGAATGATTGCCAGTTTATCAAATGCAGAAAAAAACAATAAAATTCACAGTCAATTTGGTTCTACCCGCCATCCTTCTCTATGAAAATCCTTCTTTTTTTTTTTTTAAATAGTAATTTTACACATTTCATGTATATATCCCATCACACACTTTCCCTGTCGTTTAAAATTCTTCTATTTTGTGAGCATAGTTATTAATTTCAATGCAAAGTGATTAAAGAACACATTATGACATTTTCAGACACAAACATTAAGACTAAACAGCCATGTATTTTGGTGGCATGATCAGATTAATAATAACCCTTCATATAAAATAAACTAAGCAATGGGCACGCTTGATCTTCCGTGCAACTGGGTGCCACTGTTCGGCAAACAAAGTGTACAAATTAGCCAATAACAAATGTATCCCTGCCACAATTCATCACGTTACATTCTTATGAACTTACTTAGCGCCTAGGAACGATTTCATTTGCTTGGAAGTCGACATGTCAGAAGATGTATGTGGGACACTTCGGCAAGGTGTCCGTATGTTCAGGAACCACAGTTATCTCCTCTGGATGCGTTGTCAAGGGAACTCCGTACTGTGTTTCACAAATGGACTGTGATTGGTTGAACCATGAAATTCACTGTGTTGTGATACCTGCTGTTTGGAAGGCTTGTACCCTTAACCAATATATCTTCCTACTCTATGAAAAGCCATTCCAATCATTAGTGTTTAGCAGGTGTTAAGTTAAAGTATACTCTCGTGTTTTCTGGAATCTTAGCTCCTAAATTGCATCCTCTCAGCTGAGATATTATAACAGCCAATCAGATACACGTTTACAACTTAGGCCTTTTAGGTCAGGATTTCTTGAAGCCTCGTTCTGGGGTTTGCACAATGCCCCTCCGTATTTTTCCATTCAAGATGGAGGTTCGTAACAATTACAAGCGAAATTGTTTTGATTTTATTTCATATCTGCTTATTTCTTAAGTTGTAGGATTTCCGTAATCAATCTGTTTGCAGATTGTTATCCTATTTATGTTTCTGCCAAGTACGGAAACCCAAGAGTTCATGTAAATGACGATCGTAGAATAATTTTTTGGGTTTCCCAGACAGCTTGAGAAATGATGCGCGCGCCATAATTGATAGGACCGGATCATTTTTGCATATTTAATTAACATTAATTGGATTTACTGAGTACAATCGAATGCATTTTAAATTGCTTTGGCTTTATTTTGCAGCACACGGGGAGCGAATCGAGCAGTCCAGGTACGTTTGGCCTTTAATTTTTATTATAATGGAAACGGGGTCATATGGGAGGGATTTGCAGGAGTCGACCAGAGTTTGATTGGCCCACCGAAAACATCATTGGTGTATGAAGTGCTTGAGCTTGAAGTAAAGATTCAAGACAAACTTTTCTTTTGATTACGCTTGCGTATAAATCTGAATTGCGTCACTACATCAAGGTATACAATTACCAGTAACTGAATTAGAATTGTTAATATAAAGCTCATGTTTCAGAAAGTAAAGCCTTAGACAAGTTAGAGGAAAAAGTTAAACAGTCCATCATGGTCACAGTGTAGGCCTATATTTATCACTTAATAATTTTGGTTTCATAAGCTGCACCATGTTAGACCATAAACAAAATGTTGCCTTAGGTATTGCTCTATGGGCCAAATTATTAAAAAATCAATCCCCTTAGTTGGAATGTGGCTTCCTTTGGCTTTGTGGTGGGCAAAATTGGTCCCATAGGATAAATCTCTTCATTGGTAAACATTGGAGCTCAAGCCCAGGAATGAAAAGAGAATTATAAATCAAAACTCCTGGATATTTTGGCTTTTAAAAAATTTGTGGCCATGTGCTTTGAAAACATCATCGGTCTTTTAAAAAATTGATTGTAATGTCCTATTTGGTTGTTTTTGTTGTTGGTTTTTTGTTTTGTTTTTTATTTTACTTCAGCATAGCCATTTATCCTGGGTTTTTGTTTGTTTTGCTGCTTTTCTTTTATTTTTGATGATTTATTTGGAATATTTGATACTTTTCTGCTTTCATTTTGGTCTTTGTGGTTTTGTCAAACTTGATCAGAACTGTACGGCTGAGCAGGAGTGAGACTTATATAGTTACAAGTTACAGCTCTGCCTGTGACGCAGTGAGTGTAGAGGTGCAGTTTGTAGTTCCCCAGACTTGTGCACCCAACACCTGCTGATCCTGGCTAGGGAAGGATCGTCAGTGGAGGGAGATGATGCTTTTATCACTTTGTTAGTCTGTACATTATCCAGTACTAAAGTCTTGATGCTGCAGTGGAATGGTAACTGTTTGACTTAGTCCTGTGGGATTATGAAGTCGTGGGTTCATATCTCTGCAATGGTATCTGGTGAATTAAGGGTAGGGTTTTGACAATCTCCCAAGGCAACTTTGAAGTGCAAACCTGCCAGTGTTTAAATTTTCTTCATGTGCATGCAGAAGAAGTGATGTGTTAGATCTCTGCAGTGGCATCAGGTGAATTAAGGTAGGTAGCGGCAGCCCCCGGCGAATACTGTCATCACTGCTGAAAAGTGGCAAATTTTCGGTCTATCCACTTCCTTATTACTCCGCTTCTATTTTACTGATTAAAAAAACACTGTATATCCGAAAAAAGTTCAATCTTCTTTTCAATGAGTGCATTTTTATTTCTGTGGCTTGTGTATCGTCAATACACAAAGCGTGTGAATGAGGTGTGCATTCCGCTAAAAAACGCTGCGCGGCTGCCATTTTCACGCACATGGACAAATGGACCACTTTGAATCCGATGCGTATTCGCGACAGACAACTATTGTCACTATATTTGGTATCATTGTGTTAAGATTTTATTGTAGAATAGCAAGATGGGTGAAAGTTTTTTCATATCTGGCTAATTTTCGTGAAAAACAGGATTTTTGGCGGTACATGATCTCCGACGGCGAACTCCGAAGAACCTGTAGCTTAAAATAGCCAATACTCAAGGTGAAAATCAAACTAGTCGACCTATTTGTACTAATTTGGGAATGGGTTAATGTATTCATGGACTGTCGTTCACCCGCAAACCAATAAAAGCAAAGTGTTCAAATTGCGGAAGATTCGTTCACACAAGGGCAAGGACGAATGGACATCGCGAACCGATCTTTTCAAGGATCGACAAATTTTTTCGATTTACAGGGTAAATTTCACAAATGTTTCAATATAGATCATCGATATAACAGTTTATTTATACAAAGATCGCGTGGTTTGCGTAATAATTCATGCGATCGTTGAAAATGAAGACTTAGAAAAGGACTATTATGATCGTTGTCGATCTTCCGACATTGCGAACCAGAAAGAAGAAAGCACGCCCGATTTCGTCAGATATTTCCACAAAATCACTTCACAAATTTACAATGATTGCAAAATAAGATAGTTTGAATGTATCTATACAATGTATTTTTTTGGTAAGGTTACATGGTGAAATAGCGATCGTATTTAACGATTTGCTGAATGACCATCCTAATCAAGAGAAGATAATCCGAGATCGTCATGACTCAGTGATTTTGTGAAGCAAACGTCGTCCCCGTTTTTTTTGTTTGTTTTGACCAGTCCACACTTAACTCTTTCTATACGAGGGTGCGATGTCATTGCACCTGCCCTTCACGACGGTTTTATACTAAGGTGCGATGTGAACGCACCTTCCGTCCACAACGGTTTTACACCAAGGTGCGATGTGATCGCCCCTCAACTTAAAATCATAAGTCAAAGGTAAATGGTCTTCCGCAGTTGCAAACCGTTTCGGCACACTGTACAATCTTTCGAAATCACCCTGACCACAGTGGCTGGCTGAGTATGATGTGGTAGATTATGCAAATGAGGCGAGGCCTCGCCTCCCATCACTGACTTATCAGTGCTGCAAAATGGCAACTCTTTCAACTTCGGGACCATCGGAATGTAGACGGCAACGCCGCCGTTTTACCTTGGATGAAGTTCTTGAACAATTGCAAACAGAAGGTTCAGATATTGAAGACAATGTTCAGGAATCTTCTGACTATGAATGGTTAGCAGAAGAGAGGGAAGTGGTAGTGAAAGTGGTAGTGAACATGATAAGGAAAGTGTTGCAGAGTGGAGAGTGTGAGTGTGGATGAGGGTACAGATCACACAAGCAGTGATGCTGACGTGGCAGGCAGGCCGGCAGTTGCTCAGGCTGATGAAGAAGACCTTGCAGAAGATGAGTTTTTACATTTCCTCATGCAAGACTGGCATGAGGATTTTTCATTTTCCCCATACTACCAGCCTACAATGATGAGGGATGTGGCCTGCACATTCAACACATGCAGAGCCACGCCCCTTTGGATTTTTTCAGCCAAATTTTTGATGATGCTTTTCTGGACCAAATTGTTGAGCAGACAAATAAATATGCAGGTGAAAACATTGCAGCCAGGGTCAACTCAAAAGCACAGCATTTTCAAGTGCTGGCCAGAGCAGGGAATAACCCGAAATGACATTTTAGGATTCCTGACCATTTGTGTGCACATTGCTTGCTTTAGGCTCTACCACACCATCCAAAACTATGCTAATTACTGAACATGAATGCATGTGTGTGTGAGAGACATTGGTGAGACATTCTATAGATATAAATTCATTCATCATTGTAAATGTGAAGTGAATGACTCATTTCAGTAGCAGCGCTCCAACGTGAAAACTGATTGTGTGTACGTGTTACTTTACATGTCACTCATAAAACAAATACTTTTTCTACATTGTTTTCACTTTGCATATTCAATGTTTAGTTACTTCTCTTGCACCTAAAACTAATTTTGTGGACTTAGACCTTTCTAGTAATTTTTTTCTCTCTTTGAGTTTGGAGTACCCCATAATTGGCAGTTTTGAAAAAAAGGGTCATTTAAAAAAAAATGCCATCAATCATTAAAAAAATAAAATATTGCTTGGAAAGTTCATATGCTGCTAGGCTAATCTGTTGCGCATATGTACTCAAAATTTCATTATGGTATGTTATACCGTTATTTTTTAAAGATTTTTTCCCCAAACCCATCAAATCGGCCAGTACACAGTGTTTGTAAAGGGATGGAATTGCTCAGTGTAGAGTGTTTGTGAAGGGAGAAAACTGCCCAGAGTAGAATGAGTTAAGTATCATTTTTTGTGATTTGAAAGTGGAGTTTAGTTTATTTTCTTTGTTTTGTTGTGCCTTGGGATTTTTGAGTTACGCAATCTTTCCATAAAATAATGTGCTATCAATGAATTTCTTCTCCGGCAACATACACAAGGTAGAGTTACATGTCAGTGCAGTAATACTCAATAGTGAGCTTATTATTATCTTTTGTATTATTATTACCATACACAATACATATTAGTACAGTGTCTATCAGCCTAGCATTCCCTTTTCCCCCCATTCATTTCCCTTTTCCATTATTTTGGGGTTGATTGGCTTCCAGTGCTAGCATAATAAAACACACACACACACGTGCGTGTGTGTGTTATAATAAAAGAAGTTAACACAGATGTGCCTCATGTAAATAATTCTTTATTTCAACCTTTATCAATCTGTGACACATTTGTACTGCAGTCATTACCAGCAGTTCTAGCACCAGTGGAACGAAGACTTTGTTGGATTTCTTATGTGTGTCATCGTGTGTCTCCCCTCTTATTTTCTTTGTCTATGCATAACATTTTCTAAAACCTTTTAGTTTTTCATTTCTTTAAATGCTGACATAAAAATGGAAATCAACTAAACAAGCTGAGGTCCATTTTTCTGGCAACTCTAAACAGTGTCATCCAAAGGTGTGTTGCAGAGATTTGCAAGCATCTGCTGATTCAGTTATTGGTACTAAAGGAAGGTGAGAAGACATTTGATGAAACGGCCACATTCCTCTGTCAACTCATTTGGATGCTGAGCTTCCAGGGTTGCAGTGTCTTCTGACTAAGTTGAAAGAAAATGTACTACAGGATACACCAATAGAAAGACATTTTTGTCCAAGCCAGTTACTGAGTTAGTATAGGACAGATGTGTCCATTTAAGGATTGTTGTGTGAAAATGTAACCAGCCAACGTGGACATCATCTGGAGAGTTATGCATCCCCTTCATGTGGACTTTTGAAAGCTGTTATTGCTTTTGAAAACAGGCATAGGAAAACATATAATGATATGTACCAGTGGTGGGAGCAACTGACAGGAAATTCCGTGGAAGAGGCAGCCTTGTACACAACAGTGGGGAAAAATTACAAATAAGACATCAAAGCTGGCTTCAACTGCCTACAGAGAAAAATTATAAAAAGACTGGAATAAATTTTTGCTTTTGTGGTCTTTTCTCCTTCAAATGAGTGTTTCATCATTAGTAGGTTGAGTGGCTTTGGCTGATTCAAGTGATTTGGCTTCTTGCGCTTCTGCATCCTCAGTGTCCTCTAGCACTGTAGCATCAAACTTACACCAGCCTAGTTCTCTGACCTCAGAGGTTCACAAGTTTAGTGAGGGAGCATTGAGCTGCCCCAGTCCTGGCATGGACCTGTCCCTCTCCTTTACCTACCACCTGTGTAATTGGGCATTAGTGAAGCTGGTTCTCAGAATGATATATCACAACATATGAAATGCATGCAAAGTGATTAATAATTAAAATAGGGATTATTTATCTGATTAATCATTAAAATATTAGTTTAAATGATTTTTGTTTCTTTTCTAAGCATGTTTTCACAAGAACTTATGTTTCACAACATTTCACTTAAATGTTCACCACAAATTTAGCCACTTGGTGGCCATTTTGAATCTGAAAACACATTATGTAATTGATGAAAAAAATCAATAAATGTATTTTTTAATAGCATATACAACCATATTTTACACCACCAAATTCCAAGTCAATATCTCTACAGGTTCAAAAGTTATTAAGGAAAATCTACCATGTACTGTCTTTTTGCTCCGTCGCAGGGCATTTTAGGGTTTTTGGCAAAATTAGACCCCAATATTTTAAACATTTGGTCTAGTATAGCCCTAGAAAAATTGGACATAATCTATGTATGCATATCTTTTAAGCAATGTAAAAATGTAGCCGTAAGATGCTATCTTATCCAACCTGTTGGACCTCAAACATGGCTTATTGTGCAATTTGAGTAAACCGCCAATCACACGATGAGGCAATTTTAACAAAGTATATCATTTTTGGGTGCGGAACATCATCAGGATCAAATTTGACCTCGAGAAGCTGAAGGACCCAGAGGTATTAGAAATTTTTCAAGCAAGGATAGGTGGAAAGTTTGCAGCACTCACTGTGATAGACTCAGACATAGATACACTGACGAATAGTTTCAATACAGCAGTGACTGAAACAGCAAACAAGCTTCTTGGCAAACACCGACCAGTCAAAAAACCATGGGTCATACCTAACATCCTACAACTATGCGACAAGCGTAGAGAGTTGAAGAAAAAGAAAAATGAAACAAAAGAAAGAGCAGAACAATATAGGGCAGTCAACAAAAGAATCAGGAAGTCCATGACGGAGGCAAAAGAGAAATGGATCGGTGAACAGTGCCAAGACATTGAAGAGAACATCAAGAAAAACAATAGCAAAAAAGCATATCAGCTGGTGAAAGACCTGACTAGCACGAAACAGAGAAAAGGTTTAACAATCCAAGACAAAAATGGGAAGTGTCTCACTGACGACCAGGATATTCTGAACAGATGGACAGAATACTGCTCCGACCTGTATAACTATAGAACCGCAGGAGATCCAGAAGTCCTTAATGTACCCGAAAGCAAAGACACAGTCACCCTATCCTCCGAGAAGAAGTGGAAACAGCAGTCAGATCGCTGAAAAAGGGGAAGTCAGCAGGGGCTGACAACATTCCAGCTGAGTTGGTCCAAGCTGGAGGGGAAGCCATGATCAGCGCCCTACTAAGAATCTGCAACAAGATCTGGCAGACAGGAAAATGGCCAACACCATGGACACAATCACTCATCATCACCCTCCCCAAGAAAGGAAATCTACAACAATGCCATAATTACCGCACAATCAGCCTCATATGTCACCCAAGCAAGGTCATGCTGCAGATAATATTGAATAGACTGAAGCCACAAGCAGAGACCATCATTGCTGAGGAACAAGCAGGTTTCAGAGCAGGGCGCAGCACAACAGAACAGATATTCAACCTCAGAATACTATGTGAGCGGTACCTTCAACATCAACAAGACCGTTACCACGTATTTATCGATTTTAAGAAGGCATTTGACAGGGTGTGGCATGCAGCTTTGTGGGCAACCATGAATTTGTACAGCATCAATGCAAACCTGATCAGAGTCATCAAACAGCTGTACAGCGAGGCCACCAGTGCAGTGTACTACAACAACAACATTGGAGAATGGTTTCGAACAACAGTTGGAGTAAGGCAGGGCTGTCTACTCTCACCCACTCTTTTCAACATCTTCCTTGAGAGAATCATGGCTGATGCACTGGAACATCATGAAGGATCAGTCAGCATTGGTGGCAGAACGATCACAAACCTCCGCTTCGCAGATGACATTGATGGAATAGCAGGATCAGAAAAAGAGCTTGCCAGCCTAACAGAACACTTGAATAAGGCCTCCAAAACATACGGCATGGAAATCAGTGCAGAGAAGACCAAACTGATGACTAATAACACCAACGGCATTAGCACTGAGATCAGGGTTAATGACCAGAAGCTGGAAACAGTTCAAAGCTTCAAGTACCTGGGAGCCATTGTATCAGACCAGGGATCCAAGCCAGAAGTAGTATGCAGGACTGCACAGACAATAACAGCACTGTCAAAACTAAACACCATCTGGAGAGATAAGAATATCTCACTTATCTCCAAGATCAGACTAATGCGCTCCCTTGTCATATCCATATTTCTGTATGCCTGTGAATCATGGACCCTGACTGCAGATTTGGAGAGAAGATTCTGTACAGGCAGTGGAGATGAGATGCTTTCGGAGACTCCTTGGCATCTCCTACAAAGACCACATAAGCAATGAAATCGTGCATAACAGAATCCAGCAAACCATTGGACCCTATGAGAACCTTCTAACGATCGTGAAAAAGCGTAAACTTAAATGGTATGGGCATGTCACAAGATCCCAAGGAATTACAAAGACAGTTTTGCAAGGCACTGTCCAAGGAGGAAGAAGAAGAGGCAGACCAAGGAAGAGCTGGGAGGATAACATCAGCGAATGGACAGGCCTAGAACTCAACAAAACCCTGAGAAAGGCAGAACAGAGAGAGGAATGGAGGGAACTGGTTGTTGAGTCTTTGAGGATGCCCCCACGGTCGTCAGACTACGGGACAGATAGATAGATATCATTTTTCCCCTTCAAGATAGAGAGCTGATTATTTTTGTAGGTATTATTAGTATTATAGACATTGTATGTGGAAATTTTTATGGGTGTGATTGTAGTGCTTTCCACAACAGGTCCTTTCCAAATAAGGCTTCCATACAGTTAAAATGGCCGAAAAATGTACCGCCATCTTTAGACACCCATAACTTTTGGAAAAAAATAGAGATAGAGACATAATTCTTTTTTTGGTTGTGTTTGTTTTAAATTAAAAAGTTCTTTTCAAAAATACCATTTTTATGTACAGAAATGCTGTCTAAAATTTTGGCTGCCGCTACCTAATTAAGGGTAGGGTTTTTACAATCTCCAAAGTCAACTTTAAAGTGCAATCCCACCAGTGCCTTTATTTCCTGTATGTAGTAGCAGAAGATGAAACATGCACATTGAAGATCCCCTAATTCATGTCAGCATCCAGTGGGCTACAGAAATATGAACATACCGAGCATGCATCAATGCAAACAATGAGCTGCTCTGAAGTCAGAATGTGTCGGCTGAGCTTATCGGGCAGACCTGCAGAAGTTACAAGCAGGGGAGGAAAGCAGGTATTACACATCCCACCTAATACAGTAATAGGGAACACGGGTAAGAAGAAACTGGTATTGAAGAAAATTTTGATGGAGTGAGCTCTCTAAAGGCTTGTGTGATTTTGCTCATTCCCAAAGCATCAAAAACCAGATTTGAATGCAGGTTTTTCACTGCATGATTCATTTGATTGATAACTTGTTTTATGGAGCAGGCATCATCACCCAGGATATTACACTCCATGTATTAACTGTGATGGGACAGAACTGCTATGTAAAAGTGGAAAAGGGACACAAGGCGGAAGGCCCCAGGATACTTTGCATTGCATTTTCTGTCGTGGGGTATGGGAGAGTTGTGTATTGGTTATTACCTCCAAGTGGAGTACAGACCACTGAACTGCCACATTCCCATTCTGAAAAAAATTATTCTTACATGTGGAAAGGTCTTCCAGGGATTATGGTTTTCAGCCTTTGGGTGGAGAAGTGTGTTCGCGGTGTGTGTGTGTCTGTGTACATACACGTGCATAAATTTGAAATATGTTCTTTATTATATTTGAGGAAAGTTGCATGCGCGTAAATGATTTGAGTGCAAGCGCTTCGATTTGTTTGTTTTACAAGATTCGGCGCTATATAAATTCCATATATTATTATTATTAGAAGGCAGAGACTCAAAAAGTCAGAAACTGACCAACCTTCATGTATGAATCATACCATGAAATGGCAGTGCTGCATTTTGCTAGGGACCTGGCACACACTTTTGCATTGAGACCAAATTAGGGGGGGGTCTCGCTCAGCTGATTTAAACTGGTGCCAGTTGTGCATATGAGAGGGCCATTGGAATCTCATAGGCTGTTGACAAGAGGAGGAAGCTGGCATGGTTCGGCCTCAAAACTTCACAGTTTTCTAAGACTATCCTGCAGGGGACTTTAAAGGAGGAAGATGCAAAGGCAAACAAATGAAGAACATCGAGTGGATTGGCCTTGACATTGCTGTGAAAGGCTGAAGTTTGATTAACCTGGAGAAAACTTTTGACCAACACGTTCTTCGTGTTCCCCACGATGACCATCTTGGGCAAGGTACAGATTGATTGATGATGTAGAAAGGAGAGCCAAGTCAGCCTGTCCAGTTTGCAGGAACAACCAAGACAGATGTGGGGCAGCAGTTGGGTATACTCAAAATGCGGTCCCTCTGTTTCTGATAATTCCTATTTTTTATTGTATAGGTTCTTTTAGAAAAACTGGATAATGCATCAGCCTCATGGCATCTTCTGGCGAGCCCAGCCTTTGTTTCTGGTCCCTCAAAATTTGTCTTTCTAGTCCTGTCGGAGATGTCTCCTTTTTACCCCTTTGATGAAATAGGGTGGATGATTCCAGGGGAATTTCCATTTGGGTGCTATCTCTGTCATGTTCCCAGTCACTTCACATACAAATTCACCTCTTGCCCATTATGCCTCTAATCTTGAATTCTGCTGCCTTCTAATGTGGTTAAGTATATGTGGCCAAACATTAATATTTTTACCTGAATTTATGTTTGGCTGTACTTACTGTATCAGACAGCTGTTCCTCTCACTGGGTTTGGTAGGTATTGTCCCTAACTCTCACAGGCTGCCTGGATCCACTGCTTTCTCTCCATCTTATTTTTATTTAATTTTTTTATTTTATAACCATTTCACTCTCTCTCTCCCTCTCCCCCTCTCTTTGTCTCTGTCTCTCTTGTGTTATCTTTCTTTTTCATCATTGCTTTTGAATGTTTTTATGAAATGTGAAACTGTCCCAGATAGTGTTCATTCATTTAATATTACTGCAAGAAAAGTATGGTAAACTTTTTTGGTTTTTGTCTTTCAGACACTGATCGTGACTTCGATCCCTCGGCAGAGATGCTGGTGAATTCCTATGATGATGAGCGGACAATGGAAGAAGAGGAGAATCTCAGTGACAACAGCTGTAGTAATGAACTGGATGATCTAGAAAAGGTAAACATGATAGTTAAGTATTCTTCTGAACAAAACTGGAGCTGGAGTTATACTTTTTCCCCTTACATTTTGCCATACCTGGCTCGAATATTGTGTGCAGTTATGATTCCTGTTAAGCTTTCCTGGTCAATATAAACACACATTGTTCAAGTGTTGAATGCCAACATGATATCAAGTAATGTTCTGCAGACCAGGCACAGTGGTTTGCGCACTGGGTTCTTGGCAGAAAGGTTGCAAGTTAAAATCCCTTACGAGTCATAGGTTTGGGGGGTTTTCCTCAGAGTTTGCCTGGCTCCTACTCAGAGTTTGCTATGGGCACATTGGGAAGCCTGGGACCACACAGTTGAGCATCATGGGCTTTACAGATGTCATTTTGAGTGAGTTGATCAAATTACTTGACCAACACTGCAGGTGTCCATATTTCTGTGGTCCGGTTAATCCTGGGATATTTTGATATGAAGTGCATAGTACAGCCCTGTCACATAAAGCTGATGCACCTGCATAATATCACTACTTCATCACCATCACAATGGACCCTTATGGAATGAAAGAAAGTAAATTGTCTGATTTTGGTGGCTTCTGTTGTTAAAGTCTTATTGTAATCTTTGTCTTGACTTCCCGAGCACTTTTATGCCTTTGTTGAGTTGGTATCAATGCCTGTGAGGTCTGTGGTTCATTGGAGAAGTTTGTTGGAGGGACACTGGTCAAAACCCAGATGGGTGTTTCACTCAGCAGCTAAGCTATTATTGTTGTCAGTTGGTGGCTGGGGTGGTGAGATAAGAATGAATGGCATGGAAACACAGACCGGCATGTCACAGAAAATGAGTCAGGAAAAAAGGTAATATTTAGCCACGCTGCACCATACTTTCCTTATCTAGTTGTAAGGTAAAAAAAAAGATAAGGTGTCCCACAACCTATGTGGTCATAGGGGAGCGAGGCATCAGAGACCTCAGCTGCTTTAGGGGCCAGCATATTGAGGGCGGTGCCCATCTCTCCCTCGCTGCTTTATCTTCCCTGACCCTAAAGAGGGATGGTACCCATTTACAGCTGGGTGAACTGGGGGACTGTACTGAAGCCAAGGCCCGCAAACAGTCACCCATACACTTGGTAACTATTGTCGATGCTGCTTAACATTGGCTCGAGGAAAGAGAGTGCTCTGACCACTGAGCTATCCCTTTCTGTGGAACACATCAAATATAGCTATTAGGAACCCACACAATGAACAGATTTTTCATAAGTCAGGCTGAATGATAGATGCACCTGACAGATGTGGAGGATGTTAGGCCTTTGGAATTGAGCCCTTTAGGGACTCGGTACCCATTGCTTTTTTGTTTTTTAAGGCTGCAGCTAGCTCTTCCCAAAGTTAACTGTGCTGTAAGCTTAAAAAAAACACCCAAAAAATTGTTTAAAAAGAAAACAAAAAAGGAAAAATAAAAACTCCACTGAGATTACATACAACATACAAATTTAATAATCAGATAGCCTGACCCAACACTGCTGGTATCTATCTTTTTGGGAGGATTGATATCGGGATTAATTGTGAAAGGAGGTGCAGAGCACAGCACGCTATATAGTCTTTGACCTGACTAGACCTCCTGTGCATTGTCTGATATGAACATAAGCTCTGTTCTGCAGCATCACTTGCTCAACTGTGTGTACATAGACATTTGACTTCTACCTCAAAGTCCCTCTCAGTCTAGCCAGCACTACAGCTAAACCAGTATTGTTGCATGTGAGAGAAATTGTGGTTTTATTCATTTGGCTATATTAGGAAACAATGTGTTTAACTGCCATTGATGAAGGTTTACTCTGTCACCAGGAGGGCAATATGCCACTGGAAGCTCTACTGGCCATGTATGGGCACAACCAGGGCACCTCCAACAACGGAGGAGAAACCTCCGGGGAACCTTCACAAGGACAGGCAGGGGATGAGGATGGAGATCAATCCGTAATGAGTGCCGAGTCGGGCGACAACGAAGACCAGGACAGCGCTCGCTCCAGCAGTGAGTCTGAGATCCTGGAGAACCAAGACTTGACTCTAGACAAGGACGAGATTGCCCGGGACCTGCTGGCCAACAATAATCCCGCTGATGATCGAGAAACTTCCATAAACGACCTGTTGCACACCGTTTCCCATACGTCACGGTTGTTGAGATGTAAGTTGCATGTCTTACCATGTGTAGTGACAGTTGGTGAGATGTAAGTTACATGTCTTACCATGTATAGTGGCAGTTGGTGAGATGTAAGTTACATGTCGTATAATGGTCCTGTTGAAGTACATCAAATAAAAAACAAACATGGTTTATGTAAGAATAATGTGGGATTACCTATAGCACTGTTCAGCCATCCTATTGAAACAGAATTATTGCGAAAGTCTGGTGAAAGGCCTTTTGCTCACTCATTATTGTTCAAACTGGATAAGTGCATTCATGATAAAGGAGCTATGAGCCAGAAATGCAAAAGTAATGTTTGAAATGAAGTCTTTTTTTCTGGCTAAGGTAAGAATCAAGAGAAGATTGAACTTGGGGTAAGATGGTCATACAGATTATGTCTGAAAGCTGATTTGGGTAAAAAGGAAAAACAATAGTCGACTGCTAAAATTTCAGTTTGGTTCGACAGGAACAGAAAAAGAAACTGCTGAGTGCTGCCAGACTGACTTTTTGTTAGGTGACTTGATATTGACTAAAACATCTGGCATGCTCCTCTCATTGGGCTGTACATAAGGGTTGGGAAATTGAAGAAAGTCGGTTGTGGAGTTTTGTAAGAAAGTATATATTCATCTAGTTTTAGACAAAAGTACAAATTAAAAGCAAATATGGTAGGAAAAGATCACCTCATGCCATATTACAATCATAATGCAATTACAAAAAAATAAAAAGGTTGTCTGCAATTTTTGTATTTTATCATACTTACAGTAACTAATGTATATTGATATATCTTATACCGAAATGATTACTGTGCAAAACTATAATCTGACTAGTAAAACATCTAACCTGTGTCTAAATATCGGGGTGGGGGTGGTTTTTGTTGCTCAGATTTGTAAAGCGTCTGATCAGCCAAGTAAGACAGCATGTTCAAAGTGTCATTTAGTACACCTTTGATTTTATTTTTTTCTGTCACAGCCAACAGTCAGCCAGGCAGCGAGGCAACATCGGACTCTGAAGCTGATATAGACTACATGCCAGAGGAGGATAGGGAGAGCAAAAAGATGATCCAGGTGGGCCACGACTACCAGGCTGTCGTTCCGGAAGGCTTCAACCACTACGGGGATGCTCCAGCTTACGAAAATGAAGATCG
Organism: Rapana venosa; assembly: GCA_028751875.1. NCBI lineage: Eukaryota > Metazoa > Mollusca > Gastropoda > Neogastropoda > Muricidae > Rapana > Rapana venosa. The sequence continues at coordinate 46,847,098 of CM054140.1, read as the reverse complement.
ACTCCTGTGGAATCCATCCAAAATTGACTCGGACAAATGTGAGCTGCAGGGCAAACATACTGGTTTGCTTGAGAGTTTCTTCATGTGTTCCCTTTATATGTCTGTGTTTGTGTGTATTATATCTGCATGTAATCATTTAATGCTGCAAAAATGTTGTAGTGTTTTGCTTTGTAGAGATACCATTTGGTATATTGATTTTTGTTTTCAGAGAAAAACTGGTGATATAAAACCTGTTAGAGAAGTCTAAATTGGGTTTTAAGGGGGACCACGGCATAGACTTTAACAAAAAAAAATTTTTTAATGACTTTTGGGATTATGGTTGTATTTGATCAAGTAATGTCTCAACTTCACATTTTTGTTACTCGTATTGTTTGTTTTGACCGATATCATACCTAATTAAGGGACGGGATAGCTCAGTGGTCGTAGCACTCGCTTTCCCCCAGCCAAGTTAAGCAGCGTCGAGCGTGGTTACCAGTTGGATGGGTGACCGATTGCGCGCCTTGGCTTCAGTACAGTTCCCCCAGTTCACCCAGCTGTAAATGGGTACCTGCCCTCTTTAGGGTCAGGGAAGGTAAAGCAGCGAGGGAGAGGAGATGGGCGCCGCCCTCAATATGCTGGCCCTAGAGAAGTGAGGTCTCTGACGCCTCGCTCCCCTACGACCTTATAGGTTATGGGACTCCTTTACCCTTCCTTTTACATACCTAATAAAATCATTTTCTGACCTAATGAAAATAATCCAACTAAATTTGGCATACTGGTGTAGAAACATATGCTGGGTGCAATGGTACAGTTTCAGCTCTGTAGCTGTTATAGTTTTTCAATACCAAGTGATAAAAAAAGAAGAAAAAAAAAGAATGAAAATGTTTCGCGTTTTGGAGATGACAGAAATCAATACTTTATTAACTAAAACATTTTTTTTTGTGATCATTGCTTAAAGTGACATCAAATCAAACTAGAAAAATTATAAACACCATTATGTAATGCATGTCTTGAAAGCAGCAGAGGGTCTAAACAGCGACCCGTATTTTTTTGGAAAAATTATCACATTATCATATCTGTTTGACCTACATACTTCAAACGTGGCACAGATAGCCATATTAATACACTTAGTATGTGTACCAAATTTCATGAAGATATCTTTACTAGTTGCTGAGAAACGAAAATTTGTTAAAAGTGACGCAGTGGTCCCCCTTAAGTCGTGAACTATGATACAGAAACACTATTTGATCATCCACTCTTTTTTTTCGTTCCAGTGGAGGCATACCTTCGAGAAGTGAAAATGCAGAGCCTGGCCAATACTGCAGGAATAGCCTCCATCCCCACAGGGAATCATGTAGCAGACGACGAGCAAGCCCTGTATCTGCTCCACCAGTGTGATCACAACGTAGAGGAAGCGTTGCGGCGACGGAAGATGCAGAACATCTTACCCTCGGACCCCATGAGCTTGTGGTCTGAGGAGGAGTGTCAGAATTTTGAAATGGGTCTGAGAGTGCATGGGAAAAACTTTCATCAGATCCAGCAGACCAAGGTTCGAACTCGCAGTGTTGGAGAACTGGTGCAGTTCTACTACATGTGGAAAAAGTCAGAACGGCACGATCACTTTGCTAGCAAGAACCGCCTGGAGAAAAGAAAGTATCACCTGCATCCTGGAGTCACGTAAGTAAATATGTGCATGGTACTACTGTCTTTGTTTTATTCATGCTTGTATTCTAGCTCTCAAAATGATTTTGGGTTGGGGGGGATGGGTTTTTAGTTTTCTTCTTTTTCTCATTTGCCTCAGCTACATGCAGTTTTCAAAAATGTGGGTCTTCTGAAGTCTTATTGGTGTTGTCTTCCTAGCTTTTTGTAGTTTGTAAGTGCCATACTTGATTTGATTTCAGGTATGACTCATGTATGTCATGTTTGACACAGTTTTGCATTCGAGTCACAGCTGTTGTCACGTCCCTTTATTCTTTTTAGGGTTTAGAAAAAAAGTATTCATTCAAACCATTATTGATGAGTTTGATTTTTTTAGGGGGGAAAAAGCATAAGGTAACTAAATAAATACACGAAACCAAGCAGATTTTGGACTTAGAAACTTCACGTTAGCATTTTCATTACCAGAAAAAGTTATAAAAGACCCAAAATGACAAATTGATTGATAGTAACTACATACTCAGGCATTTCCTGTTGAAGATGGAGATGACCATTATTTTGAATTTTTTAGGGTATGTTTGAATGCTGTACTGTACTGCAGTACTGCAGGGAACACTCGAAGGTGGCAGAAGGAGGGAAGACAGAACAAGTCATGGATGGACAACATCAGAGAATGGACCAGGATGAATGACTTGGCACTACTGCGCAGAGCCGAGGACCGAGATGGATGGAGGAGGCTTACCACGGCATCATCTTTCATGTCTCCCCCACGACCGCCAAGGTCACGGGTCTGATGATGATGATGATGAATGCTGTAGCAAGTTTTTGAAGCCTTCAGCTCTTTGAGGCAGCAGTTATCAGTGTGGCAGTAGCGAACAGCATAAGTTTAAATATGAAGGTCTTTTGAAATTTTGTACCAGAAAATGCACCTGAATCACTAAGACATACTGAATCAGTAAGCTCCTTTGATAAATCATATTTGAAAATTTTTATGAAATAATGACCTTTTGAAAGGGTGTAGTGTGCAGGATAGTGGTTGGTTGTGGGGTGTGCATTTTGGAAGGGGGAGGGGGGGGAGGAGAGATGGGTTAATTTTGAGACATGCTGGACAATGCAGTGGTGTAATGGAAGTGAATCTGGAGGGAAGACTTGTGAGTAAGAATGTTCATGTAAACCACCCTGACCAGATCTTCTGAAGGCACGCACTACACAAGTATTCATCGTTATCACCGGCTAAAAACGCTCGAGAAAAAACTTGGCGGTAAACCCCAAACTTTTTGTTGCAGAGACTACATGGACCGGTTCCTGGACGAGCAAGAAAGTGGGGCGCTGCCGGGCACGTTGCCGGGGCGGGATCGCTCGGCCAGCCCCATCACCTCGCTCATGTACGGCGACCACAAGCGCTCGGTGCCCCACCTCCGCCAAGACTTGGACGAGGTGTCCTCCACCACAGTGGGCTCCCCTGACCTGGCGGCCTACAGCACGGCCACCACCACCACCCCCCTGCACGCCTCGGCCGCCTCTGGGGACCTGCACCCTATCCATTCCAGCGAGGTGGGCAGCAGCGCTGCCGCCACCTGCATCATGAGCCACGGCAGCAAGACGGTGCTCGGGGCAGACACCACCTTGGACAGGTCGGGCAGTGTAGGCCTGCGCGGCAGTGACTTGAACGGCAACAACGAAGACTCTGGTGAAGTGTCGGAGCCCGCTTGTAAAAAGATGAAGATGGACAGCGCGGAAAGCGGTGTAGGGTCGGAACAGCAGGCGGACAGTTCCTCTTCTATACCTTCTTCCACCAGCCGGCCGTCGGATTCCTTCGCTGCCTCGAACCTTTCTAGCCTTGACAGTGTTGGCTCCACGCTGAAAAGCTCAGAACTGTCGGCGTCGGCAGAAGCGTGGGGCCAGTCTGCAGCAGAGTCTGTGGGCATGTGATAACTGGAGTGGTGCCACCAGGGTGTTTTCACTGCAAGTGTCTGTCTGTTTTGCCCTCTTCTCCTCAAAAGAAACTGACTCATAAATTTGTTATGGTAGGATCTGACATTCTCCACCTGAGTTGTAGACAGACGGTCCATGACGTGACTTACTTTAGATCTTCTATTCTTCCTCTGGTTCGTGCACTCCTCCTTCTTCGCACACTTCTGTTCTCTGCTTTTCTTTTGTCTTTTTTACAGCCCTGTTTATCCACTTCACATCACGTGGTGTTTTGATAAGGAGGCAGGCAGGTCCTATAGATTAATTAGTGATAGGGTCCTTACTGGACATCCGCCTCTGCTCACACAAGAAGTTTAAAAACAATATCACACTTTGTGCTTTTAGTGTAAAAGATGAGAAGGTACAGTTAGTGTGCATTTATGACTGATTCCCACTCTTTATTTGATTTTCTTTTTCTCTTCTAAGAGCTCTCACTCTCTGTCTCGTTCACTTTGTATATTGTTGAAACTTTGTTCAAAGTGAAGGCAAACTGTTTTAGAGTCTGTCTGGTTATTGCCGTGACCTATAGAACCTTATCCAATGACTAAATAGAACCTTGTTCAGTGACTAATAGAACCTTATTCAAGTTGACTTATTGTGGGCAGCATTCTGGAGTTGAGCTCTGCAGACATTTTGTGAAAGATAGTTTTATTTCATTTTAAAATAAAATTTTTTAATCTAACATACATTAGGCTCATCTTCTCAAATACATGTATGATTCTGTTGAAGTTCACTGTTCATTTGAGTAAAAGAATTCATCAAATCAGCCTTTGAATATTTGGTCACAGTGTTTTCCAAGGGTTGAAAGTCATTTGAAACATTTAGCAGCTACAGAAGTCCTCACAAATATGTTTTGCATCAGTGAAAGTAATATGTAAGAGAGAGACTGCCGACATTTAAAAGGTAAAAAAGTCTAAGATATGTAAAGATCACAAAAAGTTTTCCTATATTTTTCCCCCATTATTATCAGAGATTAAAAAATGCATGTAAAATCAATAGTTTATTAAATGATTCCATGGGGTTGTTTTTTTCCTGGTGGGTTATTTTTTTTGTTTGGTTCTTATTTTTTGTTTGGGTATTTCTGTTGTTCAGACATAAGAATTGCCTGTGGTTTCTTTTTATACTGAGAAAACAAATAGAAACTTTTTTTTTTTATATATACTGAGAATAAAAGTAGAAACATTTTTTCTTTAATTGGGAAGTGAAGTAAAATAGAACAATTTTGGGAAACGTTTTTGCTGTGCTTCAGGGCACAAAAATTATTTGTGCTTACAAATATGGAAACGTCCCTCAAATATAGTGGTGCCTAAAACTAAGAGTGTGCTGGCATTAGGCACGTGGAATGTTCAGAAAACTGAACATTTTTCAGTCCTGTGAGGCCTGATTCTGGGAGAGGACATCCTTTCCTCTATGAATTCTGCAACTTTTGTAGAGTTTCAGGAGAAAAGAAAACCAACAAAAATCCTTGGCATATTCATGTGAGAGAGTTTTGTGTGTGTGTGAGAGAGAGAGAAGCTGTGTATAAACACTATTGACTGATCAATCTTTAATCATGATAAAACCAGAGCAGCATATCTGTAGATCTGCATACACGTCTGTGTTGTCAGACATTGGAAGTCTTGGGGTTTGTTTTGGGAGGCTTTTTCTTTCTTTTCTAGTATAATTGTTTTGCATGCAGTTGATTTGATTGTGTATGAGATATATGGACAACTTGTCAGTTGTTTTTGAGAGTAAACACTGCCTCTGCCGGTATTCCTTCAGTTTCTTTTTTGAAAGACAAAAAAAGTGTATGAATTTTCATTCCTGTTAAACATGTATCAACAGATCAGAAATAAAATGCCATAAGTTGAGTAACAACAACAAAACAAAACTGAGTTCGTTGTGGGCGTTTTTGTGCGTTTGTGTTGTTTTGGGGGGATTTTTTGGTTGTTTTTTGTTGTTGTGCAACAATTGTTGTTTGAATGTTTCTCTCTTGTGGTTATTTATCATTTCATTGTCAAAATCAGTCTGAATAGAACAGTTCTAAATTTAGAATTCTCTTTTAATTCTATTGACAACTACTACATTGGCTGCTATTACATTTGAACAGGGGTCGTTTTGATTTTTGCATGGTCACTGTAAGTGAATGTCTCAATGTTATTTAGATTACTTAGTTTTTACAGCTGAGTTGCTTTTTTCTTCTCAAATTTTCCATGTTTTGGTAATGCAATGTGGTGTAGTGAATGAAGACCTTGAAATAAGGACAATTCATGTGTGTACTGCACTACTTTGAGGACAGTTATTGTTTTTTCCTACAAGAGACACTGAACTTTTGTGGTTGCTAGTTTACTGTGTATCACAGTAACACAAAAAGTAAAACTCCGAAATGAAAACTGGTTCTGATTTCTGTTTTTTGTTTGGGGTTGGTATGTTCTTTCTTCCCCGCCCCCGCCCCCCCCCTTTTTTTTTTGTTTTAAAGGAAAAAATTTCAAAGCAAACTAGAACGTAGTATTAGGTTGTCAGTATTTTCAGCTGAATTTAAAAATGAAATTATGCCATAGATACCACATTATAGTGGTTTGTGTGTTAGCATATTGGTAGGCTTCTGATTTCTTAGTTCTGTCTTGATTACATGAATTTTTTTTTTTAAGAGGTTGGAGCTGAAAGTTAGTGCTGTATGAAAGGCAAGTTAGTATGTTTTTATTTTCTACGCAAGAAGAAAACCGAAGCGTTTCAGTCAGTGCTTTCTCTTGACAATTAGGGCAGGCAAGATGCACTGAGGACTGAAATCATCTTAACAGAGAATCCATTTTCTTGCAGTGCAGTATGGCTTGACATGCCAGTGCATCATATATATCAACTAATCTACTCATATCCAATCCCTGGCGTAACACATTATGGCAAGTTGGGTTACTGGCTGGGAGGTCGCGGGTTTGAATCCAATGAGTCGGGTATTTTGGGGACTTCAGCCAGCACCTACCCGAAGTGAGTTTGCTATGTGCTCAGTGGGAAGACTGGGACCACGCAGTTAAGCTTCATCTATTTTACAGATGTGATTTTTAAAGTGTTGCTCAAAATACTTGACCAACACAACTCCAGCCTGGTTGACACTGGAAAATATCATTCATGGAAGCACACAGTAGAGTCCTGTCAGATAGTCTAAAAGCATGTATTATGCACTTCCATGGCATCTTCATCACATCAAACTCATCACCATTGTTCACCATGAAAAAAAAGATTGCCTTTGATTTGATGGCCCCGGTTGCTCTGGTCTCCTGGTGATGTCCGTTTCGGTTTCCCATAATCATGATGTTTTTGTGTTGTCACGGTCAAAGCTTTTGGGGTTGGAGGTTCACAGGAGACAGTCATTGAAGCGACATTGTGGTGGGCAGTACCCTTGTTGGGCATCTTACTTATCTTGCTCCCTGACCAAGGTGAAAAAGCCATCATTGTCATCAGTAGGGGGGCTTGATAGGTGGTGTCCTGTGTCCGTTAGTTCAGAGCAGGCACCACTGAACCCCACCAAAGTGGTCCAGCATCTTGCTCTGTGACCAAGGTGAAAAAGCCATCATTGTCATCAGTAGGGGGGCTTGATAGGTGGTGTCCTGTGTCCGTTAGTTCAGAGCAGGCACCACTGAACCCCACCAAAGTGGTCCAGCAGCGTTGCAGGTCCGTTGTGGACTAGTGACTTTGAGGATGCAACATGGCTGAGGTGGGGAGACCAAAGTGAGTGGCATGAGAGCAGCAGGATAGAAATATGATTGGGCAGCCATCAGAAACAACAAAATCAGTCATGTCCATTCAGTTTTGCAGGTATCACTACACAAATGTTACAGATTTTTTTTTATGATCCTTTTTTTTTCCCCGCGCGACTTGAGCTCCACGTTCACTAATGGTGAGATTTTGCATATGCAACTGTAGGTAGTTTCAGATAAAATTTACTGGTTACGGGTCATAGTACGTAATACTTGCACCAAGTGTTGTATTATCCATACACACACAAAATTGTGTAATGTATTTTTCCATAGAAAAGTAAGGCTGAAATGTCAGAAAAGACTAGAAAATTCTGGTAAAAATTATTGAACCTTTTGGAGTAAAACTGAAAACGTTGATGAATGATTAGATATTTTTTCCCCCAGTATCTTGGTGATTTTATCATGTCCTCAAAAAAAGATGAAACGCTGGGCATGCTTGGGGTGTGACGAAAGAAAGACGTGCATTTTGAAATGGACAGCAGAGGGCAGTGTGAACACTGTGCAGTTGGGTAAACCTAACACGTCTATAAATAAAGAATGATTAATTAAACCAACTTGTGAATAATGAATGAAATTGGAATGTAGATAGGAAATGGTCAACCAATGTTGAGTTTCAGTTTGGGTAACTTTTGTTTTGCTTTGTGTAAAGCATGCAGATTGTATCAGTTTCGTGGAGACAAGAAATTGAGCTTTGTAAGGTTGTGTGCCAAGTTGTTGCTGTATCTTGCGTTTGTACATGTTTGTATAGCATCTTCTGTGTTCAGAATCTCAGGTCACAAGTTGGAATTGCGTACAATGAAACTGTATTATACACTTTTTCAGTAATTCAGTTAGATTTTTGCCCTTGATTTATCCGCTTAGTTGGTGTGGATGGTTGTCTGCCTTTTGTTCTTGTTTTAATTTCCTAAGTTTCTTTTTGTATTTCATCAGTATTCACTATTAAGACTGTAGAAAGGTAAGGGGGTCTTCATTTAACCTGTGCGTGTTTTGTCAGAAATTCAGTGCTTTGCAATAAGAAAACCCGTGGAATATTAGTTGGCTGTAGAAATTGGATTTGTGACAGAAATGTGTTCAAGTCACTTCAGTCATCAGTATTTTTTGTGGTGAATCTGAATGTGGTAAGAAATATTGAGTTGTTTAGTGTGTTTGTTCTTGTCTATAAATGTATGTTTTAATTATGATTGTTTTCAGTCCATATTCATTCATTTTAGGTGCATCAGTTTCTATCCTATCAGAGAATATTTTATGTGGATAGAGAGAGATTCGGATGACAAACTGTATATTGAGAAAGTAGTGGTTACCTCTGACATCACCCATCCCTCTTCCTCACACACTCCTCTATATTCTCATTAGGGGGAAGTGGTCGCGATATTGCCTCAAATTGTGGCAAAGTGTAGTGCAGATGTTTGAATCTGATGGATGAAATGTGCAGATATTCATTGCAAATCTTGATTCATTTGTTGTAGTGTTCATGAAATCAGTGCCTCAGCCATCCAAGAGGAATTGACAGTTTGGTTACTTTAAGACTGTTGAAACTATTTAATTTTGTAGTGAAGTCACAGCGTACAAGGGCCAGTATTGAAGTTATAGATGATATATACTTTACCTGTTAGTGTGTGAACATTAGTATCAGCTTTTCTGCTGAATTTTTGCCCTTTTTTTTTTAATTAAAAAAAAATTTCAGCAGCGCTAAAAACATTCATAAGGTAGATGGGATAGTTTGCTATTTTTTGGTTTGTGGGGGGGATGAGAGTGGGTGACAATTATTCATTCAGAAATAAGCCATCTTTAATTCATCATTGTGCAAGTTGCTGTATTCAGTGAAACCTGAAAATAAACTGGATGACTTAGAATGGTCACTATCTAGTATGTGATCCATGATGATTTTGTTTGACCTTGGCAATGTGGAGTCAAGTGTATGGTTTATCAAACAAGTGTGGCACTGTGTATCACTTGCGTCAATTTTCCTCCTTTCGACCTTCCTTGTCTGGAGTTTTACCGGGACATCCTCATGTCCTAGCCTGCTTCACTGCAGATTTCTGCCTTTTCTTCCAGAGGAACTTACAGAAAACTCCCGTTTGGGGAACCTTTTTGTGCTGCTTTGGGAGCATATGACTGGCTTTTTATTCTTTTAAAAACAAAAAATGATGTCCCATTGTGTCAGCTGTTCCACCTCTAAACTAGATGCCAGGGAGTTTGTTGCCTCCCATAAGACCGTGGCTGCTTTCTTATCTTCTTTTTATGTGGGATTTCAAATCCAGATTTGGTTTTAGAAATTTTTTGAAAGGGGGATACAAAAGAGTGCAGCATTTTGAGGATCTGAGTACTGTACTGTAGAGGGCAGGCAAAGCCTCTGGTTACAAGGCAGGCATTCAGTCCCACATTTGACACAAGTTCTCATGTAAGCAATGCATAAGACATGGCTCATTATGACTTGGTATGCATCAAAATGAGAAATGCCTAGTATTTGCGTTTGGTCAATACATCAATAAAAGGCATCAAGTGCTAAATCCACACTCGAATGGATGGTTAGCCTGGAAGGGAAAGGGATTTACAACTGTCTTTTTAACATTTTAACCATACATAGACATTCCATATTTGAAGTCACATGGATGGAGGATGAAGGGAGAAAAGTACGAGCTTATAGTCTGCAAAGTACAATACACTGGACGTATTTTCTAGCTGTTAGATAAATAGAATACGGTGATTGGCAGTCTCTGTTCTCACATGGTCCAGTTTGGTAAAAATTATAGGTAAAAGTTGTCATCAGGAGGAGGAAGGTGTGTTGGATGTTTATTTTCATTATGCGGTAAGAAAACCTGCTTGGATATAGGATAGTGCAAAGCACAAAAAAGTGAGCCTGCTCATTTTTTGTTGTGTTCTTTTTTTTTTAAAACTAAAAGTAATAGAAAGTTTTGACAGTTAATCATTGATGGACTTGACTATATCAGTATATGCAGGTTTTGGTTGCTATAAACAGAGCTGTGGAATGTTACTTTAGGATCATTTTCTCTCATTTGTGTTTCTGTGGACTGGCTAACTAGTCAGAAATCATCAGGCAGTTGGAGGCATGAATGAGGTCAAGTCAGTAGACAGCTCTATCGGGTCTGTGCAAATATAAAATTGCTCTCACACACACATACACACACTCACTCACCTACTCATTGTATAGCGTTTGATAAGTTTTGAGGCACACTCACTCACTTCATTGTATAGTTTTTTTGTTAAGTTTCTGCCTGGGCCTCGTGCTTGCACCCAATAGACGTCTAACCAGCAGGTATGAACCACTGTGAAAAGCTTTGAACAGCTGCCAGGTTTGATTTTACTTGCATAGAAAATGGGGAAATTTGGAGTCCATTGAGCTGAATTAGTTGGCCAACTGTCACTGAAATAAAATAGCTGATATGGAGCTGTAAGTGGCACATTTGTTTTGATTGAATGCGTTGTTGGTCCAAGACATGTTGGATGTCTTGTATGTGTGTATATAGATCAGAGGGCAAGTGCATATATGTTAAATGCACACTTGTATGGATGTATGTGTGTGTTTCGCTATTTGTATGTATATTTTAAGTTGTCTTATTCAATAGTAGTTTTTGTTATTGATCATTCTTTTAAAAACATTTTTATAACTCCATAACTTGTTTATTTAGCCATTGTAATTTTTGCTCTCAACTATAAAATGTAAATCATAGATAAGGGGGTTATTTTTCTTTGAAGTTGTGGATTTCCTTGAAACATAAAAAGAAACCTAAAAATCCCCTTTGAAACAATTTTTCTGGAACAGAAAAAGAGGCAGTAGTTTGTATACACAGTGCGGTCTGTTACGCTAGCAGACAATATGAGACACTGACATGATGAGACTCTATGTATCATTTTCTTTATCAGAGCAGGCAGCAGCTATTTTGTGTGCCTTGTAAAAGGTGAAGACTTTGAGACACAAGAAGCAGCAGGAAAGACATAAAAGACAAAAGGGAGATGCATGATGGACACTGTAGTCCAGTGGTTCACACCTCTTGACTTCATTCCTGCGAGTCCATGAAGTTGTTGAGTTCAAATCTTGGCAGCAGTATCAGGTGAATTAAGGATGGGGACTTTTATGATTTTCCAGGTCAGCTTTAAGTGCAGACCTGCTAGTGCCTTCATTCCCTTAGTCATGTTAGTGTGTACACATGCAGAAAATCAACTAAGCACATTAAAGATCCTGTAATTCATGGCTGTGTTTAGTTGGTTACGGAAACGGGGACATACTCAGTATGCAGCCTGTACAAAAAATATGAGCTGCTCTGAAGTCAGAATGTGTCAGCTGAGGACAGTGAGCAGACGTCCTGCAGAGTTAAGCTTAGGAGAAGACCAGGCAGGTTTTACTTCTTTTGTTCCAGATTTCTGTAAAAAGTGTCTTTAGTTCATATCTGTGAACTGCTCTCCACACTGTGTAAGCTGTGTAGCAGCTATTCCCATGAAACTTTGTGCATAGGTATAAAAATGGCTCATAAGGGTAGTGCTTTCTTAAAAATTTGGAAGTGTCTATTTGAGGTGGTTGTAAGGTTGCAGCATTTGAAAATCAAATATTGACACTTTTCAGTTTATTAGCAAAAGCATGGTTGGGGTTATATCTCTAAGAGTTGAAGTCATTTTCACTCAAACTTATTTGTGCAATGCAATGCTAATTTGGAGTTGTTCATAATTGAGTTTCAGTTTTATGTTTTACGTTTGCAATTTTTAAGGAAGGAGCAAACATACATTTTTCATCGCAAGATTAAGAAGAAGCAATAGAGGGGAAAAAATCATTTCTATGTGGGATAGAACTTTGATCTTTTGTGCACAGGCTACAAATGCATTTTCTGTCTGCGTAATTTCTGAACTTTGCCTACAAAATAAATGGATTTTTTTTGGGGGGGGTCTAAGGCCCAAGTTCCTGTTCAGAGTTGAAGCTGCAGTAGAAAAGACACCAACAGTGTTCCCCAAGCACCCCTTTTATCAGTGATACATTTTTAACGCTGTTTTTGTATCTTTCTTTTCTTTTCTTTTTTAAACTTCTCTCTGTTTCAGCATGTCTGAGTACCGTTGAGCAACTGACGTTAGTTTTGTCATCGGGAAACTGGGGGAGACACTCATGAGTCAGAATGTCGTGAGTTTGTTTTCTCTTGGTGTACTCTGGAAGTATTTATGTATTTGATTGTATATGTGGGTTGGATGATGAAGAAATGAATATAGAGTGTATCTGTTCACTGTTCTTGAAGATTTAGTATAACTCTGTACTAAAATATGTCTGATTCAGTTTCTCAAGTTTTATTGGTTTTTTTATTTTTGGTCTGAACTTGTACAGGTGTTTGGGGGTCTTCGATATTGAATGAAATAATGGTGCATGTTATGTTCATAGCATGTGCCTGCTAGAAACCCTGTGAGAATTTCATGTACATATTACATATACTTGTTAAAAAAAAAAAAAAAAAAAAAAAAAAAAGGAAGAATGAATTGGTATGAATTGCCGTGTGAAGTGTGTATGATTCTTGTCATCACAGAAGATGTCACAAAGATTTGTCATCACGTCACCTTTTACCATAAATAAATAATCACTGAGGACTTGTTTGACCATTTATTTTTTATCAGCAACATTAACCATCAAATTATAATTGAAAAAAGAAAAAGGCCACACATGATCATGCTTTCCAGCATCCCCAAATCCAACAGGTGTGTTTATGATCAGTCCCAGAGAAGCAACAAAAAAGGCATGTACAAATACAACAGTCTCAGTTAAGCTACACATACATGCACCTGCTCTCTCTCTGTCGCTCTCTTTCTCTCTCTCTGTCGCTCTCTTTCTCTCTCTCTCCTCCCCTTCTCACACAGTCATATACAGTCTTAGCAGTATGTATTATACATACTAGTATTTAAAAGGTTTTTCTTTTCGTTTGTCACTTTGAAATCATTGTCTTTTAATATGGCCATGGCATAATCATGGCATGTGAATTAACCTCCTGTTGACGTTCTGTTACTTTTCCCCCTTCCACAGCCAGATCTCCGAGGTTCACAAATGGTGAGATTTTCTGTATGCAACCGTTTTTGCCCACCATGAAGGTAGCCGAATTCTAACTATGTAGAGAATTGTATTTCTGATCATAGTGGTCTTCAGATTGCATTTAGCCAAAACCTGGCAACATAACTGCGTTTGATACTATTTCACTTGTACTGTCCCTCTTACAAATTTTACAGACATGAAATCGAAGCAGCAAAACCACCACCATTTTGTTCCTAGATGTAATAATTCACTTTCTGCGGTTCAGACGACACAAGATGGCCTGAGTACCAGTGTGGCAGCTTTGGAGTACAGACCCGTTAGTTAAACTCAGACCGCTGCCCTGCTGGGACGTCTGGCTTGGCAATGAAGGTTGCGTACGAGTACATGAGGCCGCCAGTCACGCTGTGGGGAAAATAAAAACAGGCAGGGTGGTTTTATGTCACAGAATCTTCTCTATTGAAAACAAAGATCAAACCAACAAACGAACAAACATGAATTCTCAAAAATAACTTTTTTAGAAATAATTTTGAAGTTGTACTTATCACTAAGAACACCATTTTCATACAGACTTTGCAATGTAAATGTGATGTTCACAATGTATTTCTATTAACTTGCAATACACCGGTCATATGTGTTGTTTAGAATCTTGAAACTTTTCATGGAGAAAGTGAGAAGCTCATAACTTTCTG
>CM054140.1:46813050-46818050 GCA_028751875.1 Rapana venosa | reverse complement strand
CACACACACACACACACACACACACACCACACACACACGCACCACACACACACACACACACACACAACCACACACACACACAACACCACACACACACACACACACACCCACCCACCCACCACAAACACAACACCACCACACCCACAACACACCACACACAAAACACTGCACCACCACCACACAAACACACCCACACACACACCACAGACACACCCCCGCCCCATCCCCCCCCCCCCCCCCCCCACACCACACACACACACACACACAAACCAACACACCTAACACACCACACACACCAAACCAGCACTAACACAACACCCACCACACACCACCCACACACACACACACACACCAAACCCACCTAACACACCACACACACACACACACACCACACACACACAACACACACCACCACACACACACACACACACCACACACACACACACACACAACACTACACACACATACACACCAAACCGCACCTAACACACCACACACACACACACACACACCACCACACACACCACACAACAACACACACACACACACACCCACCGCACACACACACACACACACACCCACACACACCACACACCCCACGCACCACCACAACACAACACACAAACACAACCACAACACAACACACACACGCACTGCACCACCAACGCACAACACAATCACAGAACCATATACAGAACCTCCACCACCCCAATCACAACCACTACCCCCACGCCCACGCACCACAATACAACGAAACCGCTCTTAAACACACACACACAGCACCAACAACAGCACGCACCATGCACGCACGCACACCACCGCACCACACACACAGCACGCACACAACCCACACACGGAGGAGGAACTAAACAAAGAGACCCAAAACTTGCAACAACTAACTGCAGGGCTGGCTGACTACACGTCAATACGGGCAACATGAATCAGTATTATTATCATCATTATTGTTATTATCATTATTGTTATTATCATTATCGTTGTTATTATTGCTGTCGTTCAGGCAGAACGGCGTATCTTCCTGCTATAATTATTATAATTATCTGCACTTACCTGTCCCAGTCCCAGAGCCAAATAAGAAGGAAACCTGGTTTTAAGAAGAAAACACACACACAGGCACGCGCACACATGCACGCGCACATGCACGCACGCACGCACGCGCGTGCACACACACATACGTTTCAGTAAGATCTAAAAGCACTAGGTGTGAATAGACGTGTATAACTGAAGATACTACACACACACACACATACACACATATACACACACACGCACGCACGCAGAACATCTTGCACACGTTAAAACCCGTTCCGCTTTTCGTAAGACTAGGCCATTGTGTGCCGGTGGGAACAGATGACAAACATTTACAAAACCGCATACACACGGGGGACTGGATGTAAAAAAAAGCATGTACGTGCTTATTCCATTATCCTCAATATAAAACAAACCAAAAAACACACACAACACACACACAACACAACACACAAAAACACACACACAACACAACATACAACACACACAACACACACACAACACAACACAACACACACAACCCACACATACAACACAGACATTCATGCCCATCTTCTATCACTGCTTGCAGGTGAACAACAGACCACAATTAAACAAGAAGGAAGACACTGGCGTTTCCCATCAAATACAGGGCAGAACGTTCTACTCAGAGCCATTGCAATGCAAATGCAACACAAGGAAACGCTTTTCGATTTTCCTCCCTTTGTGTCTGGCCCAAAACTTCAAAACATATCACAAGCTGCCAACCCTGTCACACCTGCGCCATATCAAAAGGCGTTACTGCATTGAGACCGGTCAACAGTGGTTAGCGCCGTAGGTTACTGGTCTGGATGGTAGAGGGTTCGAATCCCATAAGAGTCATAGGCTTTTTTTTCCGGACTCTGGCTAATTGGGAAGACTCGAGCTAGCGCGCGCGCACACACACACACACACACGCGCGCGCGCGTCCTTCGAATGAGACCATAAACCTAGGTCCCGTGTGCAAACTCACCCAGAACATCTTACGCACACGTTAAAACCCGTTCCGCTTTTTGGAAGAGTGGGCCATTGTGGGCCGGTGGGAACGGATAACAACATTTACAAAACTGCATACATACAGGCTCTGGATGCAAAAATTATCCCACATAAATGCTTATTCCATTATCCTCGAAATAACAGAATAAAATGAAATAAATAGATAAACAAATAAAATTAAAATAAACACACACACGCACGCACGCACACACGCACGCACACACACACACACACACACACACACACACACAACACACACACACACACACACACACACACTCGTCTAATATCACTAGAAGTGAACAGAGGTAATATTGAAGTCAACAACAACAACACACAACAACAACACACAATATAGAAATCACATGATCCAACCAACCCATGCAAAACTTTTACCAGCACATACTCACTGATGCGAGGTTAGCACCATTTTGTTGACGATGACGATGAATATGGCACACACGGCGTAAAACAAGGCAGACAGGAGCCGATGAAACAAAGGGTACACCTGCTGCTTCCTTTCCGAAGAAGACCCCGAGGCAGTCGAGTCCATTTTTCTGGGACTATCAACTGCTGTTCTCTCTGCGTTATAGTTTAGTCCATTAATTGTCACAGTGCTTTAAGTGTGTGTGTGTAGTTGATGGGGTTTTTTTCTCTCCAGTTTTTCACGTCTTTGCACTGAAAAATAATAGACAAGAAGGTTCTTAAAAGGAGAGGGAGATGGAGGGAGGAAAGGAGGAGAGTGAGAGAGAGAGAGAGAGAGAGGGGAGAGAGAGAGGAGAGAGAGAGAGGAGGAGAGAGAGAGAGAGAGAGAGAGAGAGAGAGAGAACAGTTTATTGTGATAATCTTGTAAACCCATTTACAAGGGAGAGTGGGAAAGGGTCTGGGCACACAAAGGCCTATTATTTCACTAAGATGAAGAAAATTCGCAACAGTTCAATTATATATATATATATATATATATATATATATATATATATAGAGAGAGAGAGAGAGAGAGAGAGAGAGAGAGAGAGAGAGAGAGAGGACAATGACAAAGGAAAGTTTTCAAACTGCTCATTTTACAGTAGCCTTTCACACCGCGCGCACGCGCAAACACACACAACACATACACACGCACCCACGCGCACGCACGGAACCCCCCCCCCCCCCCCCCCCCCCGCGCAAACACACACACACACAACACACACACATACACACGCACACACACACACACACACACACACGCCCGGCTATTCACAAAATCGACCTAAAAATACTTTAAACACACACAAAACTATTCTTTCTTGGAACCACTATTACCTCTACCAGTGATAATGATAATTGATAATAATAAATGATGATAGTGATAAACATTAAAAAAAAATAAACAAGACAACAACCATGATTTTATGTATTATGATAATGATACTGCTGTTGCTACTACAAATTATGATTACGATTATTATGATTATGATGATGATGACGAGGATGATTATTATCATAATTCTTATTATCATTGTTATCATCCCGTCGACAAAATCGCTTCACCACATTCTACACTAAGGAAAGTAGTTATCAAATACACACACCGTAACACAACACAACACAACACAGCACAGCACAGCACAGCACAGGACAGCACTACAAACAAACATACACACACACTATCAAACACACGACCTCCCCCCCCCCCCCTTTAAAAAAAAATCCACTTCGTGTTTCACGTGCAAATCGCTAAGTCACCTACCTACGTATCTGACCCGTATGCCAGTGAACAATGGACGTTTCCCGCCAGCTTGGCTTATCAGCGCTCTTCTTTGTCGTCTGCCGATAGGGCGGAAAGACTTACCAGTAGGCCTAACAATGCTCGGTACGGGGCCCACTGGGAAGCACTATGGCGGCCCAGAGCAAGTGCAACGCAGTGCAGTGCAGTGTTGTTGTGTAGTGCAGATTGCGTGACTGTGTCCAGTGTATAACCAAGTATCGATTGATGTACTGTGGATTTTTGTGTGTTGGATGGTTCGTTGGAAAACGTCGACGCTCTGTCTTTGGCGGTGAGTAGGGGTGGGGGGTGGGGGAGGAGAACTCTGAAATGATTTGTTGTTGTACTTGGACCTTTGGCTTCAATACAATTCAAAGGGCAAAACAAATTGGGTTAAAATTGGAAGAAAATGAATATATCACTCGTTGTAATCTTTGATAAAAACTTTGCCGTGATTTGCACACATTGGCGTGTACCCAATATTGTGCTGAAAAAAGCGGATGTTTCAAAATCATAAAATAAAACAAATAAAACAAATCTTAGCGCAGGGTTACAGTATAAAACACAGCTCA
The DNA here is from genome assembly GCA_028751875.1 of Rapana venosa. Taxonomy (NCBI): domain Eukaryota; kingdom Metazoa; phylum Mollusca; class Gastropoda; order Neogastropoda; family Muricidae; genus Rapana; species Rapana venosa. The sequence continues at coordinate 46,813,673 of CM054140.1, read as the reverse complement.
AAGCGCAACTGGGACCCAAGTTGATAATAGAGCAAAATACAAACATCAAGTGCAGCGTACAACAAATAGCTGAAATCCTTCACAAAACTAGTTAAATTTTTAGTACTGTTACCATACTAGAAAAATGTGCCTACTGAATATGATTATGTCATCCTTAGGTTAATGCAAGTTGAACAGAGTGCTGTGTGCAAAAATATTGAATTACATTGTGCTCTCATCCATGGCATTTTGTGTCATAAGAAGAGAAATGAGATGATAATCAAAAACACTGCAATACAATCATCATTTCAGAAACAGCCACTCGTCACCTGCACAATAGATTCATGTCCTTTGAATCAGATCTGTACACAGAACCCTCCTTCACACACCCTCCTTCACACACCCTCCTTCACACACCCTCCTTCACACACCTCCTTCACACACCTCTCACACACCCTCCTTCCACACCCTCCTTCAACTGCCCTCACACACCCTCCTTCACACACCCTCCTTCACACACACCCTCCTTCACACACACCCTCCTTCAACTGCGTCACACACCATGCATGTGTATGCCTCCCATACACTGTGTGTGTGGGGGGAGAGAGAGAGAGAGAGAGATAATGGGAGATAACAAAATGTTA
>CM054140.1:46775550-46795550 GCA_028751875.1 Rapana venosa | reverse complement strand
TGGGCAGCGATTGGCTATTCTGGGGGTCAGCCGCGCATATCATTTGAATATCTCAACGTTCGACCAATGCGCGTCGACCTCGCCAAACTGCTCGGCGATTCCTGAGGGATGCTGCCAGCATCTGGACTCTCCCGTGACCTGCAAAGAGGACTACTCCGAGGAGCTGATAGAAGAGGCGTATGGCAACTGCTCCGCGCAGCTCGCTCGCTCCGGGCAGGAGAATGTCAGCTGCGCGTTGGAGTTCCCCGCGGACCCAGAGCCCGAGACTGGTCGCTGCAGGCGGTTGTCCGTTTACCGTAGCCGCTCCAGTTACTCTGTGGTGGACTACGCCTGTATCCCTGGTAAGATGCAGAGGTCTGTGTGTGTGTAGGTGTGTGTAGGTGTGGTTGAGGGTGTGGATGGTGGTCTAGGCTGGATGGTGGTCTAGGCTGGATGGTGGTCTAGGTTGGATGATGGTTTAGGATGGATGGGTGGTCTAGGTTGGGAGGTGGTCTAGGTTGGGAGGGTGATCTGATCTAGGTTGGATGGTGGTGGTCTAGGTTGAGTGGTGGTGGTCTAGGCTGGATGGCGGTCTAGGTTGGCAGGTGGTCTATGTTGGATGATGGTTTAGGATGGATGGGTGGTCTAGGTTGGGAGGTGGTCTAGTGATAGTTAGTGATGGGGTCTGTGGAGTGGTCAGGTGTGATCTGATTTAGGTTGGATGGTGGTGGTCTAGGTTGAGTGGTGGTGGTCTAGGCTGGATGTGGTGTAAGTTGGATGAAGTTTTAGGATGGATGGGCGGTCTAGGTTTGGAGGTGGTCTAGGTTGGATGGTGGTGGTCTAGGAGGGTGGATGGTGATGGTCTAGGAGGGTGGTGGTAATCTAAGTTGGATGTTGGTCTAGGTTGGATGGTGGTGGTGGTCTAGGTTGAGTGGTGGTGGTCCAGGATGGGTAGTCTAAATTGGGTGGCGGTGGTCTAGGTGGGATGGTAGCCTAGGTTGGATGGTGGTCTAGTTTGTATAGTGATCTAGGTTGAATGGTGGTCTAGTTGTATAGTGATCTAGGTTGAATGGGTGGTCTAGGTTGGATGGGTGGTCTAGGTTGGAAGGTGGTCTATAGTGGATGGTGGTCCAGGTTGAATGGGTGGTCTAGTTTGTATGGTGATCTAGGTTGAATGGGTGGTCTATAGTGGATGGTGGTAGTCTGCTACTTTGCCTCATTCTCTGCCAGCCTCTCTATCTCTTTGTTTCTGTTTCTGTTTCTGTTTCTCTCTCTCTCTCTCTCACTCTCTCTCTCTCTCTCTCTCTCTCTCTCTCTCTCTCTCTCTCTCTCTCTCTCTCTCTTCTCCCCTCTCTCTCTGTGATATCGTTGTGTCTTACCCTTTTTTTTGTCGAAATGACTAGATAACCTGCATGATTCAGCTCTGTTGACATTCTTCAGTATTATGTTGTTAGTGTACTTGTGGTACTCTACACAATACTCAGTAAACATTGCGTATGAATTCAGATAGATAGATATACAGACAGACAGACAGATAGATATATAGACAGACATACAGATAGATAGATAGAGAGAGAGAGAGAGAGAGAGAGCGGACGGACGGACGGACGGACAGCGACACAATGACAGATGGATGAATCAATCGATCAATAGATACACAGACAGACAGACAGACACATAGACAGATAGAAAGCCAGACAGACAGTACACGTGCTGCAAATATAAAGAGTTATATAGAGTGTGCCTTTTAGAAGTTCTTTGCGAAAACCAAAAAAAAAATATGTCAACGTTTGAACTCATTGGAGGCCTCCACACGCCCAATTCTTCATTTGTCCATTCATTCGTTCCTGTCCCCCTCACAGAAACAGACGTGGCTCAGTTCTGCAAAACCTCCCAGAGGACAGGCAACCTTCTCTACGCAATCTGGACCGTCGGCGATTCCACCTCCTACCTCAGTGACGTCAATGTGACGTCATGTCGCTGCAGCGTCACGGTGAATCCGGCGTCACCCAGCGACATCTTCGTCAGAGCTCTTGACGTCAGGATACCCCGGAGTGACGTAAGAGAAAAGTGTTCCTACGTCACCATCACTGACGGCGTGACAAGCCGGCTGAACACGACGTGCGGGAACAAAACGACGATTGTCTTCGATTCGTCGTCATCGTCGCAGTTTTCAGGTGTGACGCCCTCCAAGCCGCCCGTTGATGTTTTGTTGTCGGTGCATCCGAAAAACGTGCCTGATATCGTGTGGGTTGGCTTTAAGGGTAAGTGTAAGTCAGCGTTCTGTCTCGGTTGTGTTCCTGTCTGTCTGCTTTGTGTGTGTGTGTGTGGGGGGGGGGGGGGGGGGGAGGGGTTGTGTTTGAATGTGTGTTGTGTTTGAATGTGTGTTGTTGATCTCCCTCTACCCGCTTTTTTCTATTTGTGTGTCTGTTGCTGTCTCTGTCTGTCTGTCTGCATGTATGTATGTATGTCTACCTGTCTGTCTGTCTGCCTCTGTCTCTCTCTCTCACATTGTAAAATGTTATTTATATGAAACTGGTTTTGGCTTTCTATGAGAAAACCAAGGAGTTACTAACCATAAAGCTTTCTTAGGTCATCTTCAGCAAAGATTAATCGATTGTTTCTATCAAAAGTGGAGCGAACATAATAATAGAACTAGATTCAGTATGTATCCTACATTTTAATTGTCTGTGTCCATGAAAACTTACTTTGCCCTGGTGCCTAATAAGGCATATTGTGACATTATCAGATTTTGATTAGGAATATTGGACCTACAGAAAACGCTACACAGCCGCTTCTGAGCAAGATCTTCAGTGTTCATTTTGCCATAGTGCTATAGAAACAGAAATGCATTTTCTCTTTTACTGTCATGTTCTAAGTGACTTACGAGTAAAATTTATCCCAGAAAAATATAGTATGTATCCATGGCTAACTTGGTTTGACAGATTAAGGCAAGATGATAGGTGTGTCCATAATCTCGGCAGGTATGTTTATCATGCCAACAAACGCCGCTAATGTCACCATGAAATCTTGTGTTGTTTTCTTTTGAGTAATTGATATTGCATTCATTCAAAATGCGCTTTTTGTACTAAGCAGCGTCGAGCGTGGTTACCAGTTGGATGGGTGACCGTTTGCGCGCCTTGGCTTCAGTACAGTTCCCCCAGTTCACCCAGCTGTAAATGGGTACCTGCCCTCTTTAGGGTCAGGGAAGGTAAAGCAGCGAGGGAGAGGAGATGGGCGCCGCCCTCAATATGCTGGCCCTTGAGAAGTGAGGTCTCTGACGCCTCGCTCCCCTACGACCTTATAGGTTATGGGACTCCTTTAATGCCGTATTCTAAGCAGTCGGTCACACATGGTTACCCATCGATTTGTAGCGGGTTACATGGCCTATACAATTAAATTCTTGAGTTCACACACACGTATGTGTGTGAGAGAGAGAGAATTGGGATGGGGGACTAGAATGTAGTATGGAGAGATGCTATATCTTGCAGGATATATATATATATATATATAATTAATTGACAATATGTCAAAGATCAAATGGGAAGACAGGATCACGAATAAAGAACTATGGAAAATGTGCAAAGTTGATGATCTGAAGTCTGTAGCTAGTAGCAATAGACTGCGCTGGTTTGGGCACGTTCAACGGAAAGCAGACCACCACAGCAATGAACTTCGTAGTGGATGGAAAGAGACCAAAGGGAAGACTTAGCAAAACCTAGATACCTGTTTTGCAGATGATCTTAGAGAAAGGGGCATAAATAAGGAGGAAGCTCAAAACATAGAAGAGATGGAGAAGGCTCATCAATGTCAAACCTCCCCTGGGAGAAACATGACAAAAAAGGAAGAAGAAGAAGAACTGACAAAATATAGTGAGGAAAAACAAGTGCAGGTAACCAGTTACAACCTCATTTCCATCATAAAAATGCTTTTTGTCCAAAATTCGAAAAAAAAAATTCCCTACAAGATAAAACTTTGGAAGGCAGCATTTGGGGCATATTTGAGTAAGGACCATGCCTTTGGCCTGACCAGACTCGAGTTTCGGCTCCTGGTTGAGCACTCTTCAGAGGTCCCGGCAGTGTTTGAATCCTCACTCATCCTCTGTAGTACGTAACAGCAAGACACCCTCCATAATTCAGAAGTGTCTATTGCTGCCCTAAGAATAAATAGATATTCTTGTGGTCTACCACTGCTGCCAGCAAAAGATGAAAAATAAAAAGAGAAGGAAAATATATGAAAATAATAGTGGTTAAAAAAAGTATATGAAATATAGAATATATATATTATATATATTATATATATATATTATATTATACATATTATGTATATAATATATTGAGTCGGGTACAGAGGCATAACAAAAGCCTGAAAGCTGTCCCCTACAGAATATGCTATCTCAGTGACGTGTTGACAGTAGTCTGCTGCTCTTTGTGTTTACAGGTTTTGACTCACGCGATTTGACACTGACCTGTTTTGAGGCTGGGCATAACCTTAGTGAGTATTGTGAGCTAGTCTGTATGTCACAGATTTTAGGTTTATTTTATCTTATTTCGTTTTAATTCTGTTCATTTTATTGTTCCTGTTATTATATATTTCTTTTGTTTTTGCTTGACTGTATCGATTTGATCTGTTTTCTGGGTAGGTTTCAATCTTGAACTCTGTACTCTTATTTGTGTATTCGATAAAATGTACCAATAAATTCGTTGTTTTACTTGAGTTTATCCGAATTTTTAAAACGTATTTTTATTTCGTTGCGTTTTATCTTATCATTTATTCCGTGATTGAATTTCAGTCTTGAACACTCCCATGTCGAGTGGCTTCCCTTTATATCCATTTGCATGTAGCCGTTTGCTATCATACGCTGTCGATATGTTATCGGAATTTGCTTGTTTGATAGATTTATTACACGTTGACAGGTATTTTGTTCCATGGTATTATAAGTATATTTTCCACGCTGTGTGATGTACTAAACTGAATTATTATTATTGCCTTGTATGGATTCGTATCACATCAGATTTTTCTAGTGGCAAGGATGCCCTAGTGTATTGCATGAGAACAGTTCGACCCACTGGTTTTCTGTTCCCTCTCTGTATCACAGCCTGTTTGCTTTGAAAACTGAGTTTGTATGGCATCTTTTTTTCCTTGACTGCTGTCTCGGAGCTTTGGTTTTTACACGCACGTTCAGTACATAATAGTTGAGGAATCTCAAGTTCACTGTATCATCCAAGACACAAGCATCCACACTACCTCAAGTAGTATCAGTCAAATACAGAGCTACCAGTCTCCTGTAGTCATGACTCGTGCGTCCGTCTAAAGCACTAGAACGAAATAACGAACGAACACACACACACACACACACACACACACACACACACACACACACACACACACACACACACACACACACACACACACACCGTCTAATATCACTAAAAGTGAACAGACGTAAAATTGAAGTCAACAACAACAACAACAACACACACACACACACACACACACACACACACACACCACACACACACACACACACACACACACACACACACATATTAAGATATCTCAAGCTGTACTGTGATCAGCAGCTTGTGCCAAAGCGACTGCCATCTTGGCTGATCCTTCCCATGCTATGTCTTCGGAATTTCAGTTGTTGCCTTCAGGACGCCGTTTTCGGTGCTCCAACAGTAAATACACACACACGCGCACACGCACACACACACACACACACACACACACACACACACACACACACACACACACACACACACACACACACACACAGCAGTAAGCTTCCATTCAAACAAAAAACGGCTATATCACTTTTTTTGTTGTTGCAGAAACCATCCCGATGATTAATTTGAAGAATCGACAGAGAAAGGATGACATTAATTTTTATGAACTATTTAATAAATCAAGTATTTCATTGTGTTTCAGCGCGACCAGCTCCTAACACGACAGAGACAGTAAATATGACAGACGGTAAGTTGGCTTTTGTTTTTTGTTTTTTCCTCCACTAAATATTTTAGTGACGTGTGTGTGTGTGTGTTACACTTGTGGCTCATGCATAATTAAATTGCAGAAGCCAACTCCTTATGAGACTTGAGAATTTAACACACCGGCACAAACAAGCACACGCATAGAGTTCCCCCTTCACCCCTCCTCCTCCTCCCCCTCCCCCCGCGTGCGTGGAAAGATTGCAAACAGACTATACAACTTTATACTAACTAACGTGCGTACCGCGTGCGCGCGCACACACATACACACACACACACATATGCATGTATGCATATGCACACACACATACACATACACACATGTAGCCTTTCGTCTAATACAGACGTTAAATTGAAGACAACAACATGTAATCTATATTTTAAGTTGTATACTGTAAAAGATGGCTGGCTTTTTTAGCATTAAGTTCTAAACCAATCGCACGACTATAGTGTGTGTGTGTGTGTGCGTGCGTGCGTGCGTGCCGGCGCGCGCGCACGCACGCACGCACCCGCTGTCACATATATACAAGATGTGTCGATCCGACAACGGGCAAACTAGGCCGTTTTAATCTGCTCAATGAAATTCCTTGAAGCTGCTTCCCTTTAACACTCTCTCTCTCTCTCTCTCTCTCTCTCTCTCTCTCTCTCTCTCTCTTTGTTTCTTATACATACACGCACGTATAATTATACACGCGTACTAGCATGCACGCACACACCAGTGGGCAAGCGTGCGTTGTTATTTCTAATCAGTTTGGTAAGTGGGTGTGTTTACTTTATTTGTTAGAGTACAATAGATAGATAAATAGATGGATGGATAGAGAGAAAGGTAGGCAGGCAGGCAGGCACACAGACAGAAAGATAGATAGATAGATAGATAGATGGATGGATGAGTGGATAGATAGATGGGTGGATGGATGGATGAATAGATGGATGGATGGATAGATGGATGTATAGATGGATGGATGGATAGATAGATAGAGAGATAGATAGAGAGAAAGGTAGGTAGGTAGGAAGGCAGGCAGGCAGACAGGCACTCAGACACACAGACACAGACAGACAGATAGATAGATAGATAGAGAGAGAGAAAGGTAGGCAGGCGGGTAGGCAGGCACACAGACACAGACAGAAAGATAGAGAGAGAGAGATGGATGGATAGTCAGAGAGAAAGGTAAGAAGGTAGGCAGGCAGGCAGGCACACAGGCAGGCAGGCAGGCACACAGACACACACAGACAGACAGAAAGATAGAGAGAGAGAGAGAGAGAGAGAGAGAGAGAGAGGAGAGATGAGAGAGAGAGAGAGAGAGAGAGATGGATGGGTGGATGGATAGCTAGAAAAATTGACTTTTTATGGAGTTTAAGAATCAGCCCTCTTCAAAAATGAATATAGATGTCAATACCTTTTTTTTCCCTTCACTCTCCGTACCATGCATGTCTTGCATGACTGTGTTGTGCTGCCAGATTCGCTGCCCGCTGCTCCAGCCATCATTGGCGGCGTCGTGGCCGCCCTGGTCTTCGTCGTCATTCTGGGCTTCATCTGCTTCCACTTCGTTTCCAAAAGGTCAGTCTGTCTGTCTGTCTTTCGTTCTTTCTTTCCTCGTCAGTCTGTCTGTCTGTCTGTCTTTCTTCGTCAGTCTGTCTTTCGTTCTTTCTTTCTTTCTTCGTCAGTCTGTCTTTCGTTCTTTCTTTCCTCGTCAGTCTGTCTTTCGTTCTTTCTTTCTTCGTCAGTCTGTCTTTCGTTCTTTCTCTCTCTCTTTCTTCGTCAAACGCTCAGACAGCATCTTATTGTTGTCTGTCTCATGAGCGAAAATGCGTTGCGCTGCCGTTAAGCTCCTGGCATGTTGGGGTCTGTGCATCTGACTTTGGCGTGGGAGAGAATTGTTATCTTTTAAAGTTTTTCTGGTGGGGGGACAAAAGGTGGGAGAGTGGACCAAGAATGCAGAAAATAGAAGAAGAAGGAGGAGGAGGTGACAGGATGAAAAGGAACAAGTCAGAAAAGAAGAGGGGATAGAAAAGAGGGAATTCTTAGCGCAGGATTTTCCAGAAGGTGGTGATGCTTTTTATACTGACAGGCCCCCGGCATCTCCACGGGGACGGGGGGGGGGGGGGAGGTTAGTTAGGACCACCTCCTGGGGGTGCTGGGGGTTCTTTCAGTATAAACAGCATCCCCACTTTCTGGGAATTCTGTGCTAGAAGTTTCCCCTTTTTTGTCACTCCCTTTGTTTCTGCATTTTCCTTTTTACGTCTCTTCCCTCTCTCTTTCTCTCCCTTTCTTGCTTATTTTCTGCCTACCCAGCCCATTCTCCTGCCTTTTTTCAAACAAATTTCTTTCATACATACAAATAGCATCCCCACTTTCTGGAAATTATGTGCTAGAAGTGTTCCGTTTTCTGTCACTCTCTTTGTTTCCGTCTTTTCCCTTCCTTTCCTATCCCCCTCCCTCTCTTGCTTATTTTCTGCTTACCAAGCCCATTCTCTTGCCCCCAGCAAATCTGATTTTTGTTCTATGAACTTTCTGATGAGCTGCCCTGAAGTGGGAATGTGTTGGCTGAGGCCAGCGGGGGACAGACCTCCTGCAGAGTGACAAGCACAGGAGAAGACCAGGCACTACACATTCTAATATGGCCAGCTAGGATCCCATCCTCCTTCACTGGGACGTAGTTGCATGTGTAGAGTTGCTATGGAAAAAATGTATGTGCGCGTGTGCGTGTGTGTGTGTATGACAATGAAGCTTATACACAAGACAGTTGTGGACACCTTTCCATGGATGTGATGGAGGTACTGAGCAGATGTGGCGCAAGGTCTTAGTTCCGTCGTCACCGTCACCATCACCGATCCCTCAGATTCCGAATCCTTTGGGGCGTCTTCGAAGCTTTGTCAACCACCTTTCTCCAGTCCCTCTCGTCTCTCAGCCGCCCTCAGGGTATTTCTCAGCTCCATGTCTTTCCACTCTCGAATGCTGTTCTCCCCTCTCTTCCTTCCAGGCCATAGCACCGCCGACCACAGAGGCCATAATTATCAGGGATGTCATCTGAACAAAACTGAAACTCGGATTGAGATTGTGCAACTATGATTATACAGATCAAAACGACATTGAAACTGTCTCTTCCGTCGTAACTCGTACAATCGCCCTGGCCAACCATAAGGGTCAACCCAGGACGGTCACCGCGTTGTGGGAGAAACCACATCAACAGCACTTACAATGGGTTAATACCCGAACCTGAGACCTCAACGCGCCGTGCTCGTGGTGAAGAACTATGACACGCTAACTGATATCAGTTGGGAAATGCCTGATCCTCTCAGGAAGTGGGAAATATTGCCCGGCGGAACATCGCAAAACAGGGTCTTTAAGGAATCTGCAGTGAAATGTTTATGTCCGAGGTCTTAAGATCACATAAAACACTTTGGGGCTTTAAGCTCCTTCAGTCCTTAAGTTGCAAGTGGTGGCTTCAAATATCAAGTCAGTGACGCCAGTGGATTAAGAACGGGTCGTTGTTTGGTTTGGTTTTATCTCAGCGGGATCAAGTCAATTCAAAGTGTTATTTCCAGATGGGTACATTGAAATAAGCAGTGCATTTGCTTTTCTTCATCAAGCCATCTATCTGGGAACAAAAACAACTTGATCCATAACATCTATGGGTCGGTGTATGAGCAGACTTGCCCGTGCCCTTCTTCCCGATCAAATAATTACACAAGCATGCAGAAGAGTAAGTAAACCACATAAGTATGTGGAAAACCAAATTCAGCCATGTTGGCGTCTGATGCAATGCAGGCACACGAAACTACCCGGGGTGCAGGCGAGGTTTCACCAGAACACTGGGGTATGCATTTGTTCAAACTTCTGCAAGCTAAGTGAAGTTCGGTTTTTACCATACGGGTTTTCTGCAGTGAGCTAGAGCATCTGCAATAAAGTTCGTGATTTGGACTTAAAACCTCAACACTTGACTCCTCCATTGCTGATTCTTATTCTTGGGCAGTCGATGTATAGAGGGGAAAAATCAACTTTCTTTTACGTCAAATGCATGAAAGTTGTCGAGCTGTGTTGTCTGGCTTTAAGTGTACACTTTTGCTCGTGTTTCTTCTGCACATTCTGTGTGACTGAGCTTCTCTGCGAATATATTCCGGCTTTTGGTTTGTAATCTTTTATGAAATAGATATGGCGTTTCTCTTTTTTACTATCAAGGTATGTATTTTCAAGGTTGTGATTTGATATGAATAGTTCTTCTTCTCTGTTTTTTAAGTTGTTCTCCTGTCTTTCTCCTGCTTCCACTCCATCTGTACTCCTACCTATGTAATGTTACTCATTTGCTCTCTCTGTCTCTGTCTCCACCTGTCTGCCTGTGTCTCTGTCTCACTGTCTGTCCGTCTCTCTCTCTCATTAGCTGTCTGTCTGTTTGTCTGTCTCGCTCTCTAACTCTAACACACACACACACACACACTCTCTCTCTCATTCACTCACTCGCTATCTATCTGTCTATTTATCTATATATCTATCTATCTATCTATCTATCTATCTGTCTGTCTGTCTGCCTATCTATCTATCTATTTTATTGTTACTACTTGTCGTAATAATGTCGTACTTGAATATTATTGATGAAGTTATTTTTGTTCCTTGATGAAAAAGAAGGAAATACATTTGCCTATTCAATGTACCTTAAGTAATAATACAAAATTCGACTTACTCGCTCACTCACTCACTCACACTCACACTCGCTCTCTAACTAACACACACACACCACACACACACACACACACACACACACACACACACACACACACACACACACTCTCTCTCTCTCTCTCTCATTCACTCGCTATCTATCTATCTATCTATCTATCTATCTATCTATCTATCTATCATTTTCTCTCTCTCTCTCTCTCTCTCTCTCTCTCTCTCTCTCTCTCTCTCTCTCGATCTATCTATCTATCTCTGTCTCCATCTGTCTGTCTGTCTGTCTCTCTTTGTTCCAGGAGTAAGGTTCGCGTCTACGAAATTCCGCCTCTGGACTGTGAAGGAGATTGAATGAGAAATAGGGGATGACTTCTGATATAAAAGAAGAAAGAAAGAAAGAAAGAAATAAATAAATAAAACACTCAAACGGAATGGGTGACTTCTGATATAAAAGAATAAATTAATTAATTAATTAATTAAACACACATGCGGAATTTGTGACTTCTGATATAAAAGAATAATAAATAAATAAATAAATAAATAAAACACTCATGCGGAATTTGTGACTTCTGATATAAATAAATAAATAAATAAAACACTCATGCGGAATTTGTGACTTCTGATATAAAAGAATACATAAATAAATAAATAAATAAATGAAACACGCATGCGGAATTTGTGACTTCTGATATAAAAGAATACATAAATAAATAAATAAATAAAAAAAACACGCATGCGGAATGGGTGACTTCTGATATAAAATAAATAAATAAATAAAACACTCATGCGGATTGGGGGTGACTTCTGATATAAATAAATAAAACAATAAAACAAACACTCACAGCCCCTAACCTTCTTCTTCTTACAAACACTCACAGCCCCTAACCTTCTTCTTCTTACAAACACTCACAGCCCCTAACCTTCTTCTTCTTACAAACACTCACAGCCTCTAACCTTCTTCTTCTTGCAAACACTCACAGCCCCTAACCACCTTCTTCTTACAAACACTCACAGCCTCTAACCACCTTCTTCTTACAAACACTCACAGCCCCTAACCACCTTCTTCTTACAAACACTCACAGCCCCTAACCACCTTCTTCTTACAAACACTCACAGCCCCTAACCTTCTTCTTCTTACAAACACTCACACCCCTAACCTTCTTCTTACAAACACTCACAGCCTCTAACCTTCTTCTTCTTGCAAACACTCACAGCCCCTAACCTTCTTCTTCTTACAAACACTCACAGCCCCTAACCTTCTTCTTACAAACACTCACAGCCCCTAACCTTCTTCTTACAAACACTCACAGCCCCTAACCTTTTTCTTCTTACAAACACTCACAGCCCCTAACCTTCTTCTTCTTACAAACACTCACAGCCCCTAACCTTCTTCTTCTTACAAACACTCACAGCCCCTAACCTTCTTCCTCTTACAAACACTCACAGCCCCTAACCTTCTTCTTCTTACAAACACTCACAGCCCCTAACCACCTTCTTCTTACAAACACTCACAGCCCCTAACCACCTTCTTCTTACAAACACTCGCAGCCCCTAACCTTCTTCCTCTTACAAACACTCACAGCCCCTAACCTTCTTCTTCTTACAAACACTCACAGCCCCTAACCTTCTTCTTACAAACACTCACAGCCCCTAACCTTTTTCTTCTTACAAACACTCACAGCCCCTAACCTTCTTCTTCTTACAAACACTCACAGCCCCTAACCTTCTTCTTCTTACAAACACTCACAGCCCCTAACCTTCTTCCTCTTACAAACACTCACAGCCCCTAACCTTCTTCTTCTTACAAACACTCACAGCCCCTAACCACCTTCTTCTTACAAACACTCACAGCCCTAACCACCTTCTTCTTACAAACACTCGCAGCCCCTAACCTTCTTCCTCTTACAAACACTCACAGCCCCTAACCTTCTTCTTCTTACAAACACTCACAGCCCCTAACCACCTTCTTCTTACAAACACTCACAGCCCCTAACCACCTTCTTCTTACAAACACTCACAGCCCCTAACCACCTTCTTCTTACAAACACTCACAGCCCCTAACCTTCTTCTTACAAACACTCACAGCCCCTAACCTTCTTCTTCTTACAAACACTCACAGCCTCTAACCACCTTCTTCTTACAAACACTCACAGCCCCTAACCTTCTTCTTCTTACAAACACTCACAGCCCCTAACCACCTTCTTCTTACAAACACTCACAGCCCCTAACCACCTTCTTCTTACAAACACTCGCAGCCCCTAACCTTCTTCCTCTTACAAACACTCACAGCCCCTAACCTTCTTCTTCTTACAAACACTCACAGCCCCTAACCTTCTTCTTACAAACACTCACAGCCCCTAACCTTTTTCTTCTTACAAACACTCACAGCCCCTAACCTTCTTCTTCTTACAAACACTCACAGCCCCTAACCTTCTTCTTCTTACAAACACTCACAGCCCCTAACCTTCTTCCTCTTACAAACACTCACAGCCCCTAACCTTCTTCTTCTTACAAACACTCACAGCCCCTAACCACCTTCTTCTTACAAACACTCACAGCCCCTAACCACCTTCTTCTTACAAACACTCGCAGCCCCTAACCTTCTTCCTCTTACAAACACTCACAGCCCCTAACCTTCTTCTTCTTACAAACACTCACAGCCCCTAACCACCTTCTTCTTACAAACACTCACAGCCCCTAACCACCTTCTTCTTACAAACACTCACAGCCCTAACCACCTTCTTCTTACAAACACTCACAGCCCCTAACCTTCTTCTTACAAACACTCACAGCCCCTAACCTTCTTCTTCTTACAAACACTCACAGCCTCTAACCACCTTCTTCTTACAAACACTCACAGCCCCTAACCTTCTTCTTCTTACAAACACTCACAGCCCCTAACCTTCTTCTTCTTACAAACACTCACAGCCCCTAACCTTCTTCTTCTTACAAACACTCACAGCCCCTAACCTTCTTCTTACAAACACTCACAGCCCCTAACCTTCTTCTTCTTACAAACACTCACAGCCCCTAACCTTCTTCTCCTCCTCCTCTCCCCTGTCCCTGTTCCAGAAAGCGGGCCTCCCAGGACTGCACCAAAGCGCCCAGCTGGTGGGAGCGGACCCGCCAGGAAGATCGCCTGGCCGACCTGAGCCAGCTGGGGCCCGCCTCCCACGTCAACGTGGACAGGGGCCGCCATATGGGCTACGGTAAACACCCGCCCACCCGCCGCGCCTACCCCACCTCCGACACCAACCCACCCCTCTACTTCGTCTCGGGCACCGCCGTTCCCCAGGAACCAGACTTGGTGGGTGACGGAGACCGCGTCGCGAATTCTCGGAGAACCTCCGCCATGAACGGCGTACATCCGGACATGCGCAGAGCGAGCGGAACCGTGTCCTCCAACATGGCGGGCGGAGGGGGAGAAGGAGGTTTGGGCGAGCCCGGTGTTCGGTATACGGCGGCGGCGGCGGCCAAGGGTGGCGGGGAGGAGCCTCAGTCGGTGGTGATTGTCAACGACGGGAGCAAGGTTCGAGTCTACGAAATCCCGCCGCTGACTGTGAAGGAGATTGAATGAGGAATTTAGGGGGTGGGGTGAGTGACTTCGTGCGTGAGTTGTTTTTTTTTTGGTCGGACGGGGGCAGGGTTTTGTTTGGTTTGGTTGTTGGGGTTTGTTGGGGTTTTTTTTGGACTGCGAGTTTTATGGAGCATGATTTTTCAGGTTTCGTGTTGTTTTTTTGTGTTGGACTGTCAGTTTTTGGGAGTTTGATTTATTATTGTTTGGTTTGGTGACTGACAGTTCTGGAGCATGTTTTTTTGTGTTTCGGTTTTTGGACTGACAGTTTTGGAGCATGATTTATTTGTTTCGTTGTTTTTTTTGACTGACAGTTTTGGAGCAAGATTTTTGTTTGTTTGACTGTGAGTTCTGGAGCATGATTTTAGGGGAAAGGGGGGTGTTTTATGACTGTCAGTTTTAGAGCATGCTTTTTATTGTTTATGGGTGTTTTTTTTACTTTGATTTTAGAGCATGGGGTTGTTGTTTGTTTATCTTTTCCGACTGCCAGTTTTGGAGCATGGTTTAATATTGTTTTGTATTGCATTCAACTGGTTTGCTTGAGTGTATGCCTATTTTTTTCAACGTTTTTTCTCTCTCTTTCTGTGATAACGGAAGCAATGTCTTCCTGTACCCTGTGAATCAAACTGAATGTTTCTGGAGTTGGTTCTTACTCCAGCCCTATTTATTACCACTTGTTGTTGCTGTTGTTGTTGTTTTGATTATGTTTACGTCCCAGCGGAGATTTCCGATTCAGTGACTCTAAGAAGGAGACGAAGTGTATAGAAGAAAGTTGTACAACCATTCTGTTCATGATGCAGTTTCAGAAAACATAATGCGAACTGTTCCCCCTCTTGACCTCCAAAATTTACCTCCAAAACAAAAGTAGTTTGTATTGAGATAGATCATTTATCAACGTTTCAGCAATATACATGTACATTGTTTAGTTCAGAGAAACAACACTCCAGACCCCAATCCAATAGATGGTTTCTATATGTTTTTCTTTAAAAAATCTCTTTTTGGTTTGTTTTCCTATGTTTTTTCAAATCTTATCACTTGGCATATGGGCTAGCTCATACATAATAAGTATTTTGTTTTATGACATATAGAGACTGAAAACTTGAGGAGAACTATTTTCAAGCAAAGTGAATCTCTTTCATTTTCTGCGATTAAAAAAAAGTATTACTGGTGACAATTTTCATTTATCCCATATTGACACTTGGCAAGTGCTTTTTTGTTGCTGCCTCATCTTTTTCTGTGATGTACCTGTTTTGCTGTTCCTATCTACTTGCTACAAGTACGGCAGTGTAGTGGAAATCAAAATAACTCAGGTCGCCTTGAGAGCATAGCAACAGGGGCAACAGTAAAACCACAACTTTCTTGTACACACACACACACACCATATATATATATAATAATATATATATATATAATATATATATATATAATATATATATATATATATATATATGCAAATGGACGATGGTGATGAGGATTATATACATGTGGATTTGCATCTACTTTGAATCTGCTTGTCGGCTGGGACTGTACTCTACGCTTCCTGTCATTTTCTATCCCGGTAGTGTCCAAAAGGCCTGAGAGATACAGACACCTGCAGTGCTGGTGTAATAAGTTCAGCAACATTCAAAAGTCGTATCTGTATAGTGGATGATGCTCGACTGTGGGGTCCCAGTCTTCCCAGTAAAAAAAAGTGTAAACCCACTCTGGAGAGAAACAAACATATGTTACGAAACAACAGTAGCAGCAACAACTGACTCTAACAACAGCAATGACTTTAACAACAACTGATTCTAAGAACAACTGACTCTAACAACAACTGACTCTAACAACAACAACAACGACTCTAACAACAAGACGACTCTGACAACAACAACAACGACTCTAACAACAAGACGACTCTAACGAAACACAAGACGACTCTGACAACAACAAGACGACAACAACAAGACGACTCTAACAACAACAACGACATCAACAACAACAACAAGACGACTCTGACAACAACAAGACGACTCTAACAACAACAACAACAAGACGACTCTAACAACAACAACAACAACAAGACGACTCCAACAACAACAAGACGACTCTAACAACAACAACAACAACAAGACGACTCTAACAACAACAACCGACTCTAACAACAACAAGACGACTCTAAACAACAACAACAATCGACTCTGACAACAACAAGACGACTCTAACAACAACAACCGACTCCAACAACAACAAGACGACTCTAACAACAGAAACAACAACGACTCTAACAACAAAACAACAAGAACAGATTCTAACAACAACTGACTCCAAATCTAACAACAACAGCAGCACCAGCTGACTCTCAACAACAGACAACAACAGACAACAGACTCTAACAACAACAACAACAACGACGACGACTGATTCTAACAACAACAACAAAACAACAACGACTGACTCTATAACAACAACAACAACAACAACGGACACTTTCTCACAGAACCTTCGACCTTCCATCCAAACAGCCAATGCGCAAACCACCGCACCATGGCCCGCGCCTTGTTGCAAAATAGAATCATATTTTTGAACACACGAGAGTAAAATAAATATCTCTATCTAGACTTAGCCTATTTTTTTGGTACTCATAATTATTATTTTCCTAGGTTAGGTCAAATCTTCGAGATAAACATAACTTTTAAGTACACAGTTATGGAGTAATTCATATCATAGTCTTGGCTTGTGCAGGTATTCTTTTGTAGATATTGTACGCTTTGGCCAGTCTCTTTATTACAGAGCAGATATAGTAAGTAGTTTGAACTGTGATCTTGTTTTTTTTGGTCGTGGATTTTTTTCTAAAGGTGTCTTGTGAAGGAGGGAGACGTGTATCAAGTTTCTATTTAGGCGGTTAGTCATTGTTGGTTTGTATTTTTGCAAGGCGGTTGTGTGTGTGTGTGTGTGTGTAGAACAAATCATGCTGGCTTGTTATTGCTATGTTCGTAAAAACTTAGGTGCTATCGTTTTGATCTTCCCTCACCGTGTGTGTGTGTGTGTGTGTGTGTGTGTGTGTGTGTGTGTGTGTGTGTGTGTGTGTGTTTGTGTGTGTGTGTGTGTGAGGAGGGGTGAGTGTATGTGTGAGAGAGAGAGTGTGTGTGTGTGTGTGTGTGCGTGAGTGTATGTGTGTATGTTTTTGTGTGTCTATCGTTGTGTGCGTGCATGTGCGTACGCGTGTGTTTGTGCATGTGTTTGTATGTGTGTGTGTGTGTGTGTGTCTGTATGAGTGTATGAGCGTGCGCGCATGTATGTGTGTGAGATTGTATGTGTGAGTGTGTGTGCGTGCGCGCATGTATGCAATGTGTGTGTGCTATTTCTTATTCAAAGTGACTGAGAATGAAACTGCTGCAAATAATACTCTGGCGAGATTTTTGCTTGTTACACTGTCATTAGTTCTTCCCTGTAGCACAAGGGCAATTGCATCTATCATGCATGGCTTCCTGCGTGTACACACACACACACACACACACACACACACACACACACACACACACACACACAGTTGATACTTCACGTTGTGTTAATCCACACACAATGTGTTGTAGAACACTTTAGTTCTGATATGATGTTCCAACGATAAGACGTATTATACTAGACAGGTTGCAACAGTTCAGAAAGCATTGACCATCATTTTCCACAATGTGGGGGTGAAAATGATTGTGTGTCTGTTTAATCATTTACAGACATCCAGTTTTTGCGTGAATATTTATCATCTAATAATACACATACAAAAAGTCTTTGAAATTCAGTTTCAAGATGGAAAGTGGCAGGACGGTTTAGATGTTCACCAGCCTAACAAGTAAACCGTGAGGTTCTGGGTTCGATTCCCAGCTTTGCCCTTTCTTCCCAGTTTGACGGGAAAATCGAACTGAATGTCAGACCTTTCGGCAGAGACTCTAAACCAGTCCAGACCCGTGTGCTCGCAGACTTGTGCACGTCAAAAGAACCCACAGACAGTTGAAAATCGGAAAGAGCAGGGAGGTACCCTCCCGACTGACCTGGAAAATGGATGGGCTCAATTCCCAGCTGTATCCCCGAAGTCGGAAAGTGGCTGCCTTAAAGGTGAAAAAACCACCGGTCACACACGCACAAATCTAACCATTGGTGAACTTTGGAACTCTTGCTGAGGATTCGGGTGGAAAAAAATCGGTTTCATTTGTAATCGAATATTGCTTTGTTTATGCAAGAGCTCAAACACGACATTGTAACTACTATGCGGGTTTACTTCTGGGTAATTACTAACTATGGATTTACCAGTTTTTGTTTATTAACTCTTCTTGCTGTATGTTTTTGTCGGTAATAAACATTGTGACATAGGGTGTGACATGTGGAATGAGTGAGTAGGTGGTATGGTGGATGATGTGGTGTGTACTTGTGTGTTGAAACGCATTCATAAGTTTTTTTCAATTTGTATACATCCTCTCTCTCTTTCTCTCTCTCTCTCTCTCTCTCTCTCTCTCTCTCTCTCTCTCTCTCTCTCTCTCTCTCTCTCTCTCTCTCTCTCTCTCAACGTGAACAGACTTTAAACAGCAGCGACAAAAACGCATTCATCTATCTTCAAGATATATTATTTATGGTCAGGTTTTTCCAGAAAGTATCTACTTTCAACCTTAGTGTCAGATTTCTCAGAGAAGTGACCAGCCTTGTTGGCACGGTGGCTATCCCAAAGGGCTGTGGGATGGGAGGTCAAGGGTTCGATCTTTCAGCGCAAGTAAGAAAATAGAAGGGGAAAAACAACCTTAGCCAGTCACTAAACCGCAGCACAAAATTAATCGTCAGCTGCAGCTCCAGAAATTCGTACTTTTTTCTGCTTTTTCTTCATGAAATTCTGTTCAAAACCCAGAAACCAAGTAAAGGAAACTTGAGTTGTGAACTGGTTATGGTCTGGCTCTTGACAATACAAAGGAACAAGGCGAAAAGAGGAAGAGGATTTTTCCTCCTTCTCCTCCTCCTCTTCCTCCTCTTCCTCCTTCTCTTCCTTCTCCTCTTCCTTCTCCTCTTCCTCCTCCTCCGCTTTTCGTAAGAGTAGGCCATTGTGTGCCGGTGGGAACAGATGACATAATTTACAAAACCGCATACACACGAGGACTGGATGTTAAAAAAAGCACATAAGTGCTTATTCCATTATCCTCTATATAATTTTTTTTAAACCTCTTCTTCCTCCTCTTCCTTCTCTTCCTCCTCCGCCACCTCTTCCTCCTCCTCATCATCATAATCTTCTCCTCCTCCTCCTCCTCCTCCTCCATCCTCTTCCTATTCATGATGATGATGATGATGATTTTGTTACTCCTCTTGTAGTTGCAGCAGTAGTAGTAGTCGTTTCTGTTGTTAATTCAAACATTGTGGTACAATGCTGATCGTCACTTTGATCTGTTCTTCCTCTTCTTGCTATATCGTTTTAGGTTTGTTTTTATTATGATTTATGTTCCTTGTCTCGCTCTTATTCTCATCTGTGATTGTCACATGAACAGAATTTGTAACTCTTGGTGTGTGATCTTCTGATAGTAACACAAAAAGATATGAACATTGTCTTCTTGCGCTACTCACTATTTATAACATGGTCTGTTATCTATCGGCATAATGGACAAGAGAGACTTAAAAGGTAAAGGTGTTCCCATCACCTATGTGGTCGTAGGGGAGCGCGAGCGAGGTGTCAGAGACCTCAGCTTCTCCAGGGGCCAGCATAGACTGTCTTTCCTTACGTGTGTTTAAACGCCGTTAGATAGGTGTCCCATAGCCTATGTAGTCGTTGGGGAGC
>CM054140.1:46723050-46765550 GCA_028751875.1 Rapana venosa | reverse complement strand
AAAGGCTATGCTTGTAGATGAATTGAACCATGACTCCAAACTGGTTTACTGGTTTTGTTGGGTGTGTGTGTGTGTGTGTGTGTGTGTGTGTGTGTGTGTGTGTTGTGTGTGTGTGTGTGTGTGTGTGTGTGTGTGTGTGTGTGTGTGTGTGTGTGTGTGTGTTGTTGTCAAAATCAGTTTATATTTTTTGGTCCACTTTGTATGTATGTATTTGTTTGTATGTATGTATGTGCGTGCGTGCGTGCGTATGTATGTATGTATGTATGTATGTATGTATGTGCGTGTGTGTCTTATGTGTGTATTTATGTATGTATGTACGTACGTATGCATGCATATTTTTTTGCTTTGTTTTATTTAATTATGTTCACTAGGTGATATAGATACACCCACATTCAAAACAACACCTCGCTCTCTCTTACTCGTATATATACTCACAACTATCTACAGTAGAGGTCTTACTGGGGAAGAATATATATAACCTCAGCACTCTGATGTTATGAACTGCTGAGAGTCATATAAAACCTCTTGAACATATTTTGGCTTATTTTTTATGAATATCTATTCCTCTCCTTTTAAACAGGTCAATAAGAATTGGGCAATCAAACAATAAATGGTGGATTGAAAGTTATGTATGTATGTATGTATGTATGTATGTATGTATGTATGTATGTATGTATGTATGTATGTATGTGTGCATGTATGCATGTATGTATGTATGTGTGTAGGCATATTTGTATGTATGTGTATATGTATGTGTATACTATATATATATATATATATATATATATATATGTGTGTGTGTGTGTGTGTGTGTGTGTGTGTGTGTGGCTGTCCTCATAAACAGTGCAGTATTCAGTGACACCTGTTTCTGAAAAATTCTTTCGAAACAAAACATTCCTGTCTGCTTTAAACTTCGCCTGCTTTAAGCCTGGCTTTTTGCCACAGGATTTTATCAGGTAAGGGGGGGAGGGAGGGAGGGTAGCTCTTTTGATCCCATGAGATCTTTTACATGTACTTCTTCGTCGAACGTCCAGACAACAACAACCACTGTTGTCTGTCCTATGAGCGAGAATGCGTTACATGTACTAAAACTGCACCTATAACCCGGTTTATCGTCTCATCATAAAGACTAGCTCTCGAACCCTCGCTCACAGTCTAGCAGATGAGGAAACAGGTTTTGCATAGGATCTGACACGACAAGAACGTGCCCAGAATGCAGTTTGTGCCGTGGCGATTGTCCAAACTGAGACGGCAAACTATGGGACAGTATGATATCACCTCGCTATGCCATTGATCAAAACCACAGTAGCTGACGAGGATCGAAAGGCCTGTGATAGGATTTCAGTCAGGCGGGGATCGATCGTGCGAAGGCTTGGTTTAAAGATCCCCCCTCCCACTGTGGGGTATGTATGGGGGGAGGGGGATTAATTGAAGCATGCGAGCGTAACTACCCCCCCCTCTCCCTAAACCCCCCTACCCCCTACTCCCCACCTCCCAACAGGACTGTGTGACTGAGTGGACTTGTGACTAGGAATTAATTGCCAATTTGCCGCCACTCTTTGCCTTTTCCAGGCCTGTGCAAATTTGGGTTTTTTTCTTGTCTGTTTCTTTAGGCCTGTGTGTTTGCTAGTGTGTCTTAACTTTTTCTTGTCATGCTATATGTGTGTGTGGGGAACGGGGTGTGTGTTTGTGGGGGGTGGGGGGAGGTGTGTGTGTATGTGTGTGTGTGCGAGAGAGAGAGAGAGACAGAGAGAAAGAAAGAGTGTGTGTGTATGTGAGAGAGAGAGAATTATAGTTACGTTTTACTGTTTCGTTCGGAGATAAAAACTTTCATCCTTTATAGACAAAAAAAGAACAAATGAGTGTGTTTTGTTTGTGTGTTTAGGTTTTTGTTTGTTTTTGACTTTTCTTTCGTTTGTATTCCTCACATTTATATAAGAGGTAAACTACGGTTAACCGCTGAACAGTACATCTTTTCTTTGCTTTTCCCTTCAACAGAACTTTGGCGATAAAGTTGGTCTTTCATCACACGATGATCTGTTCCCAATATCTCGTTCTTCTCCCTAAGGAAAGATCATCTTTCCATTCCTCTCTCTCTCTCTCTATCCCGTTTTCTAAAGACATTGGATTGGTCTTTAACTTCCAGAATAAAGTGCTCGCCATTCTAGGGCGATTCCATTCGCACGAGACAAAAGTAGAAATAGGGTAGGCTTAAGGCCTATCGTCTCCGACAATTATGTAAAGGGATTAGCGAGATTATAATTATCAACCGCATTGGTGTGCGTCTGATCGCGGTCTCGTCCAAATCGGTTAGTGAAAAGGCGTTGTAGAGTGTGTTTTTCTGTCTGGCTGACTGACTCTTGTCTGACTGTCTATATGTCTGTTTGACTATCTGTCTGGCTGGCTGGCTGGCTGGTTGGCTGGTTGGCTGGCTGTCTGTCTTTCTGAATGTCAGTCAATCGGTCTGTCTGTCTCTTTCTGACTGGCTGGCTGTTGGTCTGTTGGTCTGTCTGTTGGTCTGTGTGTCTGACTCTCTGTGCGACTGTCTGACTGTCTATCTGTCTCTCTGACTGTCTGTCTGTGTGACTGACTCTCGGTCTTCCGTCTGACTCTCTCTCTCTCTCTCTCTCTCTCTCTCTCTCTCTCTCTCTCTCTCTCTCTCTCTCTCTCCTCTCTCTCTCTCTCTCTCTCTGACTGACTTTCTCTCTGTCGGTCGGTCTGACTGTTGTTTTTCTGTCTGTTTGTCTATCTTTCTGACTGTCTGTCTGTCTGAATGAATGAATTTCTGTCTGTCTGTACCTCTGTGTCATGCTTTTTGTTCTCGCTCATGTTAGCGCTAAGCACATGAATGGGGCTGTTTCGGTCATGATCATATAACTTTGCCTCCAGTGTGGTTTTGATTCTGCAAATATGACTTAAATCTGAGTGCATGAAGCAGTCTGCTTAAATAAGATTACGTGACGGTGCATTCGTAGGAGTAAATCTTTAGCCAGTCTTGGAGGTCAAGATGGGTTTGTATCTTGAAATAATATCATAGAGTGTTTATGTAGTGTGTGTGTGATTTATGCTAGTGTATGTGTGTGAGATAGTGTGTGTGTGAGAGACAATGTATGTATGTGTGTGAGATTGTGTGTGTGTGATACAACGTATGTATGTGTGTGTATGTTTGTGTGCGCGCTCGGCAGTGACAGTTTGTGTGTATGCGTACGTGTGTGTGTATATGTGTGTGAGAGAGACAACATATGTATGTGTATATGTGTGTACGTTTGTGTGCGTGCTCATCAGTGACAGTGTGTGTGTGCGCACGCGCACGCCAGTGTGCGTATGTGCATATGCATGCATGCGCGCGGGTGCGTGCGTGAGTGTATGTGTGCGTGCGTGTGTACATTGATAAAATCAGTTCTTTCAATACATCATCATTCCTTGTTGTTTTGGTGTGTGTTTTTTTCCAGATCGCTCAATCGATGAAAACAACCACCGCAGACAACCAACCCAACGATCAGCAACGGACACAGACAGACAACTTGACCGCAACCGTCGTCGTCATCTGCTCGTCGAGTCACTGATCTACTAACACTACTACTACTACTACTACTACTACCGCCACTACTACTATTACCGCAGCATCTACCGAGACAGAGCGCCCCTAGGATCAATACATCCATCAATAATAACTCAACAAGGAAACAAGACAAGACACACAGAGAGAAAGAGAGATAGAGGGAGAGAGAGAGAGAGAGGAGAGAGAGAGAGAGAGAGAGAGAGAGAGAGAGAGAGAGAGAGAGAGAGAGAGAGAGAAGAGAGAGAGAGAGAGAACCAGTGTATCCATCCATACGTACATACCTACATACCTACCGCTACAAAACAGATGGCAGCCGCTGTAGTTGATGCTACCACCACCAGCACCAGCCACCACTACCCTCGACTCTATCCCATACTGCACGATTCTCCCGCCCAGCTCTTTCCTGGTGAGGCGCAGGGGGAGGAGAGGGAGGAAGGGGAGGAGGTGAGGAACGGTGGGGAGGAGGAGGAGGAGCAGAGAGGAGGAGGAGGAGGAGGGGGGTCTGGGGAAGGGGAGGAGAGGCTGCAGACTAGCGGCCATCAGCAAGTGGACGGAGCGTGTCTGCATTCTCCCCCTTACCTGCAGCTGTCTTCGCCTTCAGGTTGTATGTGTAGTATTTTTAACATTATTTCTCTTTTTCTCCAGGTAATGGAATAGCCTGTTCTCTTTTACATCAGTCCTGTATGAGTTTTGTAAATTCTGTCATCTTTCCCACGGCACAATGGACTATTACGAAAAGCGGAACGGATTTTTTACGCCGTGCGCAAGATGTTTGCGTGCGTTTCGACACGGTTCGTTATAGTCTCATCTAGGACTTGGAGAGTGGTAGTCTTCCTGATGTTAACTCCAGGGAAAAATACCCTTGAACGGGTATCGAACCCGGGTCGTCAGATTGCCAGTGCAATTTTCTAACCACTAGGCTATCGCGTCCCCTTGTATTGGTGTTGTTGGGCGTTTCCCAGCTTAACACTTTGAGTGTGTCATCCAGAATATGTACTGTGATTTGTCCTCCCACCTGGGATTCACTGTTAGATTGTACGCAGACTGGATGAGAAAATTGGCGTGTATGACTGTTTGAAAGTACTTCGCCGTGCAGGCAGCCATACTCCGATTTCTGAGGAGTTTTTTCTCCTTTAAAGATCCTTATAGGCAGCCATATTTCGCTTTCTGGGTGTGGTTTTTTCCTTTAAAGAAGAGTGCCTGAGAGCTGTTCCATTGTTGACGTTGATATCAACATAACTTTCTAAAGCATGAGAACATGTTAATGTAGGCCTTGGCATGGCTCTTAGCTGACATCAATAAGTGTCCAGGTTTTTGGCCTGGAACATTAGCAAGCTATGGATCCATAACTCCTGTCTTCTGCCTGAAGACTGTATGGGGCGCTTTATTGAAACTTTTACGCACTGTGTCTTGTGCAAGTTGAACCTGGTGGAGCCCGATTCTGTCCATGTAACAGATTGCATGCTGGGTACCCTCGTGTATCTACATCGCTGGCCATAGGTGGTCACCTCTTCTACTCTTCTGCAAAAGATGCATGGGTTTGAAAGGAGTTCTCAAGATTATGCAAGCGTTCGCAATCTAATAGCTGGTCAACTCTTCACTCTTCTGCAAAAGATGCAGGGTTGAAAGGAATCTCAGATTATGCCCAAAGGGTCGCAATCAATAGTGGTCACCTTTCTACTCTTGCAAAAAATCAGGGTTGAAAGGCAGTCTCAAATATTGCAAGCGTTCGGCATCAGACGCTGTGTAAACATCGTCAGGGTATTGCCGTTCCATGGGTTCCTGTACCACAACGGAATAGTGGGACGGAAATGCCAGTGATATTAGCCTCAGATCCCTGCTCTGAGGGACGCTGGTTTGATTTACCGATCTCCCTGAATGAGAGGGTTTTACCCGGGAAAAAAATTGTTTGTTTTTTTGCTCCATGTCTTTTCATTTACCGATTTCTCTGAATGAGAGGGATTTGCCCGGAAGAAATCGTTTTTTGGCTCAATGCCTTTTCATTTACCGATCTCTCTGAATGAGAGGGGTTTGCCCGGAATAAAAGGGGTTTTTTGGCTCCATGCCTTCTGCGGGTCTTTCGGATGAGACTAAAAGTTGCACGCTCGTGAAAAATGTATCCTCCTTTTGCGGAAGAGCAGGTAGAGAAATGTTGGGTGGTGGGGATGGTTTAAAAATACCTGACATGCTCTAGATGGGAGCAGTTACAAGCTAAGGTTTGAATTGTCCTTCTCTTATGTTTTTGCCTGTATGTGTTATTGCAAACATCATTAAACCAAGCGACGTTGGTTGTAACTGCAGTAGAAGCAGCTATAGTTATAGACGTAGGCCTAGCGGCCGTGTTGATAGTGCTAATTGCTAATAATCGTAAATACTGATTTTCTTAAATTTTATATAACCTTGAAGATTTTTCCCCCTTTTGGGGGTGGAGTGGGTGGATGGGGGGAGGGGGGGGGGGTTCCCCATTTTATCTTTAATTCTATTGATCCTTAAAATGTAAAGCATATGAATGCTTTCATCAATTGTTTTGTACAGATATGTATACTAGAAATAATATGTTAAAATGGTAAGACCTCTGTCTCTCTTTCTCCCTCCCTCTCTCTCTCTCTCTCTCTCTCTCTCTCTCTCTCTCTCTCTCTCTCTCTCTCTCCCAGTCCTTCGGATGAGACTATAAACCGAGGCCCCGTGTGCGAACGCATGCAGAACATCTTGCGCACACGTTAAATCCTGTTCCGCTTTTCGGAAGAGTAGGCCATTGTGTGCCGGTGGAAACAGATGACAAAATTTACAAAACCGCATACACACGGGGACTGGATGTAAAAAAGCACATGAGTGCTTATTCCATTATCCTCAATATAAAAGAATAAATAAATAAATAAATAAATACCATTCTCTCTCTTGACCGCAGGCTTCTTCAGTAGAGGGATCGCCAGATTCAAGGGAAACAACTGCCACAGCCAGCCACAGCGAGCAGACGACAACAAACGGAGAGGGTACAATGACCGACTCCACCCGGAGTCCAAAGATTCTTACACCAGATGGCACACTACAGACAGGTAAGGTTGCCATAACTATTGATTATTTATTGGTTTTTTTAAAAGTTTTATTTGGGGTTTTATTTGCTTGCGTTTGCAGCACGTATCCGTAAAATCCGGCGAGGGCACAGTTTGATTGTCGGTCAGTCATTTAGAGTAAGTAATACCAACTTCGCTAGGCCTAAGAAGATTAGTCCATTGTGCTTTCTGAGTCTTGTCGATTTACTTTATGAGCCTAGTACTGTTACAGTCATACCTTGGTTTTTTATTTGTTTGTTTTTCTTGGGATTGGTTTTACATGAAATTCTTTATTTTTATTTGGCTGACTTGGTTTAACGCGAATTTTTTTTGTTTGATCTTTGATTTATTTCGCTAATTTTTTTTTCTAAGCTAGTCGGCAAATTTATCTTCTAACACTATTATAGCGTTTTTTACTGAGCTTGGCAAAACGTCCCCAACAAAGCAAAACAGATTTCTTTGTTAAACATTTTTTTTTTTCTTTTCTCTGCCTCTGTCCCCTTGTCTACCTTAGTGCATGTTGCCGGGCCAGTGTGGTGGTGGTGGTGGTGTGTGTGTGTGTGGGGGGGGGTGGGGGCAGTGGTAAGGGGAAACCACCCGCTTGGGCGCACACACGCATACGCACAATGAGTATGTGCGTGTACACGGAACCTGGCCTGATTAACCTGAGAAGAATACTATCTTCAATCTTGGCCTCATGCATTTCCTAACACGCAACAGCAAGTATTTGATTTTCAAGATACCTGCACACCCTGAATAATTTATCGAGGTTTCTCACCGCAACAAGCTTACAGTCGACCAAGCCAGCAGTCAGATTGCTCAGTTCCTTCATGTACTGAAATAAAACAAACAAAAAAACCCTGTGGATGTCATGCATGTTACACTTTTGTTTGTTTGGAGCAGTAACCTAAAACAGTGTATCTTTACTCAAAATACAATTATGACCAGAGTAAATTCATCTTCAGAGTGATTGTTGTTGTTTGTTGTGTTTGCACTTAACTGGCCAATCTCCTTTGACAGATTAGTGGTGTTGCTCTCATGGCGTTCATCCCAGTCTCGCCATAACCATTCAGCCACCCCCCACCCTTGTTCTGTTGCACCACCCTCAGACGCTGGATTGTACCAGAACTTTCAGCATAAGGTCGCCGCAAGGCTACCAATCAGAGGAGGCCCAGCACTGTAGTTGAATCACTCTTGCTATAAGAAATTCATTTATTTCCCTCACTGCGCGCTGGAAAAATAATCTCAAAATTTTTTCGTTGAGATGATATTTCTCATATCAGCCTGTGACCACCTTGGTAGTAAAAAAACCACAATATTGTATCTAAGAATTACAATCTTCTTCCAAGCAGCATGTAGAACAATTCTAAGGCCAGAAATAGAGGCCTCGCCAGTTTGCTACCGTTGATATGTTTAGGGTATAAAACATTATGGTTGTATTTTTAAGGAAGAGGAATCAATCAGAAGTCATGATTGTCTAGAATAAAAACCATTTGAGAACTATCTTTCCCGAAGTTGGAATGCGGATACCTTAACAGTGGGCAAGAAGGTCGCATACACAGAATCTCACCTTTGGTGAACTTCTGAGGAACAAACAAAAATCAAACAAGCAAGCAGATTGTTTTATTTTCTCTCCTTGGAATGATCGAGTATTGCAGTCTGATTTTTTAAAATCAATTGATTAATCATTTAATGATTAAGTCAGTGAGAGAATGGTTGAGATGTTGATTGATTGATTGTTCGATTGATTGACTGATTCTGTGGACAGGATTTTATTTTTAGAAAGCTTACTTTTATAGAAAATATTGATAGTTTAACACACAAACACACACACACACACACACACACACACACACACACACACACACACACACACACACACACACACACACATACACACACACACACACACACACACACACACACACACACACACACACACACACACACACACACACACACACACACACATACACACACGAAAACCCCATAGCGCCACTAAAAAACCCCCCAAAAAATCATGCAGTAGGACATTGATTTTTTGCCGTGTACAGGTGTCTGTTCTCGAAGCTTCGGGAAAGGGGGACAGGGTGCATGCAGTTTATTGCCGAGAAAATCAAAAGTGAAGAAATTACCACTGTGCCTTGTCCCGTGCTGTGGGAAGGAAACAGGCAGCTTTATTGTCGGCCCTTGTGAGCTGGCTAAAGTGGCGCAGCAGAATAAAGAGCTTGCTTTCCAGAATGCACAGGGAAATCTAGTACTTGTAACGTTAAAGCAGGCACACTACGTATTATTATAGTATTATGCAAGCGCAAGCATAGTTGAGCCCTCGTTGTTCATACATGGCACACACAGACAGATAGACAGACACATGCACGCACGCACGCACACACACACACACACACATACATACATACACACAATCTCTCTTTCTCTCACTTCTCTCTCTCTCTCAAACATGAAACTGCTGGTACGCTGAGAGAGAGAGAGACAGACAGACAGACAGACAGACAGAGACAGAGAAAGAGAGAGAGAGAGAGAGAGAGTGTGTGTGTGTGTGTGTGTGTGTGTGTGTGTGTGTGTGTGTGTGTGTGTGTGTGTGTGTGTGTAGAAGAAGAAAAACAACAACAACAACAACAATAACGATTTTCGATCTAATATCCGGCATTTTATCACCAGTATCGACAGCAGTTGATGTGTTCTCCTCGTCTGTCTGTCTACCTGTGTGTGTGTGCGTGCGCGCGTGTTTATGCGTGCGTGTGTGCTTGTGCGTGGGTGCGTACGTGTGTGTGGATAAGGATTTGTGGACGTGATATGCTTGGGTATGTCGTTGTAGTAGCTAGTACCACCACCCGAACTCTCTGAATATGCATGTATTTTGGGAGGGGGTTGGGCGGAAGGGGGGAGCGGTGGTGATCAGAGTTTGGGGGGGTGGAATGGGAAACACGCCTGAAATCCCTCTAGGTTCTTGAGATGAAGTACTGACACACTCGAATATTTTCCCCGCTAAATTTCCGGAATATCCAGTTGAATGGATTACATATCTGGCTGTGGTTTTGACATAATAAATAGCGGAGAAAAATGGCTACAGTTGTTTCCATAAGTTGGACTACTAAAGAAACAAACATAAAACAAAAAAATGACAAAATAAAATAAACAAACAAGAAACTCAACAACAACCTCCCCAAAAAAATCTGGGCGACGGGATGGTCTAGTGGTTAGATGTCTCTTTCTGACGGCCCGGGTTCGAGCCACCACCGAGGCACCGTTCAAGGGAAATTTTTCCTCTGGAGTTAACATCAGTACCGACTTTCATGCCCTAAAAGTCCTTCAGATGAGACTATAAACCGAGGTCCCGTGTGCGAACGCACGCAGAACATCTTGCGCACATGTTAAAACCTGTTCCGTCTTTCAAAAGAGTAGGCTATTGCCTGCCGGTAGGAACGGTGACAAAAATGTAAAAGCATGGCTTCATACTGGTGTTGTATTTTGACAGTATCCACGAAATCGAAATGCTGCTGCCTTAATAGTGTGTAAACACGGTCGCATAGGCAAATTCTACTATAGATCTTCTTCTTCTTCCTTTTTTGTCATGTTTCTCCCAAGGGAGATTTGACATTGATGAGCCTTCTCCATCTCTTTCTGTTTTGAGCTTCCTCCTTATTTATGCCCCTTTCTCTAAGATCATCTGCAATACAGGCAGCCCAGGTCTTGCTAGGTCTTCCCTTTGGTCTCTTTCCATCCACTATTCTACTATGGGTGAGGAATGAAAAACTAACACCAGCAACAATTAAACAAACGATCAAACAAACAAAACTAAGAAGATGAGGCTTCAGCGTGTAGGCCTACAGAGAATTCCTGTGAATTGAATGCTTTGTTTCTGTTTGTTTGTTCAGAAATGAAATAGTGTTTCTTTCGTTACTTCAGAACGCCACCTAGTCGTTAAATGTTTAGGTGATTGACTGCTTCCTTTGTTGGTTAGCTGGTTGGGTCAGGTTGTAAGTTTGGTTCTTCGCAATAGCCTTTTTTTCCTTTATATGTATGATTATCAGCGAAGTCGGAATGCGGCTACCTTCATGGAGGGAAAAACGGTCGCATACGCAAAAATCTCACCATTGGTGAACCTCTGAACTATAACCGATGAGTGAAGAGAATGTATGATTGTTTCCTTTGTTATTGTAGTACTGTATATTGCATTGGAATGATTTATTGCGTTGTACCGTAGTATTGTGTTGTCACGATACATTCTCTGTGTTAAACTTAAGACTACCGTTTTTAGGGAGGGTACGTGCCCTCAATGGTTTCCTTTTTTGTCTCTCTTTTTTTCTTGTCTGCACGTTCGGTTTCTTTGCCAGTGAGACTGAGCCTTTGTTCACCATGTGGCCAAGAAGGAACAGTTCTATGGCCCCGCTCTCTTTTCTTTCCATACGTTAAATTAGTCTCACATGGAGGACCTCGGTTTTGTCACTTCTTCTCAAAGCCTGGCACCTGTCAACCATGCATGACCTGTATTGTATTGTATTGTAGACCATTTTACAGTCACGGCAGATTTCTCCGCGTGAAATTGTGGTCGCTCTCCTCAGGGAGAGCGCGTCGCCACAACAGCAGTGCCACCCATTTCTTTTTAATTCTCCTGTTGTCTACTTTTAACTTTTATTTATTCTTTTATTTCTAGGATAATGGGATAAGCACTCCCGTGTTTTTTCTTACATCCAGCCCACATGTGTATGCGGTTTTGTAAATTTTGTCATCCATTCCTACTGGCACACTATGGCCTACTTTTCCGAAAAGGTTTTAACGTATATATTTTTACTATACTCACAATCGCCGGTTGACTAGATCAAGATTTTCTTCTCTCAAAGCCAATATTTGTGAGGATGCAAGTCCCCTTATAGTCTTTAGTATGAGACTTTGAACCAAAACCCCCTAGCATAATTATGCGTAGACAGTCATACACACTTCTCTTTCAAAGAGGAGAACGCCATTACAATATTTTTTTTTAAAAAGGATGACGAAATAAAAGCGCAACTACATTGGTGGAATGTCTACACATCATCCCAGATGATAGTATGTAGCCATCTTAGAGATGGAAACCCCGTCACATTAGCAAACGTCTCGACAATAATCAGTATGGCAGTTCTGTGATAACACTTCTGAGGAAGAAAGAAGAGTGAAGGAGAGAATGGGGAAAGGAGGGTGAGGGGTGGGGGTGGGGGGGTTAAAGCCACAAACGGCTGAAGGTCTCCTTGCACATAGGAGTGTCACCTCCAGACAGTCACCCTAACCCCTGATGTTCCCTGGTTAACTCACCTGGTGTGTAAGCCTGATATGATAATATCTATGTCGTGAGTTTTGAAGTTGTTTAATTTTTCTTGTTTATTCATTGCCCTTTGATTTGTTGCTTTACAAGATTCAGCGCTATATAAATTCCATACATTATTATTGTTGTTATTATTATTATTATTCCTCGTCTGTTGCTGTTCGTAGTACTACTACTTCTGCTGCTGCTGCTGCTGTTGCTGTTCTGTTACTATCACTACTACTACTACTACTACTACTACTACTACTACTACTACTACTACTACTATTACTGCTGCTGCTGCTGCTGCTGCTGCTGCTGCTGCTGCTGCTGCTGCTGCTACTACTAATGCTGCTGCTGCTGCTGCTGCTACTATAATTATCATTACTACCACCACCACCACCACACTATTATTAACTACTGCAACAACATTAACTACTGCTAGCTGCTACTACTACTACTGCTGCTGTTGCTGCTGCTGCCACTAATACTACTACTGCTGCTATTGCTGCTGCTGCCACTAATACTACTACTGCTGCTATTGCTGCTGCTGCCACTATACTACTACTGCTGCTATTGCTGCTGCTGCCACTAATACTACTACTGCTTGCTATTGCTGCTGCTGCCACTAATACTACTACTGCTGCTATTACTACTTCTACCACCACCACCTTCACTACTACTGCTACAACTGCTGCTGCTACTACTACTGCTACCACCACCACCACCACTACTACTACTACTACTACTTCTACTACTACTACTCTTACTACTACTACTACTCTTACTACTACTACTACTACTCTTACTACTACTACTACTGCTACTACTACTACTACTATTACTACAGTTGCTGCTGCTGCTGCTGTGGTGGTGGTGGTGGTGGTGGTGCTGCTGCTACTACTACTACTACTACTACTACTACTACTACTACTACTACTACTACTACTACTACTACTGCTACTACTACTACTACATACAATACTAGTTCTACATGTACTTCCACTTCTATTTTTTACTTCTTCTTCTCTCGTCTTCTAGTTCTTGTTGGTTTCAAGTTATTCAGATTATTGTTCTGACGACACTAATGATGATGATGATGACGACGACGACAATGATGATGATGACGATGAAGATGATGACAATGATCATGATGATGACGACAATGATCATGATGATGACGACGACGACGACGATGATGATAAGGCTGCTGCTGCTGCTGCTGCTGCTGGCTGCTGATTCACTCGTCATATGAACTCTGGAGTTAACATCACTGCCGACTCCACTCTCCTCAAAAGTCCTTCGGATAAGACTATAAACCGAGCCCCGTGTGCGAACGCACGCACGCAGAACATCTTGCGCACACGTTAAATCCTGTTCCGCTTTTCGTAAGAGTAGGCAATTGCGTGCCGGTGGGAACAGATGACAGAATTGACAAAACCGCATACACACGGGGACTGGATGTACAAAAAAAGCACATAAGTGCTTATTCCATTATCCTCGATATAAAAGAATAAGAAATAATTGTTCCCTAAGGGGACGGGATAGCTCAGTGGTCGGAGCACTCGCTTTCCTCCAGCCAAGTTAAGCAGCGTCGAGCGTGGTTACCAGTTGGATGGGTGACCGTTTGCGCGCCTTGGCTTCAGTACAGTTCCTCCAGTTCACCCAGCTGTCAATGGGTACCTGCCCTCTTTAGGGGTCAGGGAAGGTAAAGCAGCGAGGGAGAGGAGATGGGCGCCGCCCTCAATACACTGGCCCCTAGAGAAGTGAGGACTCCGACGCCTCGCTCCCCTACGACCTTATAGGTTATGGGACTCCTGTACCTTCACCTCCTTTACCTAAGGTGACACAGTGGACGGAAACCGTCTGGCGCAGCGTGAGGACTACGTGGACCGGGTGTGGGAGGAGTTCGTGACGCACTTCCTGCTGGGCTCCTGCCACATCCAGAAGGCGGCCATCTTTGACCTGGCCACGCGGCGCCCCCTGGCCATGAACGGCAACCTGAGGGTCAGCCCTGAGGAGATGGAGCAGCTGGTCACCAGTCTGCACTACATACAGCTGGCTTACAGGTAGGGGGAGAGAGAGGGAGGAGAGAGAGAGAGAGTGAGAGAGACAGACAGACAGAGTGTGTGTGTGTGTTTGGGAGGGGAGGGGAGGGGAGGGGGGAGGGTCGCACGCGTAATGTGCATGTTTGCTATTGGATGTCTGGTACGCAGTCCATATGTCGGTACTTGCTCTTGAGATCTGAGCTGTCTGAGTAGCAGTAGAGATTGCATTCTAGGTTGTTTAGATTTGCTCTTTCCCTATCAGTCTATGGTTTTAAAGAGAGAGAGAGAGAGAGAGAGAGAGAGAGAGAGAGAGAGAGAGAGAGAGAGAGAGAGAGAGAGAGTGTGTGTCTGTATGTGTCTGTGTCAGATTGAACGAGTACTTCAGACTCTTGCATAAAAGACGCTGGATGAATTTAGGGGTGTTGGTTGGGCGGGTGGGGGCGGTGTTGCGTACTATGTATGTGCTTGTCTATTTGCTAATTTGTTTGTCACTGTTGAGTTAGTTCGTTTATTCATTCGTTAGTTCGTTTGGTTTGTTCGTTCATTAGTCAGTCAATCAGTCAGTCAGTCAGTCAATCAGTCAGCCAGTCAGTCAGCCAGCCAGCCAGCCAGTTAGCCAGCCAGCCAGCCAGTTAGCTACTTAGTTAGCTACATAGCTATCTAGTTTTGGTTTGTTTTATTGTATTCTTTTATATCGAGGATAATAGGATAAGCTCTTATGTGCTTTTTTACATCCAGTCCCCGTGTGCTTGCGGTTTTTGTAAATTCTGTCATCTGTTCCCACCGGCACACAATGGCCTACCCTTACGAAAAGCGGAACAGGATTTAGCGTGTGCGCCAAGATATTCTAGTTAGTTAGTCAGTCAGTTAGTTGGGTAATTTGTCGGTTAACTAGTTAGCTACATAGCCAGCTCATTAGCTAGCTAGCTAGCTAGTTAGCCATCAGTCCGTTCATCTGTTCCTTCATCCCACCGCAGGAACGGAGTGACGCTGGAGGGCAAGACCTACAAAGTACGGTTGGCCGACGGCCGCAACGGCATTCTGGCCCGCACTGGCCGCGAGGGGTGCACGGTGTGCAAGACTCACACCCTGGTCATCGTGGGCGTGCACGACGAGAACGGCAGCTCCAGAAAGTGCAACGAGGACGTCATGAGGCTGGGGGACTTCTTCAGAAAGAAGGCCGTCTGAAGGCTGGTGCTGCTGGTGGTGCTGGTGTTGGTCGGTCGCTTTGGGTGGGGAGATATTAGGGAAGGAAAATGAAGCTGCCGGTTGGATTTGATTAGACATGGGTAAGCAGGCTTGCTTCGATTTGTTGCTGTACAAGATTCAGCGCTATACAAATTCCATACACTATTATTATTATTATTATAGGGAATAGGGATATAGGATTTGTTTCTGATAGGGAAACAAATACAGTTGCAGACATGAAAAAGAAAAGAAATGGGTGGCGCTGCTCTTGTGGCGACGCGCTCTCCCGCTCTCCCCGGGGAGAGCAGCCCGAATTTCACGGAGAGAAATCTGCCGTGACTTAAAGTGGTATGAAATGAAATCTGAGCGCTTTGATTTGTTGCTTTACAAGATTCAGCGCTATATAAATTCCATACATTATTATTATTATTATTATTATTATTTAGGGGCGGGTTTTGTTGAGTTTACGTGGGTGATTTTTTTCTCGGAACAGG
This sequence comes from Rapana venosa, assembly GCA_028751875.1. Taxonomy (NCBI): domain Eukaryota; kingdom Metazoa; phylum Mollusca; class Gastropoda; order Neogastropoda; family Muricidae; genus Rapana; species Rapana venosa. Next base: position 46,749,906 of record CM054140.1, on the reverse strand, counting down.
AACAAGCTGCCGGTTAAATGTATGGATGAGGGGGGATTTTTCGGTGGATATGTTTCATTTAGGGATTTATATATATATATGGGTAAGCAGGTTTGTTTTAAGCGGATAAGCGGAGTTTTTGAAAAAAAAGTGTTTGTGTAGGTAAGGTAAGGAAAGGTATCAGAAAGATTGGGGTTTTTTTTAATGAGTAGTTGTAGGTTAGATTAGAAAAAGTTTTCTCTTTAGCTTTTTCCGAAACAAAAACATACGCAGACTCTGTCTCTATGTATGTCTGTCTGTCTCTCTCACTCACTCACTCATTCTTACACACTCACTACACACACACACACACCACCCACACACACACACACACACACACACACACACACACACAACACACAACACACACACACACACACACACACACACACACACACACACACACACACACACACGTCTAATATCACTTATAGAGAAGAGACGTTAAATCGAAAGACAACAACAACAAACACACACAAACACACACACACACACACACACACACACACACACACACACACACCACACACACACACTCACTCACTCACACACATACCAGAGGGAAGTAATGGTTATGGGACGAACACAGTGAGAAAAATAGGCAGAAAAACTGGTTCTGACGAGGAAATATGAACAGTAATCGGAGTGCAGTACAGCACAGCACAATACAGCATAATACAGTATAGTACTTTACAGCACGAACCAAAATAGCACAGTACAACTGAATACAGTACTGTACTTTACAGCACAGTACAGCACAATATAGTATAGCACAATAAAGTATAGTGCAGTACTTTACAGTACAGTACATCACAATACTGTACAGCACAATAAAGTAACAGTACAGCACAGCCCAATACGACACAATAGAATACAATACACGACAATGCAATACAATGCAGCACGGGTCATTCAGTAGGCTCTTGTCTTAGATAATCATTCGCTTTTGGAGACTAATAAGTTTCTTCATTAGCTGAGGTGTGTTCTGTTCGGCATAATTATTATCTCTATATAAGTAACTGTGGAAAACAGCTGGTGAATGGTACGTGGATGTGTAGACTACCTTCTGGCTGTATTCATAATTATCTACTTCCAAAGCAATAGACTTCTGTGATGACTTTTGTTGTTGTTGTTGTTGCTCACAGTTTCGAGTGTAATCAGAAACTAGTTGAATGGTATTGTGTCTGAAAACTCTCTTCTCTTTCTCTCTCTCTGTCTCTCTGTCTTTCTCTGCATCTCTCTGTCTCTGTCCCTCTCTCCGCCTCTCTCTCTCTCTCTTTCTCTCTCTCGCTGTGTCTCTCAGTCTGTATGTCTGTCTCACCCTTTCTCTCTGTCTCTCTCTGTCTCTGTGTCTGTCTGTCCCTGTGTCTCTGACTCTCTCTTGTCTCTGTCTCTATTTCTCTCTCTCACTCTCCCTCCCTCTCTCTCTCGTACTCACGCATGTGTTCTCATTTTGTAGATGATGAGCGATTTCATTCTTGATTGTATGAAGATTTTTTTCCCCGGCATGTTTCAGTATATATTCCATGCGTGATGTATGTATGAATTCTGTTCTTTCTGAGGCACTTGGTGATATAAAGAGTATAATCATGTTTTGAGGTAGTTCCGTGCATTTGTGGAAACCAGATAGTATTACGTCTTGTCCCAGAGAGTTGTTATGTTTTGTGACTTTTGGGGGACTAATTTTAACAAAACAAATTGTTTGTTTCTTTTATAGTTTGTTCTGGTTGTCTGTGTGTGTATGTTTGTGTGTGTATTGTATGTGTAGTTGGTGGTGGTAGTGGTGGGGGGTGTGTGTGGTGGTGGTGGTGTGTGTGTGTGTACGTAGGTACTTGCCCGCGCACGTATGTGCATGTATGCTTCAGGAGAAGAAAACTTAAGAACGAGGGAGATATTCAATCATCACACGCAAACTTCCTCAATCAGAAATTCAAGCAATAATGAGGAAGAAATCAATCGATGTTTAATGACACAATCAAATCTTTTTAAAAAAAAAAAAAAAAAAAAAGTTCAGTAAACGGGCATCCAATGAACAACAATGAACAAAATGACATCGTTGACATTTACAGGTGGCTCTCAATGACAATGATTTGGGTGTTTTGATGGGAATTTGTTGACAGGTTATCAGACCCAAAAAAATTGTAGTTTACAATATCCATGATTGATCTAAAAACAAAACTTGAGTTTAAATTTGAAAAATACTGCTATGTGGTAACTTACATTGTATAATACGAACAATTTCATGAGCAAATGGCATGATGATTTTTCAACAACAAAAAATACCTTGTCCATTTTGTGAACCTGATCTAGCTAAAAAATACTTTTAGACTACTTTTTCAAGTGTTTATTTGAGATGACGCATTCTTTAATGTTTCTATGAGCAACAGCCACAAAGATATGTAGTACTTGAAAGATATTGTCTGATCAAATTTGTACGACCATCTGTGTCAAACTACAGTACATCAACCCATGTCAAAATGAAGATCACGTCAAAGCAAGTAGGTAAATATACGTTTTTGGTAACAAAAACAATAGTTAAAGAGAAGAAATGGGACTTATAAAAAAGACGAATATAGACAACATGAAAACGCAACTTAAAACAAGAAAGAGAAAAAGACAACCCTGCACTGTAGTTATTTCTTTAATGAAAGTTTGAATAACAACCACAGTACAGAATCAGGGCAAAATCCTATTGCAATCTCTAGTATAAAGACGCAAAAGGCAAACTATAAAGAAACAGACTAAAAGAACTTAAAGCCACATGCAACACATAAAGTAACCAGCAACCAAAAAGGTCAACAGTTTACATTTTGCAATCAACCTAACAGGAGATGTCATATATGGTTGGGTTTTTTTGCGTTTGTTATTGTCGGGATTGAAAGAATGAGCAGTACAGACAAAAATCTGTTTAAAAACCATGACAACTCTGGTTGCCACAATTATCCTGAACTATGTACACAAATGACAAGAGAAGTCTCTTTACAACAATCTACACCAGCGACAGTGGTCTTCGACCAATGCTAGCGTCACCCATCACGTGACCAAAGTTGGGCGGCATCTGTGAAAGCGACGACGGCGACGATGACACATGGAGAGAGCGAGCTTGATTTTGACGATACTCTCCCTTTTGCACTCGCTCCACCAACTTCCCGTAAGGGGGCGCAGCAACTGCTCTGACGTGGTAGCTTCCCGTTGGCGGCTTGCCAGTCACGTGATGACCACCGGAAGGGGACGAGGAGGCAGGAGGTCCCGTGGAATCCCCTTGCGAAGAGCGTCGTACATTCCCTGAAGCGTCGCGGCGACAACCGCCGGAAGCGTTGGATTGTTCAGCGTGACCCGACAGTCTCCGCGGTCCTGCTCCCCCATCAGATCCCCCAGACAGCCGCTGCCCGGCAGACCCCGACTGGTGGAGCTGGGCGGGAGGGAACTCCGGGGCCGAAGTCTTGACGGGCGTGGAAGGGTAGGAGGCGGCACTTTTGTGAAGAGAGGTGCGAGGAGCTTCCCGGGCGGGAGGAAGAAGCCGAGGCCGGAGAGGTAGACGCCTCGCTGAACTGTTTCTTGGTGGGAGACGAGGGAGCCGAACTGTTTCTCCGGCATCTGGCAGCGGAGGCGCTCTCCTCTCTGCCGCCGTGAGCCATCATAGCGGAGACCTGCACCATGGGAGAAGACTTGATCGCTGGAGGACAGACCCCGTCAGAGTGTCGGGCGGTGGGAGCGAGGGACAAGGGCTTGCTGCAGATGGACGCGCCCAGCACGTTCTTCACCGCCACCTGGGACATGCTCCGCACCACGCCCTTGCCGTGAGGCAGGGGCGGGGTCTTGGTGAGGGGCGTGGCGGGCAGGGAGGTGGCGTCGGCGATGGTGGATCGGTTGGAGCTGCGCCTCCGGGTGCTCTGCGCCAGAGGGGAGGCGCGCAGGCAGGGTCTCTCCGCGATGATGTAGATGGCGCGGTCCCGGAGGAACTCGATCCAGGAGATGGACCTGGAAGAGCAGATGGGGTTTATTTCTTTCCTTGTGAATATCGCTTTTGTTTCAGACATGAAAGAACAGATGGGTTTATTTCTCTCCTTGTGAATATCGCTTTTGTTACAGACCTGAAAGAACAGATGGGGTTTATTTCTCTCCTTGTGAATATGATTTTTTTAAATAGGGACCTGAAAGAATGGATTTTCTCTTCTTGTGAATATTGATTTTTGTTATGGACCTGAAAGAATGGATTTTTTCTCCTTTGAATATGGTTTTGTTATTGGCCTGAAAGAACAATTTCTCTTCCCTGTGAATATTGCTTTTGTTATGGTTCTGCGAGAACAGATTTTCACACGGAATCTCAGTTTATCGTCTCAGGATTGTGATATGGACATGAAAGAACAGATTTGCTTTTTGTTTCTCTGTTGCAGACTGAAAGGTAAGGATGGGATAGACCAGTGGATAAAGTGTGAATTTTGTTCTCTTTCATGCACTCATTTCTCATTCTTCCCCCAAAATTTTGGACTTTATAGGGTACTAAACTCAAAAACAAATTGTATGCTCAAAATCTCAGCAGCGCCTGATAAAGTTAAGATGGAGATGTTTACAATTTCCCAGGTGAAGTCGTCAGTATTCTACTCCCTTTTATATACACACATAAGAAGACCGTCAAACAGACACGTTCAAGATCCCTTGACTTAGATCAGCGGATTGGCAAGCCCCCACAACATGAACCAGTGGTCTGAAGGCAACACGCCTGTCTCGAAAGCGAAATGTCCCAGGTTCGATCCATGTTTGCACCCAAACCTTTCCCCGTCCACTAGACCTGAAGTGATCGCTTGTTCCTTGTCCTCAGTATGAGGCGACAAACTGAGATTCCGTGTGTAACACATATTTAGCGCACGTAAAAGAGCCCTTAGCAACAAAAGAGTTATCCCTGGGAACGTTCTGTAGAGAAAAACACTGTCGTGAAAGAAATGAACACACAGGAAAGTATGTTTTAAATGGGTGGCACTGCTCTTGTGGCGACGCGCTCTCTCCACAGTAGAGTAGTCCAAATTTCACGCAAGAGAAATCTGACGAGAACGAAAGTGGTATGTAATGCAATGCAATACAATGCAATGCAATGTAACGTAATGCATTATACTGCATTGCGATGCATCCAAATCTTGATTCCGTAGATGCTAAGTATACTGCACTGCCGAAATTGCAGTTTGCGAAGCATGTACTGGCAAATTTGATAACAGAATGCAGACTAGCATTAAGAACAATTTTGCACGCTTAGGCAAAACGAAGAACAACCCTGGCATTTGAACAGAAAGCTACTTACTCGGTAAGATCGTCGTCAATATACATCATGGTTTCATCGGGGTAATAACCACTTCTCCTCGAATTCCTGAAATAGAAATAATATGATGATTAATCATACATGCAATGTAGTCATTGTGCACGTTTACAGACTGTGTGACGAATACGTACTACAATAACACTGTGAGGTATAGTAGACAGACAAGCTAAGTAATGGGTGGCGCTGCTCTTGTGGCGACGCGCTCTTCCTGGGGAGAGCAGCCCGAATTTCACGCAGAGAAATCTGCCGTGACTTAAAGTGGTATTTAAATAAATAAATTAAAAGCTAATTGATTCAAGCAGAGATTGTTTGTTTCTAACAATACATTTGAAATGTATTTCGATTAGGCAAATATACTGAATTTTAAATTGTTTGAAATAGGAAGCTTATATCAAACACGCACAAACAGATATGAAAAAAAGTAAAATCAGTATTTATCAGGAAAACATTATCTAGATTGAAATGCGTTACAATGCATGTATAAATTAAGAATGTAACATGAAACAGTTAGTTTTCACTTTTTCTTTTTTATTTCCCTTGATCTGTTAGTGGTTCAACTACTTGTTAACATCTTCGAGTACAATTAACGCCTATGTGATGAGTTTTAGAAACACGTGGTTTCGATTCCTGTATGGGAATATTCTCTTCATTAACTTTAATTCAGACCTATAAACATACACACAATGATTATATGTATTACTATATTATATTATATTATATTATATTATATTATATTATATTATATTATATTATATTATATATTACTGTGAGATAGCTCAGTGGTCGGAGCACTGGCTTTCCCCCAGCCAAGTTAAGCAGCGTCGAGCGTGGTTACCAGTTGGATAGCTGACCGTTTGCGCGCCTTGGCTTCAGTACAGTTCCCCCAGTTCACCCAGCTGTAAATGGGTACCTGCCCTCTTTAGGGTCAGGGAAGGTAAAGCAGTGAGGGAGAGGAGATGGGCACCGCCCTCAATATGCTGGCCCTAGAGAAGTGAGGTCTCTGACGCCTCGCCCCCCTACGACCTTATAGGTTATGGGACTCCTTTACCTTTTATATATTACTGTGCCAGAGACCATCATACTCATAGTGATCTGCTGAGTGATCAAAGAAGACAGCCACTGTCTCCCAAGACAGAATGAGCCCACTGTGTATACATATACATATAAATATATATATATATATATATATATTAACATACATAGAAACTTACCTATCAAGGGCAGTGTGAGCGGTTTCCTTGGTGATGCGACCGTCCATATCTGTGTCCAGCATACGGAAGGCGTCACGTGCTCTTTCCAGTTCCGGTGCTGTTAGCAACCGTACGAGGGCATTCTGGGAAACATCAGCATAAAGCCATTTAGTAAGGGGCCAGTTAGTACACTTCATTTGATGCTGATTAATAGAATAGGCTGTCTTTGTGTATGTGTGTGGGGGGGGGGGGGGAGGGGGTCTCCCCGCTCTCGCTCTCTCTCTGTGTCTTTGTCTGCATCTCTCTGAATCTCTTTCATTCTCTGCATGTCTCTGCTTCCCCCGCCCCTCCCCTCACACACACACACACACACACACACACACACACACAACACACACTCACACACACACACACTCAAACACAAACACTCTCTCTCTCTATCTTCTCTCTCTCTCTTACACACACACACACACACACACACACACACACACACACACACACACACACACACACACACACACACACACAGAGCCAGGCAGACAGAGATTTCGCAACCATCACTTAGCCAGTAACTTCGTAATTATTACATGTAAGGACACCACGTCAACAAGCAACACAACATGAAATAAACAACACCCAACACACAAAAGAAACGGTCTACATCTGACACCACCACTTTCTTCCTGGTACGTACATAACGACAGTAGACTTCAAAACAGCTAAGAACATAACAACATTATTGCCCATTCTTCTTCCAACATGCACCACCACCAGTTGTCTTCTTTCCTCGGCCCCGGGAATCATCATTGGTGAGATTTTTTTTTTTTTTTTTTTTTTGGGGGGGGGCCACCGTTTTATACCCACCATTAATGTAGTTAATGTGGGGACGGCACTCGCTTTCCCCCCAGCCAAGGTTAAAGCAGCGTCGAGCGTGGTTACCACTTGGATGGGTGACCGTTTGCGCGCCTTGGTTTCAGTACAGTTCACCCAGCCGTAAATGTGTACCTGCCCTCTTTAGGGTCAGGGAAGGTAAAAGCAGCGAGGGAGAGGAGATAAGCGCCGCCGCCCTCAATATGCTGGCCCTAGAGAAGTGAGGTCTCTGACGCCTCGCTCCCCTACGACCTTACAGGTTATGGGACACCTTTACCTTTTAATGTAGTTGTACTTCGACTTTAGGGATGATGTCTGAACACGATTCTAGAGTGCATATGTTGCTTGTTTTTTTAATTGTCATCAGTTCTTGCTGGCACACATGATCTCCAAAAGGTGGAACGGGTTTTAACGTGTGCGCAAGATGTTCTGCGAGCGTTCGCACACGGAAACTCGGTTTATAGTCTCATCCGAAGGACTTTTGGGAAGAGTGGAGTCGTCACTGATTTTAACTCCAGGGGGAAAAATCCTCTTGAACGAGATTGGAACCCGCGTCAACAGCAGGTCACGAGGGCATCACTCTAAAACCACCAGGTTATCCCGTCCCCCAAAGATAATAATAATATAATAATAATAATAATAATGTATGGAATTTACATAGCGCTAAATCGTGCAAAGGAGCAAATCTTCAGAGATGAAACCCCCCTTTCCAGCTAGTATCTTTCTTTCTTTCTTTCTTTCTTTCTTTCTTTGGCGAACCCAAGATCATAGTCTTCTTCCTTTCTTACCTTACTCCTCTTGTTGAGAATTCGGACAGTCTCGATATTGAGGAACTGTAGCCAGGTGATCCTTCCCCTGCTGGCGGTGTCGGCCTGGCCAAACCTCCTCCTGGCGTTTTCTGCCTTGTCCCTGGTCAGAACCTTGCCCTCGTCCTCTTGCAGGGACATGTGGCAGTAGGCCATGTAGTCTGCCAGGGCCAGGTCGTCTTCTGCACAGGACGAAAGTGAGTGGAGAGATGAATGAATGAATGAATGAATGAAGGGATGGGATGGGAGGAAGAAGTCTGTGTGTGTGTGTGTGTCTGTATGTCTGTCTGTCTCTCTCTCTGTGTCTGTCTCTCTCTGTCTGTATCTTTCTCTCTCTCTCTCTCTCTCTCTCTCTCTCTCTCTCTCTCTCTCTCTCTCTCTCTCTCTCTCTCTCTCTCTCTCTCTCTCTCTCTCTCTCTCTCCCCCCCCCTTCATGAGGGACCAAGGCCTATAATGAATAAAACTTTCGCATTCTCTCTTTCTCTCTCTCTCTTGTTCGTGAGTGTGTGCGTGCTGGTGGTTTAGTTTAGTTTTTGTTCGTTAGTTTTTTTTCTATCTTGATGCTATCCCGGATGAGAGCGGGGACTGGATGTAAAAAAAGACACGAGTGTTTATTCATTATCGTTGAAATTAAAGATAATTGATTTGATTTCAAATATATATATATATATCTGACTCTGTATCTCTGTCTGTCTCTGTCTGTATGTCTCAGTCTGTGTCTATCTGTCTCTGTCTGTTTATCTTTCTGTCTGTCTCTTTTTCAGCAACACTCACCTTTCCGTACCCCACATTTGTCCAGACGTTTAAGGACATCGATGATCTCTTGGTCATTTAGCAGATGACCTAGATTGGCCTGAAAATGGACACAGCAACAATAATTATAAACAGGGATCGGGGGTGGGGTGTGGTGGAGTTAATCCCATACTGACTGGAGAAACAGAGAGTTGTTGTTTTAGGCAGTTTCTAGCTGAAACATCATGCGGGTCGTATCCAAAACAGGCACTCTCTGTCTCACTCAACACATCTGAGAATCACTGTGAGACTGTTAAGTATATACTGAATGATTGTTTTTAATTTTTTATTTTATATCGAGGATAATATAATAAGCACATATGTGCTTTTTTTTACATCTAGTCCCCGTGTGTATGCGGTTTTGTAAACTCTGTCATCCGTTCCCACCGGCACACAATGGCCTAACTCTTACGAAAAGCGGAACAGGATTTAACGTGTGCGCAAGATGTTATCCGTGCGTTCGCACACGGGACCTCGGTTTATAGTCTCATCCGAAGGACTTTTGGGGAGAGTGGAGTCTGCACTGATGTTAACTCCATGGGGAAAATATCCCCTTGAACGGGAATCGAACTCCGGTCGTCAGATTGCGAGCGCAATGTTCTAACTACTAGGCTATCCCGGCCCCTGGTCCCACAGAGACAGAGAGAGAGAAAGAGAGAGAGAGAGAGAGAGAGAGAGAGAGAGAGAGAGAGAGAGAGAGAGAGAGAGAGAGAGAAGAGAGAAGAGAGACAGACAGACAGACAGAAACAGACAGACAGACAGAGAGACAGAGACAGACAGAGAGACAGAGACAGACAGAGAGACAGACAGACACAGACAGACAGAGAGAGAGACAGACAGACAGAGAGAGAGAAAGACAGACACACAGACACACACACACAGACAGACAGACAGACAGAGAGAATCAACTTACACACTGGTGACAGCTCCACATGCCAGAATTGGCCAGAAGGTCGGGTGGGCCTGACCACTGGCCGATCTTGGCCAGACAGCCCTCGTGGAACACCCGGTAACACACCCCGCACAGCAGCGTTTCGCTACCCGTGTACACACTGCACACGTGGCACAGCTCTTCCGCCTCCACCTGCACACACATCAAAGTTGTTGCTTGGTTTTTGTTATCGGTTGTTGTTGTGGTTGTTTTTTTAAATATAGGGTTTTAGTGTTGTTGTTGGGGTTGGGTTTTTTTTGTTCCTCGGCTAGAGCTCAGAGGTTTCACCCAATGGTGATATTTTGTGTATGCGATTAATTTTTTTTAAACCCACTATTAAGGTAGCCGCATTCCGACTTTGGGGAAGGATATGGGGGGATGAGGGGGTCGTTTTTAAAGGGTTGTTTTTGCTTGCGCCCCAAGTTTAACATGGTTGGGGGGGTGGAGGGGTGGTGGTGGGGAGGGGGGGGGGGGGGTTCACCTATAATATGCGCTATTGACTCACTCGTGCCACCTGGGAATCCCTGTGAGATTGGACGGATGTACGTACGCAGTAAGATGAGAAGTTTGTGTGTAAGTGTGTAAGTGTGTGTGTGTGTGTGTGTCTGTGTGTGTGTGTGCGTGTGTGTGTGTGTGTGTGTGTGTGTGTGTGTGTGTGTGTGTTGTGTGTGTGTGTGTGTGTGTGTGTGTGTGTGAGAGAGACTCTTTTTTTTTAAAAAGTACCTCGCCAAAATGTAGGCAGCCATTTTCCGACTTCAGATGATTTCCTAGAGTGAGTATAGAGAATATGTGTGTGTGTTTCGTTGTGTGTGTATGGTTGTATGGTTGTGTGTGTGTGTGTGTGTGTGTATGTGTGTGTGTGCGTGTAACTGTTTTGACACAACAGCGAGAGAGAAAGAGATAGAGAGAGAGAGATAATGAGGACAATATACATAGATTTTCTGACCAAAAAACCCCCACATTTTCTGACAGGAGCAAAACACATAATCGACAGAACGTAAACAAGACCATGAAAAAAAACCCGTTCTCTTAAATCAACGAATACAAAAATTAAACAGCCAGCCAGATATGTAGATGCATGGGTGAGTAGACTGATAGAGAGGAAACAAAAACCCAACAAGTTATCGAAAACAAACGGTACCAAAGAGCAAAGAAAATCCATGTCAGGTAGTTGGATAGTTGGATACATGCACAATAACTGAATGTGGATGATGTGTGCGTGCACACAAGCAGAGAAAGAGAGAGAGAGAGAGAGAGAGAGAGAGAGAGAGAGAGAGAGAGAGACAGATAGACGGACAGAGAGAGTGTGTAATCTCAAAGAAAGTGCTGGCGTACATAGACAAATAAAAACATTAAGTTGAAAAAGGACACAAAAACACCAGGGGAAGCAACACACACACACACACAGCGTGGGTGCACGCGGCAGACTATCTCCAATAGAGAACAAGCAGATGACGTGACAGCCACAACAAAAGACAGAATAGAAAAATAAGTTGTGTGTTTTTGACCAAAAAATTCATTCGTATACCGGGTAGAAGTGTTTGCAAATATCTAAACATAATTTCGTGAGAACAATTCAAACACAATCGCTTTTGTATTTCCAGCAAATGTTTATTTGAAAATCATAACCATCTCATGATTGTTTCCCTTTACGAAAAATTAAAACGCATACCACGGATTCCTCATTTATCGCAATTCTCACCTGGTCGCAAACAAATAATTATTTGTATTTGGTAACTTAACACAGAGACAGGAAGTGACAATGGAAAACATTATCAGACGATCTTTTGCAATTTTTCTTTTTAAAAAAATCAGACGCGCTTAAGTCAAAAACAACAACCAAAAACAACAGACGACGTATCACGAATTCTAACGGAAAAGATGAAAAGTAGTCTGTTTAAAAAGTGTGCTGGTTTTGGTCTGCGATGTGATTGCAGACGAAGATCGAGAACTGTTGCCAATTCTCTGTGCATGATGATTGCCTTTAAGGAGGACTATTCAGACTTAAGTGATCGTGTTCGACTTAAGTGCCTGGAGTGACAAGATATATAAATTGCGCTTGAAATTGTGATTTAAAGAAAAGTTGTCTATCTGTGGTTAAGCAAGTGGTAGCTCGTGAAGGGCAGTGGGAATTGGATAACGTTTTGTTAGACCTTTGCTAAGGACTGGATGTCGTCTGCCATGCTATTGCTACGATTATCCCGTGAGTACATTTTATACACTTTCGTTGCCTGTTACTGTGTTGTTAATTCGTTTCGTGTTATTACTGTGTTGTTTATTCGTGTCGTGTTATTTCTCAAGGACTCTCTTCGTTCTCTGTTCATTTTCTTCATCTTTCGTAACTTCAACTGACATGATATGATTTGAAAGTTTAACTGTGTGGAGGTATGTGATCTGTATGTTATTACGATGACCCTCTTCTCAGTGTCTTTGATCATGTACGTGTTTGTGCGTATGTACAGTGTGTGGGTGTGCTATCGATCGACCTATCTGTTTGTATGTACTAGTATGCATGTCTGTCTGTCTATCTATCGATCGATCCATCCGTCTATCCATCCATTCATTTATCTATTTTATATGTACTTCTATGTCTGTTTCTCTCTGTCGCTGGCTCGCTCGCTGGCTATTCCTACTTGCGCACGCGTGCAGGCGTGTGTGTGTATGCACGTGCACGTGCGGGGTGCATTCACGTGTTTATGTGTGTGGAGAAGGGGGAAGGGTGCTTGCGCACGTGCTATGTTTTAAAAAATCAGCTTCGGCACCCCTCTTCCTCCCTTTCTACCCCTATGTTGATTTTAAAACCAAGTTACCGAATACAAATAGTTTGGATTTTCGAAATAGTCTATTTATTTGGCTTTGGTTCATAACAAAAGCAATTGAAGAAAGCATGTAGGCCTTTATACAACATGAAATTTATGGAGAAAAAAGGCAAGAGGGGTGGGGGGGGGGGGGGGGGGGGGCAGTTTATGTTGAAAATTTGTTGATTTTGTTTGTTTGGTTGTTTTTTTTCCCTATGGCGCTGTTATTAACAAGATTCAAGATTTTTATTTCAAGAAAAACCCCAAGGGGTTCATGAAATTTAACAAAACCACAACTTGCGGATGTAGGTGTGTGAAAAATACTCACAACACAAATTCATTCCAAAATGAAAAGCACAGATTATGGACATGAAAACTATTGTTGGCGGTAACATCGTAGTGGTAGTGATCTATCTCTCTCTCTCTCTCTCTCTCTCTCTCTCTCTCTCTCTCTCTCTCTCTCTCTCTCTCTCTCTCTCTCTCTCTCTCTCTACCTACCTATCTACCTATCTATCTTCTGCCTATCTGCCTATCTATCTATCTATCTATCTATCTATCTATCTATCTATCTATCTATCTAACTGCCTATCTACCTATCAATCTGTCTATCTGCTTATATATCTATCTATCTATCTGCCTATCTATATATATATATATATATATATATATGCCTATCTATCTATATATCTATCTGCCTATCTATCTATCTATCTGCCTATCTATTTCGAACGCGCACGTGTGTGTCTCACTGTGTGTGCTTTTGTGTGTGGTCAATGTGTGTATGTCTGTCTCATACACATACGCACATTCACACACACATATATACAAACGTAAAGGCGCGTGCACGCGCCTGCGCCCAACGCCTGTAGACCTACCTACATCTGTATGTACACTCGTGTGTCAATCATGGCCCAGCGCTATCAAACAAAGGCAGCGCAAAATTAAACGTTAGTGTCAAATTAATGGCCGTACACGACACAACAAGGCCCCGTGTACATCATCAACAACAGCAGTGTGTGATGTTGAGGATCAGTGTGCGAAGGCAAGTGGGTCCATTCCATGCCACTAAGGGGCAGGCGGGGAAGTGTCGGTTTCCTGTGCACTTGGTTCTGGCCTGTCCCCATCACCACCTCTGTACACTTCACAGCCCCACACGCCCTGACGCTGACGTCAACCTTTTTTTTTTTTTTGGGGGGGGGGTGCTTGTTGGACAAAACCAGAGCCAGAGAGAGAAGGGGGGAGAGGGGGGGGGGAGGGGGATGGGGAGGGGGGAAGAGAGAGAGATGGGGAGGGGAGAGAGAGAGAGGTAGGGAGAGAGAGGGGGTGAGAGGGATGTGAGAGAGAGAGGGAGATGGGGGGGGGGGGGGGGGGGGGGAGAGAGAAGGATATGGGGTGGGGAGAGAGAGAGAGAGAGAGAGTGTGTGTGTGTGTGTGTGTGTGTTTCCTTATTTTTTCACGCGTCTCTTCAAAAGAGTTATTTAATCCAGTGTGTGTGTGTGTGTGTGTGTGTGCGTGTGTGTGTGTGTGTGTGTGTGTGTGTGTGTGTGTGTGTTCCTGTCCGTGGATTTAAAGGCAACATCAAGTGAGAATTAGGTCTATGACACTGCTTTTTTTTTTCAAAACCGTCAAGGTGCAAAATCATCACTAAAGACTTAGATCCCCATTGAGGTTTCAGTTTTGGACTTGACTAAGGACCAAAAGTGTAGTCATATTGTAAGGGGACATCAAAAGGGAAATTCATCCCTGAAAATAAATGTTTTTAAAAAAAATAACCAACCCAAACAAACATGAAGCCCGATCAGTATCGTCACTACACGCTAAGTCGAACACACACACACACACACACACACACACACACACACACACACACAATCTCGCGCTCACTTCATCGCTCATGATTGTGTCTGTCGACTGAGAGAAGAGTGTGTGAACAGATTGATTTTAAAGTAAATTACACACAAGAAGCTGATCCTTGTTTATGAATATGAATAAAAGATAAAGTTAGTCTTTGCATGTAGTGGAAAAACAAGTCACTTTCTGCAGTTTAAACCCTACAGAAACTTGTAGTTTAAGAAACAAAGAGGACAAAAATACAATTCAACGTTGATGAAGCTGCCCTGTTTATGACATTGGTTGCTTATTGCAAGGTGTTGTTGTCTTAAGCAAATGCTGTGAGGTTTATCTTTCTTTGGGATTATCTTTTCAATATGATCTGGTGACGGTGAACAACTCCACACCTGAACATACAGAAGAAGAGCTAAGAAAAGTGCTAAATCGGATAAAACCAAACTCTATCCAGTAGTTCTGGCTTATGGACATGAAAACTCTTGCCTCTGCCAGCTTCTTTTTAATGTGTAGCTCAGTCTCTACATTAAAGGCAGCGGTGGTCTAGAGGTAACGCGCCTGTCTAGAAAGCGAAATGTCCGGGTCGGAAGTGTGCGGTGGTTCGAATCCCGTTTCGGCCCGAAACTTTTCCCCCTATCCATTAGACCATGAGTGGTGGTCTGGGCACTAGTCTTTCGGATGAGACGATAAACCCGAGGTCCCGTGTGTTACACAAAATTATTCAGCGCACGTAAAAGAACCCACGGCAGCAAGAGAGTTGTCCCTAGCAACATTCTTAGAAAAAAGCCACTCTGATAGGGAAACAAATACAGTTGCAGACAACAAAAAAGTGGCGCTGCTCTTATGGCGACGCGCTCTCCCCGGGGAGAGCAGCCCGAATTTCGCGCAGAGAAATCTCGTGACTTTTAGTGGTATAAATGAAATAAATAAGTAAAATAAATAAATTATTAAATATAAATAAAGCAGTAGTCGGCAAGCGCTCTAAGCCGCCGTAGAGCGGATGAGACTATAAACCGAGGCCCAGTGTGCGAACACACGCAGAACATCTTGCACACACGTTAAATCCTGTTCCGCTTTTCGTAAGAGTAGGCCATTGTGTGCCGGTGGGAACAGATGACAGAATTTACAAAACTGCATACACACGGGGACTGGATGTAAAAAAAAAAAGCACATGAGTGCTTGTTCCATTATCCTCGATATAAAAGAATAAATAAAATAAACTAAAATAGAGCTTTTTAGCCTCTGGGGTGGGGTCAGCAAGACCTCCTGCCTTGAATCCGTGGTCCGGGGATAAACCACTTGTTTAGAAAGTGAGGAGTGCGAGTTCGATCCCCCTTTGGGACCGAACTTGTTCCCCATCCACTAGACCTCCAGTAGTGATTTGGGTACTGTTCTTCTGGAGGAGACGATAAACTGAAGTCCTGTGTGCAACCGTCTTGTATGCGACAAGGGATGGTGGTTGGTGGTGGTGGTGGTGGTGGTGGTGGACCGGGGGAGGAGTGGGGGAAGGGGTTGCTTTACGCATGTTCTTGACCTTTGATGAGTAATATACTTTTAAAATAAAATAATAATAATATATGGAATTTATATAGCCACTCATAATTTCTCTAGTTGAGACATTAAAGTATTCTTGAGTGAGTTAGTTTGATTTGAAATGGCAAAAGTTTGGTGCGAGTTTATTTTTATTTCTTTAACGTTTTCTTTCTTAGTTGCATTGAAACTAGAATTTTATTAGTTGAAGTGTTCCCTTGATTAAAAACTATATCACTGTAGCCTCTCCCTCCTTCCCTCACCCCCCCCCCCCCAAAAAAAAATACAACCAATCAACCAACCAAACAAACAAACCCACAAAACAACAACAACAACAACAACAACAGCAAGGAACAAACAAAGTAGCAGTAGCTCTGCTGTTTCCTCCACCTTGCCCCCTTCCCGGGACTGGGTCAAGAGGGAACAACAGTTCAAGTGAACTGACGCACACAACGAAGCATCTTACTTCGTAAATATAAATAAATAAATACATACATAAAAATGAAGAAGAAAAAAGGAAAGCAAGACAAATCAAAACGAAAACCTAATCAGCATTAGGGTGTGTGTGTGTGTATGTCTGATTATTATAGCTCTCTCTCTCTCCTCTCTCTCTCTCTCTCTCTCTCTCTCTCTCTCTCTCTCTCTCTCTCTCTCTCTCTCTCTCTCTCTCTCTCTCGCGTCTGCCTGTCTTGTTTTTCTTTTTCTGTCTGTCTGTCTCTCTGTCTCTCTGTCTCTGTCTCTCTCTCTCTCTCGCTCTCTCGTCTGCCTGTCCTTTCTTTTTCTGTCTGTCTGTCTCTATCTGTCTCTGTCTCTGTCTCTCTCTCTCTCTCTCCTCTCTCTCTCTCGCTCTCTCCTCTCTCTCTCGTCTGCCTGTCTTGTTTTTCTTTTTCTTCTGTCTGTCTGTCTGTCTGTCTCTGTCTCTCTTTCTCTCTCTCTCTCTCTCTCTCTCTCTCTCCTCTCTCTCTCTCTCTCTCTCTCTCTCTCTCTCTCTCTCTCTCTCTCTCAGTGCTGCGCATTTGATGACTAGCTTTTGGGTAGGTAAAACATATTAACGAGTCTCGTGTGATGAAAAGTATACTGTTCTTTTTCCTGTTGTTTTGTATTGTGGCCCAATGGCCGATGTACACTAAACAAGTTCCGAGTTCGGAGTCCGAGTTTTCTGTCTCTCTCTGTCTCTCTCTGTCCTCTCTCTCTCTCTCTCTCTGTCTCTCTCTCTGTCTCTCTGTCTCTCTCTCTGTCTCTCTCTCTCTGTCTCTTTCTTTCTTTCTTTCTTTCTTTCTTGTTTTTCTTTTCTTTGTGTCTGTCTATGTCTGTCTGTCTATCTCTCTCTCTCTCTCTCTCTCTCTCTCTCTCTCTCTCTCTCTCTCTCTCTCTCTCTCTGTGTCTCTGTGTCTAACAATCTATCAATCTATCTGTCAATCTATCGACTATCTATCTATCTGCCTGCCTGCATGTCTGCTTGCCTGCTTTATTTCTTTCCTCCATTTCTTCGTTCTTCCCTGCAATGCCAAAATTCCACCTCCTTGTAGCCTCACCTCGCACTTGAGAGAAGAGTTGACGAGCGTGACTAAGCGCACGGCATGCGGCTGCCTTCCTTCCCTACCTCCCTCCGTCCTATTTAAACATCGAGGCATCTTGCATCTACAAGTGCTGCCCCTTAACATGTTGATTTATTTATGGACAATCCCCAACTACCTTGAAGTGGTTACTTCAACTGCTCATCAGTAATAGTAGGGTTGTTGTGAGTGGAGAATGACAGCCTTTTTTTTTTGGGGGGGGGGGGGGGGGGGAGTGTTGGTTGAGGGGGGGGGGGGGATTAGGCTGCTTTTTTTTTTTAGTTTGTTGTTTTGTTTTTGTTTTTGGTTAAAGAATAGTTGTGTGAGCGAAGATTTTGGCAAGCGTGACTAAAGACACGGCAGAGGTTTGCGTTTCTCCGGTCTTATGTGGACGTTGAGTCATCGCGTACTGTATACAAGTACTGCTGCTTCATGTATAGTTAGTGAAGTACAGTCCCCTCAGGGTTATAGTGGTGTTTTTTTTTACTTACTCGAAGCGCTTATCCTTATCACTGTAGGCAAGAGTGGTGTTACTTTTAAGTGGAGAATCACAGATTTTTATTGGTGTGTGTGTGTGTGGTGGTAACTTCGTTATGCTTTTATGTTAGCGTAGTTGTGGTGTAAGCGAAATTGCGTGTGTGTTCTCATTTTGATATAATATTTAGTGTGTGTGTGTTGGCGGGATGTATGTATGTGTGTGTTGTTATTGTTGTTGTTGCTTTGATTTTAGTCTGTTCACTCAAAGTGATATTAGACGTACGTGTCTGTTGGCGGTGTGTGTGTGTGTGTGTGTGTGTGTGTGTGTGTGTTGTGTGTGTGTGTGTGTGTGTTGTTATTGTTGTTGTTGCTTTGATTTTAGTCTGTTCACTCAAAGTGATATTATACGTACGTACGTGTGTGTGTGAGTGTGTGTGTGTGTGTGTGTGTGTTATGGGGGGATGTGTGTGTTGTTGCTTTGATTTTAGTCTGTTCACTCAAAATGATATTAGACGTACGTGTGTGTTGTGTGTGTGTGTGTGTGTGTGTGTGTGTGTGTTGTGTGTGTGTGTGTGTGGTGTGTATGTGTGTATGTGCGTGTGTGTTATACTTTGATATTGCAACTTTTTCTCAGAATTACTGACTTAGTTCTTGTAAATGTACTTCATCCCATTGCATCAGATCCTGAGGGATGGGGTCCGAGAGGCGAGAGTAGGCAGGCGTGGCTTATTTCAGTGACAGAAAGAGAGACTGTGCCTAGCACTCGCTCGTCAAGTTTTCTGATGTAGGCTGCGCCTCTGCTCCTTCACTTCAAATTGCTTTGTCTTGATAACCACTATACGCTTGATGACTTTACTAATCTGTTTTTGCAGTCCTTTACTTTTGTATGTATCTTTTGAACAGTTTGCAAACAGGTGGATTGTTGGTATGTCACACGTCCAATTGAAACGAGTGTTGTCATTAGATTTGTTCAAATCGCTTAAAAATATATGCCACTATCAATGATATTATAACATGTATCAGTCATCTGTTGCAATGCGAAGTCATCCGTCACAACGTGTGTATGTGAATATGACAAGACTAATTATAAGTTTACTTCTTGTCCTGTCAAGGTATGAGCCTGTTTTTGTGACACTTTTCACGGATAAATTCTGTTTTAACCATAACCGCTATAACTTATTTTTTTAAAGTAAAAGATTATGATAGAGTGAAAGCAATGTTTGGGATTTTACTCTGTGAGAAATAGGAGCCTTGCACTCTTCCGTCAGTGCGAGAAATGTGTGATTATTTCACAGCGGTTCTTCCTCAATTGGTGCAGGTTGAATAGCAACGCGCATGTGCGTGTGCGGCGGAACGCTTTTTGACCTGTTATGCCTTTATCAGATTTCTACTTCCCACACACGCACACCGACGCCCACAAACACACACGGAGGCAGAGTCCATTCCCTTCATATTAGAGATTGCATGCTGGGTATGTTTGTGTCGTCCGTACTATTTGCCGTAAGTGGCCTGCTCATATATTATACCAACAAATGGCTGGATTTTTAACGTATGCTTCATCTGTAAATACGCAGGACCTGGTAGGCCTATCACTTTTCGTGGCAGGATGTCAAACTGAAGACTACAACTACACGGGACGTCAATCTATACGCCCATCCGAAGGACCTGCAGAGGAATAAAGTCGAAACTAATGATGAATTCAGCCAGTGTGTGTGTGTGTGTGTTGTGTGTGTGTGGCGGGGGGGGGGGGTGAAATTCCCCCAAACATCAGAGACACAAACCTGCGGCTTAAGTACACGTCAAATCACAAGTTTTGAGTTCTAACCACAACTCCATCTGGTTGGATAGTGTGGGTCTGTTGTTGAGGGGGTTTTTGTTTAGTTTTTTTTAGGGTTGCAGTGTGTGTGTGTGTGTGTGTGTGTGTGTGTGTGTGTGTGTGTGTGTGTGTGTGAATGGGTGGGGGGGGGGGGGAGTATAACCTAATCTTACTGTCGGCTGTCGAAACGGAAATGCAACAATGGCTGCCGCGACTAGACGTGTACCACCATTTTCATTTTCCGCTATGACGCTGTTTCGCACCCGACCCTTGGACTGCAAAGACACGAAAGAGATACTAAGCCGTCTGGGGGCTGTTTGGTCCGGTTTTGTTCGGTTTTTGTTTGCTTGTGGTGATGGTGGTGTTGTTGTTGTTGTTGTTTTGGTTTGCTGCTGTATCATCTGTGACGTTCCTGTCCTGCTGTTCCCATGCTGTCGCACATTTCGATCTGTCCGCCCCAGCCATTCTCAGTCGTAATGTTGCATTCGGTAGGGTCAGAAGTCCACAGGGAGCTAGCCCATCAATGTCAGACCGCCGTGGGGCCACCAGCCAGAGGGGCCCTGCACTGGTGCTGGATCGCTTTGGTGGTGTGTGTGTTCAGTGGTGCCTGTTGTGAGCTAAGGTACGCAGGACACCACCTACTAAGCCTCCTTCTAATGACAGTAATAGTTCAGTGGCGGAGTCAGACTGAGTGAGACGCCCACCTGGGGTGGTCCCTCCAACGACCTGTCTGTCTGTCCTTCGTTGTCTTTCTGTCTCTGTCTGTCTGCCTGTCTCTGTCTCTATCTGTCTGTCTGTCTCTCTGCTTTAAACAACCCTTTTGATACAGTTTTCAGGGTGCATGCTAGGTATGTTGGTGTCATACATCCGAATGGTCATAGCTAGCTGACCTACTCTTCAACGACAGGTCTATGGGGTTTTACTATGTACGCAAAATGCTTTATACGCGTTCGTACACGGGACTTTAGGCAAGGGAACGAGAGAAGGACACAAGTTTCGGAAATAAATTTCCCCCACCACCACCGTCACCACCAATACCACCACTACCACCACCAATACCACCACTACCACCACCATCACCACCACCACACTCCCACCACCGTCACCACCAATACCACCACTAACCACCACTACCACCACCATCACCACCACCACCACACTCAGCAAAGAACCAGAACCAGCCAACCATCGGACCTTGACCTCTCACCTTGCCCTCCTGGAAGAAGGCGATGTCGACGGGAAGCAGTTCGTTGTCCTCCACTCGGCGCACTCGGTCCAGCTGGGTGAAGTCCACGAAGCGGAGAGACTTGGAGCGGGCGCGCATGGCCGGTGGCCTCAGGTCGTCCACGTCCTCGCTCGACTTCCGTCTTCCGGGGGTGAAAGTGACCTCCCCTCCCTCGCCGTCTGCCCGGCTCCATTGGGCAGAGCCTTTCTTTCCGGCCTTGAACTTGGAAGATTTGCCCTTGACCTTGGCCTTTTTGTTTTTTTTGTATTCCGTTTGGGGTTTAGTCCTTTTGTCTTTGGAGGAAGAGCCGCCCATTGTTGGTGGTGGTGCTGGGGGTGGTGTTCACTGGCGTGTGGGGATGTTGCTTATTTCGGCTGTTGCTGTCAAGTTTGGGGGGGTGATTTTCAGCCTTTGAGATGATTATTAGCAGTTTTAGTTTTACTTTTCTAATGTTGTTTTTGGTGTAATTTTACACTGTCCTTCATAATGTTTTCTTTGTAAATAATGTGTAGAGAAACTATGACGGTAGATCACATTGTATGTCCTGCCATAATGACTCTAATCCTCCACAAAAGTTGCCTATTTGCTTGATTTGGGGTAATAACTGCAAATTCTAAAAGTCTGATGGGAACTTTAAAAAAAAATCAGTTGCTCTGTACCAGTTTTTTACGGTTCTCCAGCTCCTGCAAAAAGGGAGCTAGATTATTCTTAATGGATTCCTCAAGATCAGAAGGAAAAAAAATGGTTTACCTACCACGTATGCGTAAAGTCAGCAATTGAGGAATGACAGATCATATCATTACACATGTAATTTTCATTCCACACACGTGTCTGGTTACTCAATGGAACACATCACCAAACAACAATGTCTTCAGTTACAAAAAAAGACGCCTGTCATCACACGCCTGACTGTTTCAACGCTGCTTAACGCAAATTGTGACAACTTTTCCTTTGTTTTTAGTAAATCTTCGTGCATGCTTTGGATTTTCCAAAAACGAAGCAAGTTTACCACTGTTGTCTAAAACACACGGTATACACACACAGAGTCCCGTGGTGACTTAACAGAAGTGTCACAGCCTCTCTAACATTTCAACCTTCTCTACTACGTTCGTTTAACTGCAAGTCTGTGGCGTCCTGTTTCGAAGGAATTTGGTGGTGGTAAAGATCTCCTTGGAACAAACCGGTCTCTTCACAGGTTATGACGTGATGCAGTCTCTGCCGGAAGGCGCTAGTCTATGGTAGTAACCGATACATGTATGGAAGTTGCTTTTCAGACCAGACTCCAATATCCTTGTGTGGCCGTTAGGCTTCTCACATCTCGTCTGATCAACTTTATAAAAATTCCGTCTTATATTATCGCTTGTAATGAACAGACGTTAAGTACGAGAACAAACGAGCGAGCTACAAAAAATATGTTTTGTGTTGTATTTGTCACTTCTCGACTGACCCAAAGCAAAAAAGAGGTTTTCTGTGTTGTTTGATTGGAGTGTTACTATTCCATGTGCATTAGGGATGGGGGAGAGATCTGTACGTTTGTTTTAATCCTGGTTTAGACTGGAGTTTCGAGAAATTCGTTGAAGTTGAAATTTCGTTATTTTTATTTGCTGGTCGTTGAAATCCGTGGTTGACGAGTGATGATGACTGTATTCAGAGTCCTGAAACAAAATAATAAGGATAATGATAACAGTTTTTAAAAGAAGAAGAAGAGTAAAAAGAAAAATAATCATAAATATAATAATAATAATAATAATAATAACAACAACAACAACATAATAATAATAATAAATAATAATAATAATAATGATGATGATAATGATGATGATGTTGATAATGATGATGAGAACAAAAGAAGAATGTTTATGATAATGATAATGTTTTCTATAATGTAAAGTAGTACTAGCAGCAGCTGCAGCAGCAGCAGCAGCAGTAGCAGCAGTAGCAGCATGCTATTGTTGTAACTGATGTAGATTTGTTTATTTAACCACTGGCTTTGACTACAGTTTAAAGACTAAGTTTAGCTATTTGTTTCGTTTTTCTTTTCTTTTTATTTCTTGATATTTCTGCTCCCCTTTTAAGGTATTGGGGAGGGGCAGGGGCTTTCAGTTTACCAAGGAGGCATCGCTGCTGTTAGTTGTGTTACATATACACTACATCACATCTTTCACACACATCTTTCATGAGCTGCATAGCCCCAAAATGCGCCGGTTAGGCCTTAGATGCATGCTAGGCATAATTATTTTCACCGTCTTTGCAACTCACTGAACACTGGCATGAACTACTGGATCTGTGACGCCCAGATTTCATCTTCGGCATGCGCATATACACAAGGGCACTGGCAAGTCTGCGTAAAAATGAACTTTTAGAAGATGTTTAAAATCACGACGCGTTACCCACGAAGGTTAAGACAGTGGAGACTCGACACATTGAGTCTAGGACTTTTAAACGTTAGAAAATAAAGGCCCTATCTGTTCGCTCATGGATGGTTTCTAGAATACAGTTTTTATAGATACGGTTTATGTAGGTACAGACGATTTATATAGACACTGAAGGTTTACACAGATACGGTTGATATCATAATCCATATTGATGGTTTACGTCGATAACAAGCAATTTATATGAATACAGACAGTTAAACTCAGGGACTTCGAATACAAGGAAACGTATTATCTTACCCTGTTGCCGGCCACCGGTAGATTACATGATCATATTCAGTGTAGATGGTTACATAGATACGGATAATATATATATATATATATATATATATATATATATATATATATATATATATATATATATATATATATATATATCCGTGTGTGTGCGCGTGCGCTCGCGTGTGTGTCTGTGGTGTCTGTGTAGCTCTGTAGTGTCTGTGATTTCTCCCGAAATCAATTTTTTTTAGAAACCTAGGACGAAGACTCTAAACATCACACACATTTTCCTATAAGTCTTATTTTATCTCTCAGCTCAGCTATTCAGCTTATCTTGCACATTATCCCCTACTGGCGTATTACACACGGCCCTGGCCCCGGATGCTTTGCATAAATTATTCATAACCGATTTGCCGTGACGCGGTGTCCCAGCTCCAAGGAAAGGGCTGTGACCTTGGACTCCTTACGCGGAAGTCTGCTTTCACTCAAGGAGACAGGCAGCCTGTCTGTCCAATCCGACAGACGAAGGAGAACAAGAGAGTAGTCTTGAGAACAGGCTGTGGTCCGGGTGCAATCTGTATCTTGCAAGAAGGAAGGTAGCGCGGTGGTTAAGAACGTCCGCCTGCCATGCCAGCAAGTCAACCGTGAGGTTCTGGGTTCGATTATTCCCAGCCTCGCCCTTTCTTCTCCCAGTTTGACGGGGAAAAAATCGACCTGAATGTCAAAGTCTTTCGGATGAGACTATAAACCGAGACCCCGTGTGCGAACGCGCGCAGAACGTCTTTTGCGCACAGGTTAAAAACCCGTTCCGCTTTTCGAAGGAGTAGGCAGTTGTGTGGGGGTAGAAACGGAGGACAGGGAAAAGTAAACCAGCATGCACTCGGATGTCGTGTTTAGACACCATCCCCGAAGTCGGAATGCGGTTACCTAAATGGGGGGTGGGGGTGGGGGAACTTCGCATAACGCAAAAATCTTACCATTTGTGAATCGAGGAAGGGTCAAAATATATGATCTTTCCAGTCTGCGCAACATACATTGATTTTTGTTATCATGAAGGAAGGTTGTGCATGCTCAACTCTCTTCTCTTGCCTGTAAGAGGTCGAGGTCAGGTGCCCACTGCTTAACTTCACTCTTAACTCCCTGAAGAGTCACCGGAGCTCTGCTTTGACTTCTTCATGCGGGGTTTCATGGGGAGCTTGATCCTGGCGGAGTCCAGCTCTCTGCAAGTCTCAGTTTGCATGCTGGGTATATTTTCACACAGGCCACATTGTAGCGCTAGCTGGCCTACCACCACTCTGAGAACATGGATGGGTTTTTAAAATAAGCTCAAGATGTTGGTTGTGCGTTCAGTATAATTATAGCCTTGCCGAAAGAATTGCGGGGCATTGAGATCAGAACTAGTGTTTGGTCCCGGAGAGGCGAGGGGGGGGGGGGGGGGGTCTTTAAACTGAAATCTCCTGACATCTCCGAGGTGATTCGAACCCGCGCCGTCAGTTACTGTTACATTACGAGTTCGACGTTCTAACCACTAAGTTAGGGGATAGATTCCGCTACAAGGTGCAGAATAGATAGCTCTCACGGCTGCAGCACGTTTGTTGAGCTGGAGAGTGTGTGTCTCCTTTGGGATCTGACGCCCCATGATGTGAACAGAAAAGACTCCTTTACCCGACTGCACCGCTCCAAAAGAAGATATCGTACACCGGCAGACTAGGCAATCACATTTCAGTCGGCTGAAGAGGCCATCGCGCTGTGGAGCGTGTTAGGTATATTGTGCTGTCATCGCTCTCTGGACGAGATTCACAAGATCTTTAATGACCATAATTGATTTCAGTAAGTAAATTCATGAAGGAGTAAGGTACTGGATAATCAGTACATACGTTTGCCTACGATATCCTAAAATGTCTTAGATTGAATCCAGTACCCTTCAGAAATATTCTGCGCCTGTGATGATCCGAATGTGACCGAAAAAGGCACTAGCAGGTCAGCAGTTCCGTTAATCATACAAATTCCCATCCTGTCACCCCTGATGCATTGCGGCATTTCTACCTTCCACCTCTGACTTTAGGGCCCCTGGGATGAGAGTAAAGTATGATGAGAAAAATAAAAGTACTTGGAGTGAATTGAAAGTGGATTTTGTTACCCTCTTTACTGGGCTGTCAGTGTCATGTACATGAGCACGGATGTCACAGATCTGCTGTGACAGTTGTGGTCTCTCTCAACCGAAGGGAAACGGGCCATGTACAAAGCCAGGAAGTCCGTATATCCTTCGTATCAGGACGAAAAGAATTTGCAGAGTTTATACAAACGGCCCATTGTGTCCAGTTCACGTCACAACTGACCTTCGATTCAGCGTAACCTTACTTAACTCCTTTGTTCATTTCTTGAGGAGTCTTCGGAACACTGATTGAGGATACCTATTCTTTGATATGTCCAGGTTAGAGGAGAATTTCTGTCGCGAAGGCTCTGAAGTAATGTGCTGATTTTTTTGATTTTCTTAAGAGGTGTATCTTGAGCGTTATTGAACCTGACGAAATCCATCCTGTCTTGATGGTAAACTGCATACTGTGAGTGTGTTTAGTCTTTCATACACCACCAGCCACAGCTAGCCGGCCTAAAGGTTGACTGGGATTTTAACGTGCGACCAAGTTGCAATGCATGCGTTATACACAAGGACCTCAGACTACAGTGTCACCCAACAGACTTTCAGGGGGATGAAGCTGTAGTTGTGTTAACTGCAGGGGGAAAATCCTATGTATCGGACGGCTCAGCAAAGATTTGAACCCTTGCACTCAATTACCGTCCTATCACAAGCTTGACGCTCTAACCACTAGGCTCTCTTGTACGGGACCTCGGTTTTTAGTCTCATCCGAAGCACTTGTATGTGTGCGCGTGCGTGCGTGCGTGTGTGCGTGCGTGTGGGTGTATGTATGTAACAACATTACAATATTGTTTACATCATTACCATAGTTTTAGGTGCATACTGCGTAGTTATTGTAGCAGGATCGAAACAAACACTGTGAGAACACGGAAATCAGAA
>CM054140.1:46708050-46720550 GCA_028751875.1 Rapana venosa | reverse complement strand
AAGATGCAGAAAGTTTTACTTTGTATGGGGGCAAAATGCTCAGTTTTACTTTGTATGGGGCAAAATGCTCTGCTTACGTTCGTGTACACTTGGTTCTCAATTTATGACTCCCTTCCGAAAAAAAGTTAACAAGGATGTGGAGTCAGAACTAGCATTAACTGTAGGGGGAAAACTCTTAACCGGACAGTTCAAGAAGGAAGGTGGCAGGAGGACGGGTGAGACGTTCACCTTTCTAACAGGGAAACCGTAAGGTTTCTGGGTTCGATTCTCCATCCTTGCCCTTTCTTCCCAGTTCGACGAGAAAATCCAACTGAACGTCAAAGACCTTCGGATGAGATCATAAACCGAGGCCCCGTGTGCGAATGCACGCAGAACATCTTGCGCGCACGTCAAAAACCTGTTCCGCCTTTCCGAAGAGTAGGCCATTTCGTGCCGGTAGGAACGGTTGACAAAATTTCAAAAACACATGCACACATGTGTCGTGTTTAGACACCATCCCCGAAGTCGGAATGCAGCTACCAAAAGGGGTTTGGGGGTGGGGTTGGGAGGAAGGGGGGGGGGGGGGGGGGGGGGGGTCACTTTACGTAAAAAAAAAAATCTCACCATTGGCGGACCTTGGAGCTCTAGCCGAGGAGCGAAAAACGAAAAAATATTTTTTTTAAAAACAAAACAAAATTCCAAACAAACCCAGACAGTTCTGATGCGACCCGAACCCTTGCCCTCAGATTGCAGGGCCGACTTCTAACCACTGAGCTCCTCTGTCGGTGAAAAGAGGACAAGATGGAACACAAGAGATGAAGGAGATCAGACAGATAGTATGAAGAGTTATGGACGGATCATTATCATCAGGAAGTCGATTTTGGACAAACACGGAAGATGGCTTGTAAGGCTTAGAGTATTGTGTTACAGCCTTTTGTTCCGTTGCCAGGAAAACAGTCATTGATTGGTTGTGTGTGTGTGTGTGTGTGTGTGTGTGTGTGGTGTTGTGTGTGTGTGGGGGTGTGTTTTTGTGTGTGTGTGGTAGTATAGAGAGATTGTGAAGCCATTTCTGAGAATGATTATGATCCGTAATACTGTGTTGTTGTGTGTTTTTGTGTGTGTGTGTGTTGTGTGTGGTGTGTGTGTGTGTGTGTGTGTGTGTGTGTGTGTGTATGTGTGTGTGTGTGTGTAGAGTTATAGAGAGATTGTGAAGCCCTTTCTGAGAATGAGAATGATCCGTTTTACTGTGTGTGTGTGTGTGTGTGTGTGTGTGTGTTGTGTTTTGTGTGTGTGTGTGTGTGTGTGTGTGTGTGTGTAAGTGAGCTGTAAAAAGCCCAGTTTCCTTAGAAACAAGTTTATCTTAAGTAAATCTAGTAGATTGTGAAGCCATTTCTGATAGTGACAAAGATCCGTGTGTGTATGTGTGTGTGTGTGTGTGTGTTGTGTTGTGTTTGTGTGTGTGGTATGCGCGTGTACGTGCGTGCGTGCGTGCATGCGTGTGTGTGTGTGTGTGTGTGTGTGTGTGTGTGTGTGTGTGTGTGGTTAAGTGAGCTGTAAACAAAGAATTTTTTCATAAACAAGTTCATCTTAAGTAAATCTACTTTAAAACAACTTTGGAACAGTTCGCGTGTTTGTTGTTTAAAATTTTTGTTTGCTTTCCTGTATTTGTTTGTTTTTCTACTTGCTTGTATCCGCTTTTGTTTGCTTCTTTGTTTGAGTGTATTATTTTGTGTGTCACAAACGATTTCTTTCAAAGCATTGAAAACGCATTGTCAGACAGAGATATACTGCTGAACCTTCAACACTTTGATACAGAACTCTCTGTTGTTGTTGTTGTTGTTGTTGTTGTTGTTGTTGTTGTTGTTGTTGTTGTTGTTGTTGTTGGTGGTGGTGGTGGTGGTGGTGGTGGTGGTGGTCCTCGGCTAGAGCTCCGGGATTTAATAATAATAATAATACATGAAATTTATATAGCGCCATATCTTGAAAAAAACCCAAATCACAGCGCTTTCGTTCATCTCACTCATTCACATGCAGCCAGTACAATCAATAGTTTTTACAAATTCAAATGTATACATTCACACGCACACACCCACACACATAAAGGTTATACACTTCGGCAGGGTGGTGGGGGTTTGTCTGTTGAGGGCAGGGACACAAATGAGATGGAACAAGAGAGGAGAATCTTAGGTTTGAAATAAATGAGTCTTGAGGCCGGATTTAAAAGCTTCATAAGAAGGCTTTTGGCGGAGGGAGAGAGGGAGGTCATTCCAGATCAATGGACCAGAAACAGAGAAAGAGCGACGGCCAACGGTGGATTGGTTGAATCTAGGTGTTCTTAAGCACAAGGTATCTGCAGCAGAGCGGAGGGAACGAGAAGGAGTGTACAGATGAAGACATTCACAGAGGTAGGAAGGTGCAGTTTTGTGGAGGCATTTGTAACAGAGGGTACTGATCTTATAGTTTACTCTCTGTGGCACAGGCAGCCAGTGGAGCGATAGCAAGAGAGGAGTAATGTGCTCAGATTTTTTCTTTCTGAGGACTAGTCGAGCTGCAGAGTTTTGTATACGTTGAAGGGAGTGGATAGATGAAGCTGGGAGACCGGCCAGAAGAGAATTGCAATAATCCAGTCGTGAGAGAATGAGGGACGTGACTAGTTTGGATGTTGCATCAGTGGACAGGTACTTTCGAACTGCACTGATGCGCCGTAATTGATAGTAGCACGACTGACAAGTTTGGGTGATGAACTTTTGCATGGAGAGTGTGTTGTCGATAATGACCCCTAGATATTTCACAGCAGTGGCTAGAGGGACAGACGTATTGCCGAATTCTATTGAAGCTGGTGTGATGGAAGAGAGTTTGTGTTTGGTCCCTACAAGCATGGCTTCGGTTTTATCTGCATTTAACTGTAGCTTGTTCTGTATCATCCAATTTTGGATATCTTGAAGGCAGTAGGACATATTAATCAAGAGAGAAGGCAGATTTTCAGGAGTATCGCTGCTAAGAATCTGAGAGTCATCTGCATAAAAGTGATGGTTGATCTGATGACGATTTATTATATGTGAAAGAGGAGCAGTGTAGAGAGTGAAAAGAACAGGGCCGAGAACTGATCCCTGTGGGACTCCACATTCCAGTTTTGTAGGTGTTGATTGAATCTTGTTTACTGCAACTGTGTGGAATCGGCCTGTAAGGTATGAACTAAACCAGGTGAGGGCTGTGCCTTTAATACCGAACGTTTTTTGGAGACGGGAGAGAAGAATTGAGTGGTCTATAGTGTCGAAGGCTGCAGATAGGTCGAGAAGAGTGAGAAGGGAGATTTTTCCTGAGTCAGACGCGTGTAGAAGCGTGTTTAAGGTGTGGACAAGGGTGGTTTCGGTGCTGTGGTTGACGCGATAGGCAGACTGAAAAGTGGGAAGGAGACTATTTGAGTGAAGATGGTTGTTCAGTTGTTTCAGAACAACTTTTTCAAGGACTTTAGAGATGAACGGTAGGTTGGATACAGGTCTATAATTCTTCAAAGTGTTAGTATCGAGGTCGTGCTTTTTTAGTAGAGGTGTAACTATTGCAGTTTTGAGAGCAGTTGGAACAATTCCTGAAAGAAGTGATGAGTTAACCATTTACCCCCATGTTGGAGCTTATGACGTATGCAACCGTTTTTCCCCCACCGTTTAAGATAGCCACAATTCGACTTCGGGACCGGTTTCTGAAAACGACACTTGTTGAGTGCGTGCATTTTTTTTCTCTCTCCATGTTTTTGTCACGAAAGGGCCAACTCTTCCGAAAGGCGAAGCGGGTTTTAAACGGGTGTGCAAGAGGTCCTTTATTTTAATTTTATTTTATTCTTTTATATCGAGGATAATGGAATAAGCACTTACGTGCTTTTTTTTTTACATCCAGTCCCCGTGTGTATGCGGTTTTGTTAATTCTGTCATCTGTTCCCACCGGCATGCGTTAGCACTCTGGACCCTCGGTTGATAGTCTCACCCCAAGGACTTTTTTGGGGGGAGAGTGGAGTCAGTACTGGTTGTAACTCCATGGGTCATATCCCTTCGGACAGGTTGGCGGTTTGAACTTAGGCCGTCAGACTGCGAGCCCAACACGCTCTGACCACTAGGGTACCCCCCACACCCCCACCATCACCCTCCAACCTACCCACCCCCACCCTCACCCTCTTAAATCGCCTAAAGCTTAAAATTGCAAGATAACAGTTACCCGGTTCTGCCAATGTACATGCTAAAAAAAATTATCATTTCTAGTAGGGCCTAGGGTCATTTTCATTAACTATTGGTTCAATTAAAGAGCTGGGCAGGGTTTGGTTTGTTGTGTTTTTTTCAGAAGGGTAGAGCATTGAATCGCTAAGCTGTAAACCATGTCAGTCATCTTTCACTGGGATTCTACTTGGCTGAGGGACTAGTGTTGCGGGAGTTAATAATTGTGGAGTATAAAAGTAAAACTCTGCTGGACATTTTTGTTTTTCGTTACTCGGCTTAAGCCCCGAGGTTTACACAGGGTGAGATTTTGTGTGTATGCGACCGTTTTTGCCCGCCTTAATGGCAGCTGCATTCCGACTTCTGATGTCTAAACACGACACCGGTGTCCATGCAGTTGTTGTTTTTAAATTTTCCTGTCATCGGTTGTTATTACCGGCACAAATTACCTACTCTTTAAGAAAACCAGAACGGGTTTAACGTGTGTGTAAGATGTTCTGCGTGCGTTTTGCACATCGGTTTTAAGTATCATCCGAGGGAGTTTCGGGGGAGTGGAGTCAGTACTGATGTTAACTCCAAGGAAATATTTTCTCTAAACGGGCGCCGCTGTGGTGGCTGGATCCCGGGCCGTCAGATCAAGGGCGCAATGCCCTAACCACTAGGCCACCCCGTCCCCCATGTCTGGTGTTGACTGGCAGAGTCATCATGGAGGGATGCGTGCAGGAAATAGACTGGTACCTGGTCATGGCATGAGAGCTTGTGTCGATACAGGAGGCTTTCTGATGACAAGAAACTGTAGGTACCGGGTTGTCATTGAAGCTTTCTGCTTACAGAATGATACAGTGGCAGATAACAGCAATGTGAACGTTGTTACTAATGCTGCTGCTGCTGCTGCTGCTGCTGCTGCTGCTGCTGCTGCTGCTGCTGATGATGATATATAGATTTTGTGCTTTTTGGGATCCACAGTTCTAGTATTAATGGTTCAGTACCTGGATCGCGGACGGGATAGCTCAGTGGTCGGAGCACTCTCTTTCCCCCAGCCAAAGTTAAGCAGCGTCAAGCGTGGTTTCCACTTGGATGGGTGACCGTTTGCGCGCCTTGGCTTCAGTACAGTCCCCCAGTTCACCCTGCTGTAAATGGGTGCCTGCCTCTTTAGGGTCAGGGAAGGTAAAGCAGCGAGGGAGAGGAGATGGGCGCCGCCCTCAATATGCTGGCCCCTTGAGAAGTGAGGTCTCTGACGCCTCGCCCCCCTACGACCTCGTAGGTTATGGGACACCTTTACATTTTTACCTGGATAGCAACATGGATAAGTTGCTAGCATTAGTGGTTCATTATTGAAGTCGATTTATCACATCATTTTATGTTATGTGCTTCTTTCATTCTTAACTTTGAAGTCCATTTTGGGTGGGTGGGGGTGGGGTAATTTAGTCAATAGCTCTCCAGTGCTGACATTTTGTGTATGAAACCGTTCTTGCCCACCATTCGACTTCGGGAGGAACAAAGGATAAAGTGGGGGTAGGCGAGTTGTAGAGGGGGTGGTGCTATTGAATTGAGCCACGTTATGGAAAATATATTGCTAATTCTATTTAATTTGAAAAAAATCAACAGATCATTCAATCAACCAGCTGGCTGATGTGATGACCACTTAGTCAATCAGTTACACTGCAGTTGTCTATTCCATTCGTTTTTCCTGTTGTTTTCTCTGTGAACTAAAGTGACAGACAGGCTTAGAGAGTGGGTCGATGGGGCTGACATTTGACATCTTTAGACTAAAAAAAAAACACCATTCTATGAACCACTTGGCTTTTTCAAAACTGAAGTCAAGAGACAGGAATGGCTTCCCACTCGAGAAGTCACCATGCTCAACCGCTGTGCAATAGATAAAAGTACACATAACATTATAAATTGTGATACATGGGTATCCTTAGTGCACTGAAACTATCCTCACTGCTGGAATGTGTCTGTCCTTATAGTCAGCAGAATACTGAGACATGATTTTAGTCTCTGGTAGGTTTCAGTGACACTGCTACACTGTGACAGTGAAGTGCTCTTGCTGAAAGCCAAACCCTGGCGCTTTTCTTTGAATAACAACTGAAAGATTACTTGGACAAAAATATCTCTTTCTAAGAGAGTTTTCTGATTATCCCACCAGCCATCACAGCTCATCTCATGTACTTCTACTGTAGCATTGGTGGCATTTCTCTTGAATAGTATTGATACGTATAGATGAATAATGCAGACATAGCTAGATGAATATAGATGGATGGATACTTGCCCTTTTAATCAAGCAAGCAGTTTTATAAAATGCTTGTGCAATATTTATAAACTAAATCTAAAGACTAGTACTGTCCTGTCCGTTTTCTTGCGCCATACATCTGTATTACTGCCCTTGCCATAACCAAAAACACAAGAAGAAGACACAAAAAACCCAAAGATACTCACACAGTTCAGGAGTAAAACAGAACAATCTTTCCACCGTTTTTCCTGGTCAGGTTAAACTTTCCCAATGTCAAACACAAACTAAGAACAATACACCTTCAGCTCCTGGGAGTCTTTACCAAAACTTCCGCCTTGCACAACGTTTGCTCAGTACCCATCATTATACACATCCATCCAGCCTTCTAGCTCTCATTGTCGCAAACTGTACATTGTTTCACAACTCATTGTGTTTTTAGTTCCCTGCCTGTTATGACGGATTATGATCTACACTGTCATTTCAGAATGCACACAGTTTTATCATAGCAGGGTTTTTAGGAAAAGTATGAAGTTGGGCTAGAGGCTAGCCTACACAGGGCTGGTGAGTAAAGCCTTACACAATATGGCGGTGAGGTTGAAGGCTCAGACACTATACACAGCTATGGACATTGTTGGTCTAGGCCTACTCCTTGAAAAGTGTGTCCTAAAGTCCAACATGGCGGAGTGTGTGCTGCTTGCTACTGCTGCTGCTGCTGCTAATTAGTCCAATCTCTGACGGGGTCACAGGTCATAGAAGCTTCCGGTCCCCACTTGACTTGGTGAAGGCAGAGGCCGACTGGTTTGGGGCATGGTTGTGTATGTTGTTGTGTTGTGTTGTGTTGTGTGTGTTGTTGTTGTGTTGTGTGTGTATGTTGTGTGTATGTTTGTGGTGTGTGTGTATGTGTGTGTGTACACGCCTGCGGTGCCCACGAATGTATATGATGTGAGGTGGGCGTATAATATAAGCGTGTGGTTTAGTGTGGTGGTGGCGTGTGTGTGTGTTTTCGGTACAAGTGCTGGTTAATTTAATAAAATAGTGGTGGTGATGGTGGTAGTGTGTGTGTGTGCGTGCGCGCGTGTGTGTGTGAGTGAGAGAGAATAAGTTTGCATCCGACACTTAGTGCTTATAATCAGTTGCTTTGGGATAGATAAAATACTTTGCTATCCTGGATCAGGCTTGTAGATACAAATTCACTCTATCTAATAAAAACTGACACAACAAAGACAACAATAACAACAACAACAACAATACTAACAGCAACAACAAGAATTAGCCCGCTATTTTTTTCCTGTATAAAGTGAGGCGACTATTGAAAATAAAAGAGGAAAATATTTCACTTTCCGTTACCATATTGTAAAGTTTGAGTTGGGTTTTTTTGTTTTCTTTGCTAAAAGGAATAGGAAAGTAGCCTCACACACACGTGCGCACGCGCACACACACACACACCACACACACACACACACACACACACACACACACACACACACACACATTGATTGAAGGTGTAATTCCCCTTCCCCCTTGATACTCCTCCCCCACCCCCATCCTTTCCAATGCTTTTCTGTTATCATCGTTATGTTATTGTCTCATGGTGATGGGGATCATTTGTTATATTGTTGTCTCATGGTGATGGGTGATTGTTGTTATAATTGTATCGCTATTATAATAATCATTATTGTAATCTTATTTGACTTCGCTTGCTTGGATAGTTATTGTGTGAATATGTCATTTTTAAAAAAGCGCTATTTGAAAAGTATGAGCGCATAAAAAGCACACGTTTGCTGGGTGGAGGAGGAGAGGAGGGAGGTCATTGAAGGTAATATTTCAGTAATGACGAATGCCTAGTATTTTCTAACGTTTTATTCCTGTATCTTTTTTATTATCTAAAGTATAAACGTGAAAAAATGGATGAAACAGTAAGTGAAGTAATTTGTGTGTCCTGACGTTCTATGATTTTCTTTTTTTAATTCTTAAAACATTTTTTATTTAAATGTGTGTGTGGACATGAGCGCGCACGCGCTCAGGTGTGCATGAGTATGTGTGTGCGTGTATATGTATATGTGGTAATTTGTATTTTCAATGTATTTCCTTATCGATTTTTTCCTTTTTTTATATTTTTTTATTTTTAATTTTTATTTTTAACTGGTTTAATTTAATGGTAAACGATGCAATAATGTAGTGTCTTAGTATAATCATTACGAAATTTGTTCTTAGATAGATGGCTTGATGAAAAAAAGCAAATGCATTGCTTATTCAATGTACCATCTGGAAATAAAATTTTGACTTGACTTGACTTTGACTTGACACACACACACACACACACACACACACACACACACACACACACACACACACACACACACACACACACACACACATGCGCGCTCGCGTGGTTCCGTGTTGAAACTTGTTTTGTTGAGATCGTCTTGAAATAGATCAAGCAGCGTTAGATTTCGAGACGTACTTGTGGTTAACATTGGGTTGATTTGCACTGAATCGATTTTGAACCAACTTTTTAACCAAAAAATGCCTTCTTTCAGTCAAAATGTTTTATACCCAAAATGGAAAGACATATCTGTCGAACTGTGTGATAGGCTAAAGTTAACGTGTCTTGTTGTGTCGTATCTCATCTCGTCTCGTCTTTTCTTGTCTTGTTTTGCCTTGTCTTGTTGTGTCTTATCTCGTCTTGTCTTGTTTTGCCTTCCCTTCCCTTGTCTTGTCTTGCCTTGCCTTATATTGTCTTACCTTTCCTTGTCTTGTGTTGTCAGAGAAAGATCTTCCCCCTCTGCCTTGCCTTGTCTTGTCTTGCCTCGTCTTGCCTTGCCTTGCCTTGTCTTGTCTTGTCTTGTCAGAGAAAGATCTTCCCTCTCTCCCTTCCCAAAGAGTTAATATTTTGCTCTTTTGCAAGGTTTTTTTCATAGATAGTTGATGAATGGTTTTATAAGAGCAGAAAAAGACGTGCTTGTGTGCACGTGAACATATATATGCGTGAGCACGTATGTGTTGATGGAGGAGGGGGAGGGGGCATGCAAAAGCATGTGTCCATAAGTGTGTGTGCGCGCGTGTGCGTGTGTGTGTGTGCGCGCTTGCTTGCGATCGTGCGTGTGCGAACACGTTTTTACATGCATGCATTCGCATGCCAATATCAACGGATTCGTGTGTGTGTGTGTGTGTGTGTGTGTGTGTGTGTGTGTGTGTGTGTACATATATCAATCAGTGTATACTGTGAGCAGTGCTGGTTGTTATGACAGTGACATAAAACAAAAATATTGTATAGTGCTCTGAATTCCAAACCCCAGGCAGTTCGTTCTGTTTTACTTCGCACTTTATGCCACTGGCCTGTATCCTGCCGCCATGTGCGCACTTCGTAACTTACCGCCATTGTCATCATGGTGGCCCCGGAGTAGAGGTGGGAGGGGGTGGAGGCTGAGGCAGTGATGGGGAGTTCATTCCTCTGGCTACACTCCATATTTAGATCAAAGGTCAAGTATCATCTCTCATGTTATGCTTCTATTGCTGGTGCTTCTCCTTTGTCTTCTTCTGCTCCTTCTTCTTCTTCGTCTTCTTCTGCTCCTTCTTCTTCTGCTTTTTCTTCTGCTCCTCCTTCTTCTTCTTCTCTTCTTCTTTTCTGCCCTTCTTCTTGCTTTTCTCCTCTTCTCTTCTTCTCTTCTGCCTCCTTCCTTCTGCTTCTTTTGCTTCTTCTGCTTCTCTCCTTCTGCTCCTTCTCTGCCTCCTTCTTCTTCTTCTGCTCCTTCTTCTGCTTCTTCTTCTCTTCCTTCTTCTGCTCCTTCTTCTGCTCCTTCTTCTTCTGCTCCTCCTTTTTCTTCTTTTTCTAGGTTCCATGAAGTGCAAAGCAATTTTTTTTCAAAATTGCATCAGGCGTATGTCAATAGTTGATTTCAGAAGACTTGTGTGTGTGTGTGTGCGCGCGCGCGTGTGAGTGAGAGTGTGTGAGTGAGAGTGTGTGAGTGAGAGTGTGTGTGTGTGTGTGTTGTGACAGAACTGTTACAAGTCTACTTTTATTCTGTGAATGTGTTTCCTCTGTGACACCTTTCTTTCTTTCAGAAAATTCTCTTTGTTGTAGTAATATGAACTAGAATTTGAACAAGGGAAGATAGAGGTGGTAGACGAATTCTGCTACCTGGGAGAGGTGATGAGCTGCGAAGCAAAACCTGAGTTAGCTGTCAGAACCAGGATTGCGAGTGCTTGGAAGAAATGGAAAGAATTGGCAAGTCTGCTCGGAAATCAGAAAATCCCACCGGAGAGACGCTGCCTGATATATAAGGCCTGCATCAGACCTGTTCTCCTGTATGGCTCGGAGACGTGGGTTTTCACAAAAACCGTCGAACGTTTGTTGAAGAGCTGTGAAAACCGAATGCTACGCTACATGACAAAGATCAAATGGGAAGACAGGATCACGAATGAAGAACTATGGAGAATGTGCATAACTGCGCTGGTTTGGGCACGTTCAACGGAAAGCAGACCACCACATCATAAAAAGAGCAATGAACTTCGTAGTAGATGGAAAGTGACCAAAGGGAAGACCTAGCAAGACCTGGGCTGCCTGTATTGCATATGATCTTAGAGAAAGAGGCATAAATAGGGAGGAAGTTTATAACAGAGAGAGATGGAGAAGGCTCATCAATGTCAAACCTCCCTTGGGAGAAACATGACAAAAAGGAAGAAGAAGAAGAAGAAGTTGTAGTAATATGAGCAACAACAACAACAACAATTTGTATGTGGAGCGTGGCCAGGAGTGTGATCAGGAGATCAGTCAGAGTACAGGGCCCTTGAAGCGTGGGCCTTGTCTTGGTGGCCCCAAAGCGACAGGGCGAATTGTCTTATCACCGGAAACAGTCGTAGACTGTCCTTCCCTGATGCACTGAACTGTTTTCCCTTTTGGTGCAGTGTGGTGCAACTTCACTTGAGGGGTTAGCTTGTGTTGTCAGTCCTCATTTCTCTGTGTGTGTGTGTGTGTGTGTGTGTGTGTGTGTGTGTGTGTGTGTGTGTGTGTGTGTGTCTGTGTGTCTGTGTGTCTATGTGCAGAGTACCCAAAGTTATGTTTATCCTGTAGAAGAAAAATAAATAGAGGCAAATAAATAAACAAGCAAAGCCTATAAAATAGATACATGAACGAACCAGCAAAAATGTGTATTCTGAGAGGGGGTGGGGGGGGGGGGGTGAAGGGGTGGTCCTCATAGATACTGTTGTGTGGTGGGGTAGGGAGGGATGTGGTGCGATGTGCTGTGGTGTGGTGAGGTGAGGTGAGGTGTGATGTGGTGGGGTGTAGTGTGGTGTAGTGTGGTTGGTGTAGTGTGGTGTGGTGTGGTGTGGTGTAGTGTAGTGCAGAGTAGTGTAGTGCGGTGTACTGGGGTATAGTGTAGTGTGGTGTGGTGTGGTGTTGTGTTGTGTGGTGTATGTGATGCGGAGTACTGTAATGAGGTGGGGTGAAATGGAGTGTGGTGCGGTGCAGTGTAGTGCTGTGCAGTGCAGTGTAGCGCAGTGTAGTGTTGTGTAGCGTGATGTGGTGTGGTGTAGTTTAGTATAGTGCTACGATGTGTTATAATAATGATGATGATAATAATAATAATAATTGGAATTTATATAACACTATATCTTGCAAAAACAAATCATATATAATGTTGTGTGTTATGTCATGCCATCTCGTGTCGTGTTGTGTTGTGTTGTGATGTTTTATCAACAATGTCTGTATTCTTCAACGCATGTTCTCGTTGATTTATCATTCAAAGCCAGTCAATTTTTAAAAAATCCTCTTTTCCTTTTTTTTTTTAACATGCCACGGACAGCCTACCCACAAAATCGTGTTCAAATTTCTTCTATCTTCTTTCCTTCCTTCCTTTCACAAAACGCTGACTGAGAGTTGATTTACATAACAGACGACGTTTGTAACGCACACAAACCCTGCCATATCTCGTTACGGGGAAGCATCATTTTTGTCTAGGTTCAGATTTGAATGGGTTGGTTTGACAGGGGGGGGGGGGGGGGGGGGGGGGGGGGGGGGGGGAAGGCGGAGTATGATTTGGTATGATGGATGTTATGTTTGGGACGCTGTTATGTGT
>CM054140.1:46695550-46705550 GCA_028751875.1 Rapana venosa | reverse complement strand
CACACGCATACACCCACACCCATACACACAAAAATACACACACTCACAGACGCATGCACACACATGCCCACACACACGCACACATCCCCACCACCCATTATGCCCATTACATACAGCAGGGCGAAAATAACATAGCCTGTGACAAACGATGTGCAAAAGGATTTGATCCGCACCCCGTACCCCCCTTCCTTCCGTCCTGTATCAATCTGCATGCATAATGTACTTGTCTATTCCCACCCTCACCCCCCTCCCCTTATTTGGTTACCTCCTCAATGTTGCATAGCAAGGCGGAAATGAGGAGGACTCCTGTGACAACTGATTTGCATGTTTGCCTTTCACCTTATTCATAGTGAAAATGAATACTTGCCTGTGTCAAACAGTCTGTTGTTTCATTTCCTCAACACCCTCCCCCCCCCCCCCACCCCTTTTTACATTGTAGAGCAATGTCCCCGATTGCTATGTCAAATTATGTCCATGCTGTACTTTTCTGTGCCCCTTTGTCCATGGTACATAGCTGGGCGGAAATGAGCACGATGCCTGTGTCAAACTATGTCCATGCTGTACTTGTCAATTCCCTGGTCCATGGTGTACAAGCAGGCCGGAAATGCTCACGATACCTGTGTCAAAGTATCTGCCCCCTTGTCTCCAGGACTTGAGCACTTGAGCAGATACCTGTGTCAAACTATGTCCATGCTGTACTTGTTAATCCCTTTGTCCATGGTGTACAGCAGGGAGGAAATGTCCACGATACCTATGTCAAACTATGTCCATGCTGTACTTGTTAATCCCTTTGTCCATGATGTACAGCAGGGCGGAAATGTCCACAATACCTGTGTCAAACTATGTCCATGCTGTACTTGTCTGCCCCTCTGTCCACGTTGTACAGCAGGGCGGAAATGAGGACAATGCTTGTGCCGGTCAGAAAGGAACTAGAAACAGACAGTAAGATATGCCTGATGGTTATAATGCAACAATGAAATGATATTGAGGGTAGAACAACAACTTTGAAATACAAGCCAGGGATTGACAATTATTAACAAAACCAAAAACAATGTACTGTGAGTAAAAGAGATTAAATTAATTCGAATTTATAGATATAGAAGGGCACACAGCACCCACACAGGCACAGAGAGAGAGAGAGAGAGAGGGGAGAGAGAGAGAGAGAGAGAGAGAAGAGAGAGAGATTGAGAGAAGAGAGATTATGAAGAAGAAGAAAAGAAAATTGAAGGTGCTAGATACAGAATGGGGGATGTACATATCCTGCAGGAGAATGCAGGAGAAATGGAAAGAGGAGATACTGGCCAGAGATCCTGCAGGAGAATGCAAGAGACAGGGGACATGAACTTCAAACTACTACCACCTCCCCAAAAATGGAAAGATGAGACAATGACCAGGAGAGGTAGAGATCCTGCAGGAGAATGCAGGAAACACAGGAGGCGACCTTTCCACCACCCCTACCACCTTAAAACGGAAAAAGGAGATACTGACCAGAGATGGTGTAGGAGAATGCAGGAGGCAGAGGAGGTAAACTTTCTACTACCACCATCACCAAGCACCCAAAACTGGGAAGATGAGAAACTGACTTCGACAGGTAGAGGTCCTGCTGGAGAACGCAGAGACAGAGGAGACGAACTTTCCACCACCACCACCCCAAAATGGAAGATTAGATACTGACCAGAGAGGTAAAGATCCTGCGGGAAAATGCAGAAGAGGAAACTTTCCACCACCACCAACACCACCCAAAAATGGAAAAATTAGATATACTAAACAGAAGAGTTAGAGACCTTGCAGAAGGCACATGAGCGAACTTTCCACCCCCCCCCCCCCCCCCCACAAAAAAACAAAACAACAACCCCAACTGAAAGAGAAGATACTGACCAGGAAGGGGTGTGTATCCTGCAGGAGATAGAAGGGACGAACTTTCCATCACCACCACCCAAAAATGGAAAGATTAGATATTGAAAAGAAGAGATTAAAAAAAAAAAAACCTTCAGGAGATGCAAGATGTTAACTTTCCACCACCACCACCCCCCTCCCCTCGAAAAAAAAGAACAAGAAACTGGAAAGCGAAGATACTGACAAGAAGAGGTAGAAATCCTGCAGGAGAATGCAGGAGACAGAGGAGGTTAACTTTCCACCCTACCCATAAATGGAAAGAGGACATGGTGACCAGGAGAGGTAGAGATCCTGCAGGAGAATGCAGGAGAAGAAAATGTTCTACCATCACCTAAAAAGTGAAAAAGATTAGGTACTGACCAGAGATTCGGCAGGAGAATGCAAGAAATAGAGGTGAACTTTCCTCCACCCAAAACTGGAAAGATGAGAAACTGACCAGGAGAGGTAGAGATCCTGAAGGAGAATGCAGGAGAGGAGATAGATACTGACCAGGAGTAGATACAGATCGTGCAGGAGAATGCAGTAGAGGAGATAGATACTGACCAGGAGTAGATACAGATCGTGCAGGAGAATGCAGGAGAGGAGATAGATACTGACCAGGAGTAGATACAGATCCTGCAGGAGAATGCAAGAGAGGAGATAGATACTGACCAGGAGAGATACAGATCCTGCAGGAGAATGCAGGAGAGGAGATAGATACTGACCAGGAGAGACAGATCCTGCAGGAGAATGCAGGAGAGGATATAGATACTGACCAGGAGAGATACAGATCCTGCAGGAGAATGCAGGAGAGGAGATAGATACTGACCAGGAGTAGATACAGATCGTGCAGGAGAATGCAGGAGAGGAGATAGATACTGACCAGGAGTAGACACAGATCCTGCAGGAGAATGCAAGAGAGGAGATAGATACTGACCAGGAGAGATACAGATCCTGCAGGAGAATGCAGGAGAGGAGATAGATACTGACCAGGAGAGACAGATCCTGCAGGAGAATGCAGGAGAGGAGATAAATACTGACCAGGAGAGGTAGAGGTCCTGCAGGAGAATGCAGGAGAGGAGATAGATACTGACCAGGAGAATGCAGGAGAGGAGATAGATACTGACCAGGAGTAGATACAGATCCTGCAGGAGAATGCAAGAGAGGAGATAGATACTGACCAGGAGAGACAGATCCTGCAGGAGAATGCAGGAGAGGAGATAGATACTGACCAGGAGAGATACAGATCCTGCAGGAGAATGCAGGAGAGGAGATAGATACTGACCAGGAGAGACAGATCCTGCAGGAGAATGCAGGAGAGGAGATAAATACTGACCAGGAGAGGTAGAGGTCCTGCAGGAGAATGCAGGAGAGGAGATAGATACTGACCAGGAGAATGCAGGATAGGAGATAGATACTGACCAGGAGAGATAGAGGTCCTGCAGGAGAATGCAGGAGATGAAGGAGGTGAGGACGATGGAGATGGCGGAGGCGAAACCTTTCAGGATGTTGTCGGCATACTTCATCACCATGGAGATGATCAGCCCCAACACTGCCTGCACACACCAACAGTGGGGGGACGGGGGTGGGGACGATGAGGTAGAGAGGTTTGTCAGTCTGCTTGTGAGGTTGTGTGTGTGTAGTCGGTGGGGTGGGGTGGAGGTAGTGTGGTGATGGCGGTGGGTGGGGGGTGGGGGTAGTGTAGTGTGTGTGTTGTGGGTATGTGTGTGTGGTGTGTGGTGTGGGTGTGGTGTGGTGTGGTGTGGCGTGGTATGGTTTGGTGTGGTGTGTTTTTGTGTGTGTGTGTGTGTGCGGTGTGGGCGTGTGTGTGGTGGTGTGTGGTGTGGTGTGGGTGTGGTGTGGTGTGGTGTGGTGTGGTGTGTGCGTGGTATGGTGTGGTGTGTGTGTGTGTGTGTGTGTGTGTGTGTGTGTGTGTGTGTGTGTCCCTCCGTCCGTCTAGTTGTCTGTCTGTCTGTGTCTCTGTCTCTCTCTTCTCCTCACCCCCCCCCCCCCCCCCCCCCACCCCAGCCTCTATCTCAATACCAACATCAATTATTATCTTAATAAACAGATTAATTTTCAATCACACACACACACACATGCTCGCATGCGCAGGCATGCACACACACACAAGCACACACACGCACGCACGCACGCACACACACACACACAAGCACACACACACGCACGCACGCACGCACGCACACACACGCACACACACACACACACACACACCACACACACACACACACATACACACACACTAACCTGCTGTATAACAATGATCACAGTCAGGGTGTTGTAACCTTGGA
The DNA here is from genome assembly GCA_028751875.1 of Rapana venosa. Classification (NCBI taxonomy): domain Eukaryota; kingdom Metazoa; phylum Mollusca; class Gastropoda; order Neogastropoda; family Muricidae; genus Rapana; species Rapana venosa. Next base: position 46,701,363 of record CM054140.1, on the reverse strand, counting down.
AAAATCCATACTCGGACACCTTAGCACCGTCTGTTAGTATCACTCCTCCAAGGCCTAACAACACACTCACAAACGCTGTTTCCCCAAGCATACATGCGTACGCGTGCGCATACACACAAACACGCACGCACACAAGCGAGCGCGAGCGCGCGCACACCACACACACACATACACACGCACGCACGCACACACACGCAGACACACACACGCAGACACACACACGCACGCACGCACGCACGCGCGCGCACACACACACACGATCCACACTTTTTGAAAATCACGTTAGTTAAATCCATGCAAAAAAGTCTCAATAAAAAAAGTATGCAAATAAAGTAGTTGATATCATTGTTGTTATTAGTAGTAGTAGTAGTAGTAGTAGTAGTAGTAGTAGTAGTAGTAGTAGTAGTAATATCATCAGTATCATGAGCGTTATAATCAGTCAAAAAGGATTACCGGTATTGATTTAATTATGTATCTATGGACAAAACATGTTATAGTTATGTGCTTGAAAATGGTGTTATTCACGTTATTTCCACGTTTATCATCATTATTGATATCACCAACGAGAAGAAATAAATTACTGATCTACAGGTGGTGATGATGACGACGACGATGCTGATGATGCTGATGATGATGTTGATGATGATGATGATCAACAACAACAAACAACAACAGCAACAACAACAACACCGTATTGTTATTGTCGTCTAGCGTGTTACAACAACAAAAGCAAAAAACACATTACTATAAAGTGTATTCCGCTTTATTGGTAGCATTATTCAAACCTCTTTCACATTTGATTAGAGTAATGCAGTCAATAAGAATACTTCGTTTACATTTAATGTAAATTTAACGAAATGTAACTCTTATCAACAAAACCAAAACCAATAAAACCAAAAATGAAAGGAAGGGGGGGGGGGGGGGACGGAGGGAGGACATAAACAAAATCCAAATCTGACGAAACCAAATAGAACAAACAGGCAAGCAAACATACAAAAGAAACAACAACAAATCCCAAACAAACGAACAAGCATTCTTACCCATCTGAACATTTTTGGCCCAAATCGACTGTGTGGAGGATTTGAGAATTTTTTCGAAGTAAACGCCGGCAAAGCCGCTGCTAAGGCACATAACTAGCACTGCCATCAGTCCCACCACAGTTGTGCCCCCTCCACCGCTAGTAGTTTCGTGAGGACTGGAATCCGGCCACTGGGGAAAACAGTGAGAATGAAAATGTGTGTGTGTGTGTGTGTGTGTGTGTGTGTGTGTGTGTGTTGTGTGTGTGTGTGTGTGTAGATGTGTAAAAACTCACGTTTTTCTGGCCAATGTATTTTTAAAACTTCTTAAAAATCAATTTAAGAAAATAAAAATCACTCTCTCTCTCATCTCCTAGCTCTCTCTCGTCTCTCTCATCTCTCTCATCTCTCTCATCTCTATCTCTCCTTCTCTCTCACTCTCACACACACAACACACACACACACACAACACAACACACCACACACACCAATCTGGCTTAATGTTTTTGTTGTTGTTGTTTTTAAACCAAATAAGAAAAGTAGTCAACAAAGAAAAAAATCATTTGCGTTTTCTTGTGTACTATTGTTTAAGGTGGTGGATGTGGTGGTGGATGTGGGTGGTGGTGGTGGTGGTGATGTGTGTGTGTGTGTGTGTGCGCGCGCGTGCGTGCGTGCGTGCGTGTGTGTGCCTGTGCGCGCGCGTGCGTGCGTGCGTGCGTGCGTGTTTCTCCCAGACAAAACCGTTTTCTTACTTTAAACCAAATGAAAGCTTGCTCACAACAGCCTTCTACTAACTGATGAACATCTTTAAAAAAAAAAAATTCCAGTAATTATAATGAATATATTCCCGTCCCCCCCCCCCCCCCCCTTCCCCTGTCTTAATAATGTGGTCAGTCTGAAATGTATCATCGACGGACGCTGTAACTGAGCGGATTGACTTCAGTCCCGCCGTGGGTCCATGAAGTCGTGGGTTCGAATCTCGGCAGCAGCGTCTGATGACTTAAAGCTGGTGGGATTTTTACGATCTTCCAGGTCGAGTGAAAGTGCAGACCTGCCAGTGCCTTAATTCCTTTCGTGTGTATAAACGCTTTCAGTAGTCAAGCCAAGTCAGTAGATCGAATATGCACTTTAAAGATCTCGTAATTCATGTCAGCGTTTCAGTGAGTTACTGAAAAATGGAAATATCCAACATGCAAACTGTGTTTTAAAAACAGAAAAGTGCTCTGAACTTGGAATGTGTAAGCTGAGACCATGGGCAGACAGATCTCCTGCAGAGTTACAAACGCAGGAGAAGACCAGGCACTATGCACATCTCTCCTGCAGAGTTACAAACGCAGGAGAAGACCAGGCACTATGCACATCTCTCCTGCAGAGTTACAAACGCAGGAGAAGACCAGGCACTATGCACATCTCTCCTGCAGAGTTACAAACGCAGGAGATGACCAGGCACTATGCACATCTCTCCTGCAGAGTTACAAACGCAGGAGATGACCAGGCACTATGCACATCTCTCCTGCAGAGTTACAATCGCAGGAGATGACCAGGCACTATGCACATCTCTCCTGCAGAGTTACAAACGCAGGAGAAGACCAGGCACTATGCACATCTCTCCTGCAGAGTTACAAACGCAGGAGAAGACCAGGCACTATGCACATCTCTCCTGCAGAGTTACAAACGCAGGAGAAGACCAGGCACTATGCACATCTCTCCTGCAGAGTTACAAGCGCAGGAGAAGACCAGGCACTATGCACATCTCTCCTGCAGAGTTACAAACGCAGGAGAAGACCAGGCACTATGCACATCTCTCCTGCAGAGTTACAAACGCAGGAGAAGACCAGGCACTATGCACATCTCTCCTGCAGAGTTACAAACGCAGAGAAGAGACCAGGCACTATGCACATCTCTCCTGCAGAGTTACAAACGCCAGGAGAAGACCAGGCACTATGCACATCTCTCCTGCAGAGTTACAAACGCGGAGAAGACAGGCACTATGCACATCTCTCCTGCAGAGTTACAAACGCAGGAGAAGACCAGGCACTATGCACATCTCTCCTGCAGAGTTACAAACGCAGGAGAAGACCAGGCACTATGCACATCTCTCCTGCAGAGTTACAAACGCAGGAGAAGACCAGGCACTATCGAAATGAATGTCGTCTTTCGGAGGAGACTTTTAACCAGTCGGACCCGTGTGCTTTTTTAAAATATAATTATATATATATATTATTTTATATTGAGGATAATGGAATAACCATTCATGTGCTTTTTTTACATCCAGTCCCCGAGTGTATGCGGTTTTGTAAATTCTGTCATCTGTTCCTACCGGCACACAATGGCCTACTCTTACGAAAAGTGGAACAGGATTTAACGTGTGCGCAAGATGTTCTGCGTGCGTTCGCACACGGGACCTCGGTTTATAGTCTCATCCGAAGGGCTTTTTCTTTCTTTCTTTCTTCCTTTTATTCTTTTATATCGAGGATAATGGAATTTACAGACTTGTGCACGTCAAAAGAACCCACAGACAGTTAAAAAATCGAAAAGTGTTTGGAGGTAGTTCCCCACTCTCCTGGACAAAACTTGGTAGACTCAGTTCCCAACCGTGTCCCTGAAGTCGGAATGCGGTTACCTTCATGGTTGGGGAGAGAAAAAACAAAACAAAAAAAAACGGTCGCATACGCCAAAAAAATCTCACCTTTGGTGAACCTTGGAGCTCTAGCCGAGGAAGGGGGGTAAAAAAAGAAAAGAAAAAGAAAAAAAATCGCCAAGACCTCACCTGTACCATTGCCACCCCTGCCGTGAGCATGATGAGGGCTGACCAGCGTAAGGAGTCCAGGTGCCGGTGCAGAAAGACCACAGAGAACACCGCTGTCGTCAGAATCTTCAGCTGGTACGTCACCTGCAACCGCCATGACGTCACCTCGTCAGCTGTCGTCATCATGTTTGTGATCAAGAGCTTTGATGCTGTACCTGTCTCCACCTCCGGCCCTCCACCTCCACCCCCCCCCCCCACTCCATCTTTATAGTTGTTCTTATGTCATGAACAAGTTTACTGCCCTCTCCCCCTAAGCCTCTTCATGCGTGTATTTCTAATCATACACGTGTCAAAAGACTAACATTGATCATCAGTATTCACACACACATGCACACACACACGCACACACGTGCGCGCGCGCGCGCGCGCGCGCGCGAAGAGAGAGAGAGAGGAGAGAGGGGAGGAGAGAGAGAGAGAGAGAGAGAGAGAGGAGAACAGAGAGCAGAGACAGCACAGAGAGAGCACAGACAAAGAGAGACAGAGAGAGAGAACAGAGGGCGCAGAGAGAGCACAGAGAGACACAGAGAGAGAGAGAGAGAGAGAGAGAGAGAGACAGACAGACAGACAGAAGACAGACAGACAGACAGACAGACAGACAGACAGACAGACAGAGGCGCAGAGAGAGCAGAGAGAGAGAGGAGAGAGGAGGAGAGAGAGAGAAGAGAGGGGAGAGAGAGAGAGAGAGAGAGAGAGATGAGAGAGAGAACACAGAGAGCAGAGAGAGAGCACAGAGACAGAGGGAGATACAGAGACAAAGAGAGACAGAGAGAACAGAGGGCGCAGAGAGCACAGAGAGAGAGACAGATACAGAGAGACAGAGAGATGCACGCCCGATCGCACATGTATATATACGCGCGAACGCACAGCCGCACAAGAGGTGGCAGTACAGGCGCAATAGATACGGGTTCCATGTAACTCCCAACTGTTGCCAGAGCAAACGAAAGAAACGGTCCGACGACCCTATCGTCGACATTGGTTACGTTTCCCAAGCATGTATACATACACACGTACATACATATATATACACACAATCTTTCCACTGGCTAATTGATCGAAAAGCACCCAAAAACCCCATGACGATTTATCTGAATACGCGTGCACAAACCCCCTCCCCCCCCCCCTCCCTCCTTACACCCCTCCCCATGTACACGCACGTACATACACAAAGACGAAGAATCACAATGTTCTCTGTCTGTCTCTGTCTGTCTGTCTGTCTGTCTGTCACCCTGAGATTGTGTGCAGCCTTGCTTTTTGTATTTGTGTAAAGCCTTTAGAATAAGAGATATCTTGGTTTCTTAAGTTATATTTTTTTTTGTAACTGATTTTTATTGTGGTGCTTGTGGTTATACAATAACATTTTGGTTGTTTTGTGCTTCCTTATTTTTCTCACTAAAATACTAAGCAGCTCGGCAACCCCCCTTCATGTATGGGCCAATGGCCTTTTTTGTGAATAAATAGTTCGAGTTCGAGTTCTCTCTCTCTCTCTCTCTCTCTCCTCACTCTCTACTCTACTCTCTCTCACTCTCTCTCTCTGCGCAATAGAAGACGAAAATTCCTTTTCTTTGTTTTGTTGTCCAGCCTTACACGACCTTAGGAGGCCATTCATTAGACCAGCATGATTATTATATAATGAGCCTGGTAACTTTAGGATAAAATGTTTTTCTTGTGGGCCAAACATGAGACGACTTTAACAAATCTTGCCGTGTATGTTTCACTTGCAAGGAACACGAGAAATAAATACTTATTAGTTGCAACTTTACGTTGACTGTGGATAGCTGGGAAATAAATATATTGTGGTTCTTGTTGTTCATGATGATGTGTAACTCCCTCTTCAGAAAGGGGCCATGGCCTAAAATGTGAATAAACTATTGTATTTTCTCTCTCTCTCTCTCTCTCTCTCTCTCTCTCTCTCTCTCTCTCCACTCCTCTCTCTCTCTCTCGCTCTCTCTCTCTCTCTCCGCTCTCTCTCTGTCTCTCTCTCTCTCTCT
>CM054140.1:46678050-46683050 GCA_028751875.1 Rapana venosa | reverse complement strand
TAGATTTTTTTTCAACAAAACTGCAAAAATATGGGAATTTATTTAGCGCTTAAATTTTCAAATAGTGAAAAAAAAATTAAAAACCCTTAAATTTCAGAGAGAGAGTGTGTTGTTTTGTTTTTGCGTGCGGTGTGTGGGGGGTGTTGTGTGTGTGTTTTTGTGTGTGGTGTGTGTGTGGGGTGTGTGGGAGAGAGAGGAGAGAGAGGAGAGAGAGAGAGAGAGAGAGAGAGGAGAGAGAGAAGAAAAGAAAAGAAGAGAGAGAGCGAAGAAAATTAAAGAAGAAGTGTGAAGATAATTAAAGATGTGAGGAAACTCATTCTGTATCGCAGAACTATTACATTAACACCTTTTTCTTCGCGATTAACCACACTCTATGTTTGAACTTGATGTTTACGGTTGAATGTCTTAGACTTTACTACGAATGTTTGGGCTTGGATAGTTTGGCAAAATGTACAACTAATTTTTTAAACAGATATGGATCCCTACACAGAAGAAGACAAAAACATTCACAGAAAAAAGACACGGTTTTTAGTCTGGTGATGAATCCCAGCGTCAAAAAATACATGAATTTCCAGTTCACACGTCATAGTCATTTGCTTCGAGCAAGGTTCATCATCATCATCATTAACCATTACACCCAGTGGTGTGTAGGGCAGCAACAACAAAGCGCTTCCACTCCTGCCTATCCTGGGCCAACCTAGTCATGATCCCAAGATGTGCTGCATGGCCTTCTTCCTTTCTACATCCCCCCACGTTTCTTTTGGGCTTCCTTTTTTTTTCTCCTTCCTTTTGGGGTCCAGGCAATGCTGTTCTTGTGTTGACTGGGGGTTCGAGCAAGATTGGTTTTGAGAAACTGGTTTGGGTTTTATCTCATTTTGTATGTCGTTTTTATGTGGGTTCTCCCACAACGTGGTTTCCCGTCAGGGGGTTACCCTTTGGTTGGCCGGGGGTTGCTCAAAAACGTCGGGAGAGTTGGTTTTATTCCCTTTTTTTAAACTGTCTAGTTGCGGACGCGAAACAGAGCAAAAACCTTCCCAAAATACCTGGGGGAAACCCTTCGGAAACTGGGCCCCGGGCAGACAGGAGTGAGAACTTTGTTGCGCCCTACGTGGCAAAAGGCACAAAGGTTTAGATTTGGGGTGAGATAATGATGATGATGATGATGTGAAGAGATGATGAGAAGTTGCTATTTTAGTCTGAGATTTAAAACTTTGGAGGTGAAGCCCCCATTGGCCTCTGTGGCGGGGGGGTGTAAACGACAGATTGGATAGGGTCCGACGTGTGTATTCCCAAAAAATTGCACAAACATAAGCTGGCCATATACTCGATAAAATGAATGCGAAGAAAAGAAGAGGGAAAAAGAAGGGGAAGAAAAAAAAAGAAGAAGAAAAAGAAAAGAAGAAAGAAGAAAGAAGAAGAAAAAAAGAAGAAAAAAGAAGAAAAGAAGAAAAGAAGAAGAACAAAAACAACAACCCAAAAACAACAACAACAAAACAACAACAAAAACAATACATACACTAACAACAGGCTATAATTTATGAGTGATGCTTACATTCTTCACACTCTGCAATTCGTGTGTTGTGTGTGTGTGTGTGTGTGTGTTGTGTGTGTGTGTGTGTGGTGTGTGTGTGTGTATATATATATATATATATTAGAGAGAGAGAGAGAGAGAGAGAGAGAGAGATACATACATACATAATACATACATAAATACATACATACATACATACATAATAACACCAGGGACTAAATAGGTATTGCTTCGGCGCAGTGCACCGGCAAGACGTGTGTTCCGCTTTCCACTGTTTAACTTTGGTTTTTGGTTGAGAGGAGAGAAGTTTGGTTGGACAGGGGGGGGGGGGGGGGGGGGGGGGGGGGGGGGGGGGGGGGGGAGATTGGAAAGGAGGGGGAGGGGGAGGGAGGCTTATGTTTGTCCAAAAGATTAATCAGGTAGTATAGTATGTCCTGTCTGAAGTTAGAAGAGAAGAAAGGAATATGTTTTGTTGTGAGCGTTAGAGAGGGCATGAAGGTCATTCATTCATTCGTTCGTTTATTCGTTCGTTTATTCATTCGTTCGTTCATTCATTCATCCATTCATTCACATTTTAACAAACCGTTTAGGAATAAATGACAAACCAAACACTGAACTCTTAATTTTTATGTCGAGAAAAACTGACATATGCTCTCTCTCTCTCTCTCTCTCTCTCTCTCTCTCTCTCTCTCTCTCTCTCTTCTCTCTCTCTCTCTCAACAACCTACTCACACAGTCACCTTCTCATTTGTTCATTTTGCTTTCAACTGTAAGTGGTCAGTATAATTTGTACTCACTGGTGTTACAAAGGCTATAATTATCAGGGAGTTTTATTTCCTTCACGATCAAAAGCCAAATAAGCAAACAAACAAACAAATATATTTACAAAGTTAACCCTCACGACTAATTATGTCGTCACAATACTAATTATGACGTAACAATGTGCCAACATCCTCGAAATATGTTGTTTCTGAAATATGTTGTTTCTGGTTCGAAATGTATTTTTTTTAATCCGTTTTTTTTTTAAACATGAAAGGAAAGACAGAAAGAAAAAACTGAAAAAGGAGTGAAGAAGGGAAAGGAGAAGGAAGGAAGGAAGGGAAGAGAGAAAGAAAGAAAGAAAGAAGGAAGGAAGGAGAGAGCGGAATGAAGAAAAGAGAGAACGAAAAAAAAAAAGGATAGATAGAAAAGAATCATTAAAAATCAACAACTAACAAGCAAAGCAATACACCAAATTGCAAGTTTTTAAAAAATAAAAAAAGGGGGGGCAAGTGATCCAGCAAGAATGGAAAACAACAGAAAAAAAGCAAGGCAAGAACGAAAGAATAAAAAAAAGAAAAGAAAGGTGGAAGGAGAAGACAACCAAGGCCACAGAACCGGCTTAATGAGGGGGAAAAACCCACAATAAATGCGGTGACGTCCCTTGTGGCTTGATGTAAATCTCTCTCTGAGTAAAAAAACCAAATAAATTATCAGCCTATGCTTCACACTGTTTTGTTTTCTTTCCCCTTGATGATATTTATGGTAAGAAAACGTTCAGCAAACAAAAAGGTTTAGGTATGAAACACACACACATTTACACACACGCGCACGCGCGCTCGCACGTGTAGGCCTACACACGCAAACACACACACACACTCGGGCGCGCGCGCGCACACACACATTTCGCATGCACAAACGCACGCACACACACACACATACACACACTCTCTCTCAGTCTGTCTGTCTGTCTGTCTGTCTGTCTCTCTCTCTCTCTCTCTCTCTCTCTCTCTCTCTCTCTCTCACACCACACACACACACACAACACACACACACACACACCACACACACACACACACACACACACCACATACTCTCTCTCTCTCTCTCTCTCTCTCTCTCTCTCTCTCTCTCTCACTCACTCACCTTCCCCACCACAAACTCACACACATCTCCACCCACCCTCCACACACACACACACACACACACACACACACACACACACACACACACACACACATACATACACACACACACATCCCCACCCACCCCACCACCACACAACACCACACACACACACACACACACACACACACACACACACACACACACACACAACACACACACAGAGGAAGAACAGAAAAAAAGGACATAAATACAGACATACATAAACAGAAAAAAAGGACATGAATACAGACATACATAAACAAAGAATCTCAAACCGAAAAGTGATTCATACACAATCTTCCATCAAAAAACCGACCTTTAGAACAACACACCGAAAAAATCCATCTCCCACAACAACAACAAAAATTACAAAGAGGAATTTAGACCAGCCTCGTGCTTACCTCCTTCCAATCTATACCGCCACGACCAGCTGCCGCAAAGTGTCGTCTGCATCAAAACTCAGTTCTCCACTATCGATATATAGATATAAAAATTTTTAAAAAGAAATAAAAGGTTTTTTTTTAAAAAGAAGATTTTCTCCCGTACTGCGAAAAGCCACTTTCTCTACTTTGCATTGCTTGATGTATCTTTATTTTGTTGTGTTGTGTTGTGGTGTGGCGTGTTGTTTTATTTATTTATTTATTTATTTATTATTCTATATCGAGGATAATGGAATAAGCACGTATGTGCTTTTTTACATCCAGTCCCCGTGTGTATGCGGTTTTGTAAATTTTGTCATCTGTTCCCACCGGCACACAATGGCCTACTCTTTCGAAAAGCGGAACAGGATTTAACGTGTGCGCAAGATGTTCTGCATGCGTTCGCACACGGGGCCTCGGTTTATAGTCTCATCCGAAGGTGGTGTGGTGGTGGTAGTGTGGTGGTGGTGGTGGTGGTGTGTGTGTGTGTGTGGGGGGGGGGGGGGGGGTGTGTGTGTGTGTGTGTGGTGGTTGTGTGTGTGTGTGTGTGTGTGGTTGTGTGTGTGCGGTTGTGTATGTGTTGTGAGTATGTGTGTGTTTGAATTAGTGGCTTTACAAAGCATGTATACGTGTCTTTTAGCGTGTATAGTGTATATACGCGTGTGCATGTTACTTTAGTGATTACGTGCTCGTGCGCGTGTGCATACACACACGCGCGCATACACACACGCACGCTCGCCACTAACGCATGCACACACACGCACACACTCGTTCACACAACCACATCCACGTCTCTCTCTCTCTCTCTCTCTCTCTCTCTCTCTCTCTCTCTCTCTCGTCTTATCTTGTCTTGTCTCGTCTCGTCTCGTCTCGTCTAACTAATATCACTGATAGTATAAAGACGTTAAATCGGAGACATCAACATGTAGATTGTAAAGACGAAGAAGATAAGGCGTCAGAACGTAATTTTAATTGGATGCATGTTTTCGACTATGAATATGGATACAAACTTTGTGTTACGAATATGAAGAATAAGAAATTCCAGCAGATTGTTGGATACATGACAACAATACATGCAAACATCAGCAGACAGACACACAGACATAGAGACACATAGCCTACACA
>CM054140.1:46623050-46663050 GCA_028751875.1 Rapana venosa | reverse complement strand
CACAGTGGGTTGGGTCACACACAGTGGGTTGGGTCACACAGTACACAGTGGGTTGGGTCACGCAGTAGTTTGGGCCACACAGTGGGTTGGGTCACACAGTGGGTTGGGTCACGCAGTAGGTTGGGTCACGCAGTAGGTTGGGCCACACCGTGGGTTGGGTCACACAGTAGGTTGGGCCACACACAGTGGCTTGGGTCACGCAGTAGTTTGGGTCACGCAGGAGGTTGGGTCCACAGTGGGTTGGGTCACGCAGTAGGTTGGGTCACGCAGTAGGTTGGGTCACCAGTGGGTTGGGTCACGCAGTGGGTTGGGTCACAGGGTCAGTACTTATATGGTTCACATGGCTGATGATCTGGAAGCCAGGCGAAGTCTTGATAATGACAACAACAACGAAAAGAGAACTGCTTGATAATTGTGGTTGGTCGATAGGCCGCTGGGGCTTTGATAGAATCAACAAACACAGTCACGTTGAGTTGTCTTCAGTGGTGACTGTGTGCAGTTTGGGCGTTGCTGAGATATATCATAATCAGTGGAAACTATGACGATCTGCATAGACAGAGCCTGATTGGTGACGCAAATCTATATGTGACGTCAGTGACTTGAGGCACTGAAGATCCCTCTGGGGTTTTTTGGCGTGGTTTTTTTTTTCCCATTTAGTCAGCCTTTTTGTTTGTCTGTCTTTCTCTCTGTTGTAAATAGTCTAATTTCGAGCTGTTTAAGAGTTCATCCGCATGCATGCATGCACATACGCGCATGTACAAGCGCGTGCGCGCACATACACACACGCGTGCGCGCGCACACACATACATACACACACGCACGCACGCACACACACATATTTCTGAATCTACTTACAGCACATCATAATATTATCACAACCACGGACAATTTTATATTTATCTTTATCATAATACGGACCGTAAAAATATTTTCTTTTAAGTATTGAATGAAAAAAATGAGAAAATAACTTTAAAAGTACCCCCCCCCCCCCAAAATCCCCTAAACAAAAAGAACCAGCATTATGATCTTGACAGGCATTTCAAACCGATTGCAAAGCAGTTTGAATCAAGATTTGCGACCATTTTCCATTTAAGGGACCTAACTCTGTAAACAGATGTAGAAACCAAAAGTTAGAGTTACCTCTCTTAGATCATAATCGGCAACTCCATGCTGTTTGTCTTGACTAGGAAACTAAAGACTAAAAGAAATATGTCTTGGACAGAACGGTAATTTGTATTGGTGCATTTGCATTGTGTGCCACTTTCAGTTGCAGGAGAATTTTCTGTGTGAAATTCATGCTGGAGGCGGGCACGTCTCCACAAGAGCAGGCCACCCCCCCTCCCCCCCTCGCCCTTCCTGGTTTTCACAGTCTCTTCATGGGTGTTAATTTTTGTTTTATGACTTGTTGTTGCTGCCTGCTGCTGCTGTTGTTGTTGTTGTAGCTGATGTGAACATTTCAGTCTATACCATCCCACATGGGTGTAGGTTAAAGTCCTTGAACCAAAAGCAGCACCCAAATCCAACCCATCACCACTTAGCTTAGTTAGGGGCTTTCTTCCTCCTGTCAGCCATGCCCTTTTCTTATATCGACTTTCCTTCGTGTTCCCCAAAGAAATATAATCGTTATACAAAATAATTATACACTGTATGGGACTAGCCTACCATGTTGCACTGCAAGTAACCAAGGGCATCTGTGCGGAAAGGCATTGGCTTTATGTTATTAGAATTTGCACAGGGGTCAGCAGGGCCCATTAGCTCAGTTGGTTAGAGCGCCGTGCTGATAACGCGGAGGTCGTGGGTTCGACCCCCATGTGGGCCACGCAGATTTTTTTAAATTTTTGTTTTGGTGGTAGGAAGGAAGGGGGATAAGGGATTTAAATTTTTTTTTTTCATATATATATATATATATATTTTTCAAAATATATATATATATTTTTTATATATTTTTTTTATAAAAATATATCTATTTTTTTTAGATATATATATATATTTTTTATAAAAATATATATATATCTATATTTTTTTTTAATATATACATTTTTTTTTTAAATATATATTTTTTTTTAATATATTTTGTGTACACGATTTTTGACTTTTCCTTTTTTTTTTTTTTTTTTTTTACCTCAGTCCTAGGTTAAAGCTCCAAAGTTATTTTGTTTTTTTAATTTGGAAATTCAGCAAGGGTGATATTTTACCTATGCAACCGTTTCTACCCACCATTAAGGTAGCGCATTCTGATTTCACAGAGGACCTTTCTTTTAACTTCCGAATTTCCTTTATAAATGAGGGTGAGAGGGGGGGAGCAGAGATCAGTTATATTTATAAAGAAAGGTATTAAATGAACTTTCTTTCAGCAAGACTATAGTGTAATGCTGCATTCTAAAAATCATATTTAAAAATGTCCAGTACAACACAACACAACACAACACAACAAACGGGCAACCCAATACAATCCTTTTGTTACTCTCCTTTTGTAGAAAATCAATTCACTGTTCTTTTCCTCAGAGGTAAATTTTGTGGTTAGGTGTGTAGCAGAACTGTAGAAAAATCAGTGTTAGTTCTTGTTGTTTTCTTTTTTTGTTTTGTTTTGTGTTTTGTTATGTAGTACATCGTAATTATGTTTGGTTTTTTTAAACAAGAACATGATTTTTTTTTAAAACCGCTGGCGTATGCATGGGCGCATGTGTGTGTGTGTGTGTGTTGTGTGTGTGTGTGTGTGTGTGTGTGTGTTTCCGCGCATGCACTATCTCTGTTTATTTATTTATTTATTTATTTATTTATTCATTCTTTTATATCGAGGATAATGGAATAAGCACATTTGCTTTTTTACATCCAGTCCCCGTGTGTATGCGGATTTGAGAATTCTGTCATCTGTTCCCACCGGCACACAATGGCCTACTCTTACGAAAAGCGGAACAGGATTTAACGTGTGTGCAAGATGTTCTGCGTGTGTTCGCACACGGGGCCTCGGTTTATAGTCTCATCCGAAGGACTTTTGGGGGAGAGTGGAATCTGCACTGATGTTAACTCCAGAGGAAATTATCCCCTTGAACGGTAATCGAACCTGGGTCGTCAGATTGCAAGTGCAATGTTCTAACCACTAGGCTATCCCGTCCCCTGCCTGTCCATCTGTCTGTCTGTCCATCTGTCTTTGTGAGTATGAAAACAGAAACTTTTTTTCCTTCCACTTAGTGTAGTTTTTGTTGTTGTTGCTGTTGTTTAGTTTTCGACAACTTTGTACTAGAAAAGTGTTGTGGAAAAAGATTCATGATACACATGGCAATTTTTCGAATTCTTTGCTATCAACACTGAGCAAAATAAAATACCTTGAATCCTTTTTACAGTTGATTTACACATAATTTCTTCTTCTTCTTCTCCTCCTCCTCCTCCTCCTCCTCCTCCTCTGCCTCCTTCTCCTTCGTCTTCTTCTTCTCCTTCTTTGTACAAATCATTACCGATTATCCTCTGAAGTCGGAGTATGGCTGCCTATTTGGCGAGGTACTTGAAAATAGTCATACACGCAAACTTCCATCCGGTGTGCTTCCGATCTCACAGTGATTCCCAGGTGGGATGAGTGAGTCAGAGTGCACATTCTGGGTGACCCCCAGAGTGTAAAGCTGGGGAACGCACAACAACAACAACATTAGCGATTTTCAGTGATGAGATAAACTGGCAATTAAATAGTAGGCGTGTGTGGGTAAGAAATATTGCTTTGTGTACGTATGTTCGCTTATATGTGTGCTCGAGCGCACTCGCCCATATGTGTGTGTGTGTGTGTGTGTGTGTGTGTGTGTGTGTGTGTGTGTGTGTGTGTGTTGTGTGTGTGTGTGTGTGTGTGTGTGTGTGTGTGTGTGTGTGTGTGTGTGTGTGTGTGTGTGTATGCAGGAACCATCCAGGGTGCATTCAAGCATACACTTTCGTGTATGTGTGTCCTGGGCACATGCACATAGGTGTGGAAGGGAGATCTGTGAAAAACATTCTGAAACAACTCTGATCATAAGGATCAATCCATAATATTATTCAGATAATTATGTGATGCCCACCACGAAATGAGTTATGTTGCACCTGATCCACTTTTCTGCTGCTAGAAGTGATTTTAGGCAAGTGGAGGGTTAGGTTGGCGATTTCTAGATTTTAATTGATTGTCTTCTTCTTTCTTTCATCTGCCGCCGGTGCCTTTCGGTGTGGCGGGGAGACACAGACGTCTGTCTGCAGCAAGGCGGGAGGCTTGATGTAGTGACAGGTCATGGGCTTGCAGGGTGTCAGCCACGAGTTGCTCCATCATCTCCTTGGTCTACCTCTGGCTTTCCAGCCATTGTGTTTGGTGGTGTATGCCTGTAGGGCTGGTTGGTTGGGCGGCATTCTAGTGAGGTGACCAAACCACCTGATCCTTTGTTGTTCGATATGGTGAATTGGTGTTAGTCCGACACCATTGCGTAATGCAATGTATAATAAAGCGTATATTTTATTATTTTACAATTTAATTGATTGTAAAATAATAAAATATACGCTTTATTATACATTGCATTACGCGTTTAAAGACACCAAACCCCTTCATACCGACCACATATTATGATGCAATAACATCAATTTCTCATTATTTGTATTTCTTCCTGATGTCTAGCATTTCAATTTGTAATCACTTTTCATACAATTGTCTGTTTTTCAATCTGTTTGGGTTTGGTTTTTTGGTGTGTTTTTTTTTTTTTTTTTTTTTGGGGGGGGGGGGGTTTGTTGTTGAGGGTTTTTTTGCAGATTGAATAGTTTTTCTTTTTTCTTTGGTTTTTTCTTTATTTCCAAAATTTATTTACTTACTTTTGTTATACTGTAGATTGATAGCACGTTAACAGTTAAAAATTGACCCCAGCTTCAATTCCACTTATCAGGGGGTGGAGAGTAGCATGATGATAGAAGGAAACACGTGGGTACAGTTTGTAACAATGTGTCAGATTCTAAATTTATTATTGGGAATTTCTTGCCGGAAGTAAAGGCAATACCAGCAACAACATGACAACCTCTCTCCAACAGTCTCCTTCCTGCGTTTCAGTCTGCCTATCGCGTCAACCATAGCACTGAAACTACCCTTGCCCATACCTTAAACACACTTCTACTCGCTTCTGACTCAGGGAAAACCTCTCTTCTTACTCTACTCGACTTATCTGCAGCCTTTGACACTATTGACCACTCTATTCTTCTCTCCCGTCTTCAAAAAACATTTGGTGTTACTGGTACAGCCCTTACCTGGTTTAGTTCATACCTTACTGACCGATTCCAGACAGTCACAGTAAACAAGATTCAGTCACTACCTGCAAGATTGGAATGTGGAGTTCCACAGGGATCTGTTCTGGGCCCTGTTCTTTTCACCCTCTACACTGCTCCACTGTCACATATAATTAACCGCCATCAGATCAACCATCATTTTTATGCAGATGACTCTCAGATTCTAAGCAGCGACACTCCTGAAAATCTGCCTTCTCTCTTTACAAATATGGCCCACTGCTTTCAAGATATCCAAAATTGGATGATACAGAACAAATTACAGCTAAATGCAGATAAAACAGAAACCATGCTTGTAGGGACCAAACACAAACTCTCTTCCATCACAACAGCTTCAATACAACTTGGCAATGCATCAGTTCCTTTATCCACTGCTGTGAAGTATCTAGGGGTCATTATTGACAACACACTCTCTATGCAAAAATTCATCACTCAGACCTGCCAGTCCTGCTACTATCAATTACAGCGTATTAGTGCAATTCGAAAGTACCTGTCCACAGATGCAACATCCAAACTTGTTGCATCTCTCATTCTTTCACGTCTGGACTATTGCAACTCTCTGTTGGCTGGTCTGCCAGCATCATCTATCCAATCCCTTCAACGTATACAAAACTCTGCAGCTCGTCTAATCCTCAGAAAGAAAAAATCTGAGCATATTACCCCTCTCTTGCAATCTCTCCACTGGCTGCCTGTGCCACAGAGAGTAAACTATAAGATCAGTACCCTCTGTTACAAATGTCTCCACAAAACAGCACCCGCCTACCTCTGTGAATGTCTTCACTTGTACACTCCTTCTTTCTCTCCGCTCTGCTGCAGATACCTTGTCCTTACGAATACCTAGATTCAACCAATCCACCATCCGCCGTTGCTCTTTCTCTATTTCTGGTCCATTAATGTGGAATGATCTCCCTCTCTCTCTCGCCAAAAGCCTTCTTATGACACTTTTAAATCCAGTCTCAAGACATATTTATTTCAAACCTAAGATTTTCCTCTCCTGCCTCATCTCATAGTTTTTTTTCCCTGCCTTCAACAACCAAGATTCTATTGCCCTGCCAGGGTGTGTGACCTGTGTGTGTGTGTGTGTGTGTGTGGCGCATGTGTGCACATTTGGACTTGATGGAACTATTGCTTGTCACTGGTTGTATGACTGTGTAAGAATGAGTTGAGTGCAAGCGCTTTGATTTGTCTCTGCAAGATATAGCGCTATATAAATTCCATTTATTATTATTATTATTAACAACAACATGACAACGTGTATGTCATGGATGTAGTCATGGTATGCAGGGCATGTAGTCACAGTTGTGTGTTAATGGTTGTGCAGGGCCCATTAGCTCAGTTGGTTAGAGCGCCGTGCTGATAACGCGGAGGTCGTGGGTTCGACCCCCATGTGGGCCATGCAGATTTTTTTGGTTTTGTTTTTTGGTGGTAGATCTGGGGGATGTGGGATGGGGGATCATTATTTATTTATTTATTTATTTATTTTATGCCTGTGTTTATACTTTGTGTATTTGAACACAATTTTGACCATTCCTCTTTTTTTTCTTTCTTTCATGGTTTTTTATTTTTTAAACCTCAGTCCCTGGTTAAAGCTCCGAAGTTATTTTGTTTTTTTATATTTCAAAATTCAGCAAGGGTGATATTTTACGCACGCAACCGTTTTTACCCTCCGTTAAGGTAGACCCATTCTGATTTCATGGATGAACTTTCCTTTAGCTTCCGAATTTCCTTTATAAATGGGGGTGAAAGGGGGGAGGGGGGTATGTTGCAGAGATCATGGATATTTGTAAAGAAAGGTATTAAATGAACATTACTTCAACAAGACTTTTGTGTAATGCTGCATTCTAAAACGGTTTTTGCCAATTGCAATATAACACAACACAACCCAATACATGGGGTACAAAATCATCGAAAGAGCTCTTGACTGTCCTTTTCCTCTAGAGTGTGAATGTTGTGGTCAGGTGTTTTGCATGGTTACTGTTAAAAAAACCAGTTCTGATTTCTTTTTCTTTCTTTCTTTCTTTCTTTCTTTCTTCATCTTCTTCTTCCTCTCCTCCTCCTCCTCCTTCTTCTTCTTCTTGGTTTTGTTTTGTTTTGTTTTTGGTAAGGTAGGAAGGACATCGTAATCATTTTTTTTTCAAATAATAGCATGGTAAAAAATATGTGCGAGTACCTGTGCGCGTGCCAGCGTGCCCATGCTCTGTCTGTCTGTGAGTATGAAAACAGAAACTTTTTTTTCTTCTACTAATTCTTTTTTTTTAATTGACAGCTTTGCATTGGGAAGGTTGTGTGGAAACAGACTGATGATAAAAAATGTACATCTGTTTTAATTCTTTGCTATCAACACTGAACTAAACTACCTTTAATCCTTTTCACAGTTGATTTATAGGTATTTCTTCTTCTTCTTCTCGTCCTCCTCCTTCTTGGTGTTGTTGTTGTTGTTGTTCTTCTTCTTCTTCTTCTCATCCTCCTCCTTGTTGTTGTTGTTGTTGTTCTTCTTCTTCTTCTTCTTCTTTTTCTTCTTCTTCTTCTTCTTCTTCTTTCTTCTTCTTCTTCTTCTTCTTCCACCAATTTTCAGTGAGGAGAAAAACTGGCGAAGAAAGGACATAGGCATATGTTGGTAACAAATGTGTGTGTGAGTGTTTGCGTATACGTATGCACTGCGCGCACACGCGTGTGTGTACGTGTGCGTGTGTGTGTGTGTGTGCGTGCATTTGTTTGTGTGCGTGCGCGCGCGTGCGTGTGTGTTTGTGTGTGTGTGTGTGTGTGTGTGTGTAAGCACGCCTATATGTATCTGTATGAAAAACATTGTGAAACAACCATGTCCATAAAGATCAATCTACATTGAGATATGTAACACTCCATGGCCAAATGAGTCGCATAGCACTTGATCCACTTTTCTGCTAGAAGTGATTTTAGGCAAGTCGGGGGAAGGGAAGGGGGGGGGGGGGGGGGCTTTGTCAGGTTGTCGATTTTGAGATTTTAGTTGACTGTTAAATGTATTTATTTTATCTTGCATTCAGATGGAATTTATTTCTTTTTGCTTTTTGCTTTAAAAAAAAAAGCGTTTAAAGACACCCCACCCTTTATGCTGACCATGTATTGTGATGCAGAATTCCTCAATGTCTCAATACATAACTTTCCTGGTGTCCAGTATGTCATTTAGTTTGTAATAACTTTTCATACAATTGTACAATGTTAAATGTGTTTGGGTTTTTTGTTTTGCTTTGTTTTTGGGTTTGTTTATTTGTCATTGCTGTTTTGTTTTTTGTTGTTTGGTTGGGGGGGGGGGGGGGGGGGTCGGGGGGTATTTATTGATTGAATAGCTTTTTTTTATATTCATTTTTTCTTCACTGTAGATTGATAACGCGTTAACAGTTAATCATTGACCCCATGTGCAATGCGACTTATCAGGCGGTGGAGAGTAACATGATTATAGAAGGGAACACCTGGGTACCGTAAAGGTAAAGGTGTCCCATAACCTATAAGGTTGTAGGGGAGCAAGGCGTCAGAGACCTCACTTCTCTAGGGGCCAGCATATTTAGGGCGGCGCCCATCTCCTCTCCCTTGCTGCTTTACCTTCCCTGACCCAAAAGAGGCAGGTACCCATTTACAGCTGGGTGGACTGGGGGACTGTACTGAAGCCAAGGCGTGCCAACAGTCACCCATCCAAGTGGTAACCACTGCTTAACTTGACTAGGGGAAAGCAAGTGCTCCGACCACTGAGCTATCCTGTCCCCGAACATGTGGGTACAGTTTATAATAATCATGTCAGTTTCTAAATTTATTATTGGGAATTTCTGTCAGGAAGTAAACGCAATACCAGCATCAACATGACGACAACAACAACATGACAACCTATGCCCTGTATGTAGTCATGGTATGCTGGGCATGTAGTCATGGTTGTGTGTCATTGGTTGTGCAGGGCCCATTAGCTCAGTTGGTTAGAGCGCCGTGCTGATAACGCGGAGGTCGTGGGTTCGACCCCCATGTGGGCCACGCAGATTTTGTTTTTGTTTTTTTGTTTTGTTTTTTGGTGGTAGATCTGGGGGATGTGGGATCAGGAATTATTCTTTCTTTATTTATTTATTTATTTTATACCTGTGTTTTAACACGATTTTGACCTTTCCGCTTTTTTTTTCTTTCATGGTTTTTTAAATATTTTTAAACCTCAGTCCTCAGTTAAGGCTCCAAAGTTATTTTGTTTATTATTTCAAAATTCAGCAGGGATGATATTTCACGTATGCATCCCCATTCTCATTTCATGGATGACCTTTCTTTTAACTGCCAAATTTCCTTTCTAAATGGGGATGAGATGTGGCTGCGAGGGGTGGGGTGTTGCAGAGATCATTGATATTTCTAAAGAAAGGAATCTTCTTTCAACAAGACTTTGTTTTTCTAAAAACGGTTTTTACCAATTACAATGTAACACAACACAACCCAATACATAGGGTACAAAATCATCGAAAGGGCTCTTAACTGTCCTTTTCCTCAGAGTGTGAATGTTGGGGTCAGGTGTTTTGCATGGTTACTGTTGAAAAACCAGTGCTCTTTGTTTTGGCTTCTTTTTCTTTCTTTCTTTCTTTTCTTTTCTTTCTTCTTCTTCTTCTTCTTCTTTTCTTCTTCTTCTTCTTCTTCTTCTTCTTCTTCTTCTCACCAATTTTCAGTGATGAGAAAAACTGGCGAAGAAAGGACGTAGGCATATGTTGGTAAGAAATTTGTGTGTGTACCTGTTTGCCTATATGTATGCAGTGCCCGTGCGGGTGCGTGCATGGGCACGCGCGTGTGCATGCGTACGTGCCCGTGCGTAAGTGTTTTAATCTATTTTATTTTTATTTTATTCTTTTATATCGAGGATTATAGAATAAGCGCTAATGTGCTTTTTTACATTCAGTCCCTGTGTGTATGCGGTTTTGTTAATTCTGTCATCTGTTCCCAACGGCACACAATGGCCTACTCTTACGAAAAGCGGAACAGGATTTAACGTGTGCGTTAGATGTTCTGCATGCGTTCGCACATGGGCCTCGGTTTATAGTCTCATCGAAGGACTGTTGGGGGGAGTGGAGTCTGCACTGATGTTAGCTCCAGGGGAAAATATCCTTGAAGGGGAGGATTGATCCTGGTCATCAGATTGCAAGCACAATGTTCTAACCACTAGGCTATCCCGTAACGTTGTGCGCACGCGCGTGTGGTGTGTGATGTGTGTGTGTGTGTGTGAGTGTGAGCACGCATATGTGGTGTATCTGTTATAAAAAGCATTGAGAAACAACCCGGTCCATAAGGATCCAATCCACATTGTCGTTATTTGCTATCTATGGCGAAATAAGAGCTTAGCACCGGATCCTCGTTTCTGATAGGGAGTGATTTTATGGCAAGTGGGGGGGGGAGGGGAAGGGGGGTTGTCAGTTGTCGATTTTTAGATTTAGTTGATTGTAAAATGTAAGCTTTATTTATCTTTGACATTAGGTGGAATTTTTTGCTTTTTGCTTTTTAAAAACAATAAAAGCGTTTAACAGACACCAAACCCTTTCATGATGACCATGTATTATGATGCAGAATTCTCATTGTTTATTATATAAACTTTCTTGGTGTCCAGTATGGTCACTTTAGTTTGTTAATAACTTTTCATACAAAACTGTCTGATGTTAAATCTGTTTGGGTTTTATGTTTTGTTTTGGGGTTTGTTTTCTGTTTTGTTAGTTGTTTGTTTTTTTGGGGGGTGGGGGTGTTTTTTGATTGAAAAGCTTTTTTTAATACTGTAGATTGATAACACGTTAACAGTTAAAACTTGACCACAGGTGCAATTCGACTTATCAGACGGTGGAGAGTAACATGATGATAGAAAGGAACAGGTGGGTACAGTTTGTAACAATGTGTCAGTTTCTAAATTTATTATTGGGAATTTCTGTCCTGAAGTAAACGCAATACCAGCAACAACATAACAACAACATGACAACGTATGCCCTGTATGTAGTCATGGTATGCTGGGATTGTGTCATGGTTGTTGTGTTATCGGCTGTGCTGCGGCCACCATTAGCTCGTTGGTTAGAGCGCAGTGTGATAACGCGGCGGTCGTGGGTTTCGGACCCCCATGTGGGCACGCAAATTTTTTTCCTGTTTTCATGAGGATTTTAAAAAAAACTTGTTTAACTGTTATTATCGCTAAATTGGGGAGGAGGATTATAGGTCTTTTTGTCTTAGTGTTATGATTTCTTTTAGTCAAGCTGGGTTTGTTTTAATTATCTCTCTTGCAGATGGCTGATTGCACACACACACACATACCACACACAACACACCACACACACTACACACACACACAGCACACACAACAACCACACACACACACTCAGCGTACATGCATGAGTGCTGTGATTGTCCAGCCGTATGACTTAATAAGGTTATTTCCTTGCTTTGAGAACGGCAGTCCTATCCTCTTCAGATTTGCAAAAAAAATAGGTTTAGTATAGATCGTCCATGTGCATCCACACCATTGGCCATGCTGAGCTGGCCTGCGTCTATCATACATTCTTCTTATTCTTCTTCTTCTTCTTTTTTATACTTCTTTTCTTCCTGCTACTTCTTCTCCACCAATTTTCAGGTGATGAGAAAAACTGGAAAGAAAGGAATAGGCATATGATGGTATAAGCAATTTATATGTCTGTGTGTGAGTGTGTGTTTGCGTTTAATGTATGCACTGCTGTGCGCGCACAAGGCGCATGTGTTTGTGTGTGTGCAATTTCATTTATGTGGTGTGTGTGTGTGTGTGCTCGCGCGTAAGTGCCGTGCCTTGGTAAGAGCATTTGTTTGTGTTGCGTGCGTGTGTTGGTGTGTGTGTGTGTGTGTTGTAAGTACGCCTATATGTTTCTGTATGATAAAACATTGTGAAACAACCCTGTCCATAAGGATCAGTCCCATTGTGATATGTGACACTCCATGCAAAATAAGTAACCATAGAACCTGTCCACTTTTTGCTAGAGTGATTTTAGGCCAGTGGGGGATCAGGATGTCGATTTTTAGATTTTAGTTGATTGTAAATGTAGCTTTATTATACTTGTATTAGACGGAATTTATTTCTTTTTGCTTTTTGCTTTAAAAAAAAAAAGCATTTAAAGACACCCCACCCTTCATTCTGACCATGTATTATGATGCAAAATTCGTCAATGTCTCAATACATAACTTTCCTGGTGTCTAGTATGTCATTTAGTTTGTAATAACTTTTCATGCAATTGTCTGATTTTAAATCTGTTTGGGTTTTTTGTTTTGGGGGTTTGTTTGTTGTTGTAGTTTTGTTTTTTTGTAGTTTGGTTGGGGGGTTTTGGGGGGTTGGGTTGTTTTTTTGATTGTCATAGCTTGTCTTTTTTATTCATTTTTTCTCTATGGTAGACTTGATAAAATGTTAACAGTTAATCTGACCCCTTGTGCTAGCGAGCATTATCAGGCTGGTGGAGAGTAACTTTGATTATTAGAAGGAACACCTGGGTACGGTAAACGGTAATAGGTGTACCATAACCTATAAGGTATGTAGGGGAGCAAGGCGTCGGAGACCTCATTCTCTAGGGGCCAACATATTTTAGGGCGGCCGCCCTTCTCTCTCACTGTGCTTACCTTCACTGACCCTAAAGAGGCAGTACCCATTTATAGCTGGGTGGAATGGGGGACTGTTGAAGCCAAGGCCGTGCCAACAGTCACCCATCCAAGTGGTTACCATGCTTACTTGACTAGGGGAAAGCAGTGATCGAACACTGAGCTATCCTGTCCGATATGTGGGTACAGTTTATAATAATCATGTCAGTTTCTAAATTTATTATTGGGAATTTCTGTCAGGAAGGAAACGCATACCAGCATCAACATGACGACAACAACAACATGAACATCCTCATGCCCTGTATGTAGTCATGTATGCTGGGGCAAGTAGTCAACTGTTGTTGTGTCATTGGTTTGTGCAGGAGGCCAGTTGCTCGTTGGTAGTTGCGCCGTGTGTATAACGCGGAGGTAGTGGGGTTGACCCCCTGTGGGCCACGCAGATTTTTATTTTGTTTTTCTTGTTTTGTTTTTTAGTGGTAGTCTGGGGGATGTGGGATCGGGAAATCTTCTTTATGTATTTATTTATTTATTTTATACCTGTGTTTTAAAACACGATTTAGACCTTTCCGCTTTTTTTCTTTCTTTCATTTATTTTGTGGGGTTTTTAAATATTTTTAAACTCAGTCATTCAGCTAAGGCTACAAAGTTATTTTGTTTATTATTTAAAATTCAGAGGGGATGATATTTCACGTATGCATTCCCCATTCTCATTTCATGGAAGACCTTTCTTTTAACTGTCCAAAATTTCCTTCTACATGGGGGATGGATGTGGCTGCGAGGGCGGGTGGAGGTGTTGCAGAGAATCATTGATATTTCTAAAGAAAGGAAATCTTCTTTCAACAAGACTTTTGTTTCTAAAAAAACGGTTTTTACAATTTCAATATAACACAAAACAACCCCAATACATGGGTTACAAAATCATCGAAAGGGCTCATAACTGTCTCGTTACTCTGAGTGTGAATGTTGGGGTCAGGTGTTTGCATGGTTGTTACTGTTGAAAACCAGTTGTTCTTTGTTCTGGCTTCTTTTTCTTTTTCTTTCTTCTTCCTTTTCTTCTTCTCTTCTTCTTCTTCTTATCTCACCTATTTTCAGTGATGTGAACAACTGGCAAAGAAAGGACATAGGCATAGGTTGGTAAGAAATTTGTTTGTGTGTACCTGTTTGGTATAAGTATGCAGTGCGTGCGTGCGCGACGCGCGTGTGCTTGCGTGGGCACGCTCGTGTGCGTGGAGTTCGTGCGTACGTGCGTGCGTGTGTAAGGGTTTTTTTTTCAATCTTTTTTATTTTACTGTTTTTCTTTTATTTCAGGATTTTTGATTAAGCGCTAATGTGCTTTTTTACATCCCTGTCCCATGTGAATGCGGTTTTGTTAATTCTGTCATCTGTTCCCACCGGCACACAATGGGCAACTCTTACGAATGCGGAAACAAGATTAACGTGTGCGTTGATGTTCTGCCTGACCGTTCGAACACGGTGCCATGGTTTATAGTCTCATCTGAAGGACCCTTTGGGAGAGTGGAGTCTGCACTGATGTTAAACTCCAGGGGGAAAAATATCCCCCCTTTAAAGGGGAATTGAAACCCAGTCGTCAGATTGCGTGCACAATGTTCTAACCACTAGGCTTTCCCGGCCCCCTTGTGTGTGTGTGTGTGTGTGTGAGTGTGTGATGGGTGTGTCGTGTGTGTGGTGTTGTGCGTGCGTGCGTGCGTGCGTGTGTGTGTGAAAAAACATTGTGAAACACCCTGTCCATAAGGATCAATCCATATTGACATATTGTGACACTCCACAACGAAATGAGTTGCATAGCGCCTGGTCCACTTTTCTGCTAGGAATAATTTTAGGCAAAGGGGGGGAGGGGGTCAGGTTGTCGATTTTGATATTATAATTGATTGTAAAATGTAAGCTTTATTCTACCTTGCAATAAGGCGGAATTTTTTGCTTTTTGCTTTAAAAAAATATAAAAAGCGTTTAAAGACACCCCACCCTTCATGATGACCATGTATATGATGCATAAATCGTCAATGTCTCATTATATAACTTTCTGGTTTCTAGTATGTCATTTAGTTTGTAAATAACTGTTTCATACAATGTCTGATTTTAAATCGTTGGGTTTTTTGTTTTTTTGGGGGATGTTTTGTTGGTTGTAGTTGTGTTTTTTTTTTGTAGTTTGGTTGGGGTTTTGGGGGGGGGGTTGTTTTTGATTGATTAGCTTGTTCTGTTTTATTCATTTTTTCTTCTATGGTAGATTTGATAACACGGTTAACAGTTAATCAATGAACCATGTGCAATGCGACTTATCGGCGGTGGAGAGTGACAGATTAAAGAAGGGAACTCCCTGGGTTCGGTTATAAAGGTTAAAGGTGTCCTTTACTATAGGTTGTAGGGGAGCATGGGCGTCAGAGACCTCACTTCTCTAGGGGCCAGATCTTTAGGGTGGCGCCCATCTCCTCTCTTGCTGATTTACATTACCTGACCTAAAGAGGAAGGTACCCATTTACAGGCTGGGTTGGACTGGGGACTGTACTGAAGCCAAGGCGTGCCAACTGTCACCCATCCAAGTGTAAACCACTGATTAACTTGACTAGGGGGGAAAGCAACGTGCTCCGACCACTGAGCAATCCTGTCCGACATGTGGGTACAGGTTTATAATAATCATGTCAGTTTTAATTTAGTATTGGGTAATTTCTGTCTGGAAGTAAACGCAAAAAATACAGCATTCAACATGACGACTACAACAACATGAAACCTATGCCCTGTATGTAGTCTTGGTATGGTGGGCATGTAAGTTAAGGTTGTGTGTCATTGGTTGTGCAGGCCCTTTAGCTACAGTTGGTTAGAGCGCCGTGCTGATATCGCGGAGGTCCGTGGGTTCGACCCCCATGTGGGCCACGCAAAATTTTTTTGTTGTGGTTTTGTTTTGTTTTTTGGGTTGGTTTGATCTTGGGGGATGTGGGATCAGGAATAATTATTCTTATTTATTTATTTATATTATTTTATACCTGTGTTTTAACACGATTTTGACACTTTCCGCTTTTTTACTTTCTTTGAGGGTTTTTAAATATTTTAAACCTCAGTCTCGGTTAAGGCTCAAAGTTATTTTGTTTATTATTTCAAAATTCAGCAGGGTGATATTTGCACGTTGCTTCCCATTCTCATTTCATGGATGACCAATCTTTTAACTGCCAATTTCCTTTCTAATCAGGGATGTGATGTGGCTGCGAGGGGTGGGTGTTGCAGAGATCATTGAATTTTCAAAAGAAAGGAATCTTCTTTCTACAAGACTTTTGTTTTCTAAGAAAAACGGTTTTTACCAATTTCAATATAACACAACACAACACAATACATAGGGTACTAAAATCATCGAAAGGGCTCTTCAATGTCCTTTTCATCAGAGGTGTGAATGTTGGGATAGGTGTTTGCATGGTTACTGTTGAAAAAACCAGTGCTCTTTGTTTTTGGCATCTTTTTCTTTCTTTCATTCTTTCTTTTCTTTCTTTACTTCTTCTTCTTCTTTTTTCTCACCAATTTTCTGTGATGAGAAAAACTGGCGAAGAAAGGACGTGCATAGGTTGGTAAAGAAATTTTGTGTGTGTAACTGTTTGGTATATGTATGCAGTGCGTGAGCACGCGCGCGTCATGGTGCTTGCGTGCGCACGCGCGTGGTGAGTGCGGTACCCGTGTGTGTTTTAATATATTTTATTTAATTTTATTTCTTTTTATATCGAGGATTATTGAATAGCGATAATGTGCTTTTTTACATTCAGTCCCTGTGTGTATGCGGTTTTGTTAATTCGTATCTGTTCCCAACGGCACACAATGGCTATTTAGAAAATCGGAACAGGATTTTAAAACGTGTGCGTTAGATGTCTGCGTGCGTTCGCACCACGGGCCTGGCTTTATAGTTCTTCGAGGGGACTGTTGGGGGTGGGGAGTGCGCGGGGGGGGGATATAAGTCCAGTCTGCACTATGTTAGCTCCAGGGGAAAATATCCCCCTTGAAGGGGGAATTGCAACCTATGGTCATACTGATTGCAAGCTCAATGTTCTAACACACATAGGCTATCCCGTCCAGTTGTGCGCATCGCGCGTGTGTGTGTGTGGTGTGTTTGTGTGTGTGAGTGTGGCCGCCTATGTGTGTATCTGTAAAAAAGCTTTGAGAAACAACCCTGTCCATAAGGATCAATCCACATTGAGATATGTGACACTCTATGGCGAAATAAGTCGCATAGCACCTGATCCACTTTTCTGCTATGAGTGATTTTATGCAAGTGGGGGGGGGAGGGGAGGGGGGTTGTCACGTTGTCGATTTTTAGATTTTAGTTGATTGTAAAATGTAAGCTTTATTCTACTTTGCATTAAGGCGGAATTATTTGGCTTTTGCTTTAAAAAACAAAAAAAGCATTTAAAAGACACCCACCCTTCATGATGACCATGTTATTTATGATGCAGGAATTCCTCAATGTCTTATTATATAACGTTCTTGGTGTCAGTATGTCATTTAGTTTGTAAAAACTTTTTTCATACAACTGTCTGATGTAATCTGTTTGGGTTTTTTGTTTTGTTTAGTTTTGGGTGTTTGTTTTGTTTTGTTTGTTGTTGTTTTTGGAGGGTGGGGGGTGTTTTTTTGATTGAAAGCTTTTTTTATTAATGTAGTTGATAAAACGTTAACAGTTTAAAACTAGACCACCAGGTGCAATTCAGACTTATCAGACGGTGGAGAGTAACATGATGATAGAAAGGAACAGGTGGGTACAGTTTGTAACAATGTGTCAGTTTCTAAATTTATTATTGGGAATTTCTGTCCTGAAGTAAACGAAATACCAGCAACAACATGACAACAACAACATGACAACGCTATGCCCTGTATGTAGTCATGGTATGCTGGGCATGTAGTCACAGTTGTGTGTTAATGGTTGTGCAGGGCCCATTAGCTCAGTTGGTTAGAGCGCCGTGCTGATAACGCGGAGGTCGTGGGTTCGACCCCCATGTGGGCCACGAAGATTTTTTTTTCTGTTTTCATGAGGATTTTTAAAAACATTCTTTAACTGTTATTATCGCTAAATTGGGGAGGAGATTATAGGTCTTTTCCTTAGTGTTATGATTTCTTTTAGTAAGATGTTTGTTTTTTTTAAATTATCTCTTGCAGAAGGACAGATTGCACACAACCCCACACACACACACAACACACACACACACACACACACTCATCACACAACACCACACACGCAGGTACATGCACATGGTGGGTGCTGAATTTTTCCCAGCAGTATGAACTTAATAAGGGTTATCTTTCCTTGCTTTGAGCCAGGCAGAACCTTATACCTCTTCAGATTGCCAAAAAAATTTGTTTAGTATAGATCGTTGTCATCCACCCATGGGCCTGCTGAGCATGGCCTTGTTTATATTCATCCATTTTCTTTTTCTACTTCTTCTTCTTCTTCTTCTTTTCTAACTTCTTCTTCATTCTTCTTCTTCATTTCTTCCTTCTTCTTTTTTCTTCTGCTTACTTCATCTTCTTCTTCTTTTCTTCTTTCTTCTTCTTCTACTTCTTCTTCTACTTATTCTTCTTCTTCTTCTTCTTCTTTTCTTATTTTTCTTCTTCTTTTCTACTTCTTATTCTTCTTTTCTTCTTCTTCTTCCTCTTCCTTTCTTCTTCTCCTCTTCTTCTTCTTCTTCTTCTTTCTTCTTCCTCTTCTTCTTCTTTCCTCTACCTATCTTCTTCTTCTCTTTTTCTACTCTTCCCGCCAATTTCCGTGATGAGGAAAAACTGGCAAAGAATGGATAATAGGCTTAGGTTGGTATGAAAAGCACAAATTTGTGTGTGTCTTGTGGTTTGCGCGCATACGCGTGCGCATTGTGTGTGTGCATATATGTGTGTGTGTGCGCTCGCACGTGTGAGTGTGAGTGCGTTGCGCGCGTGTGCGTGCTGTTTGTGTGTTTGTGTGTTGTGTGTGGTGTGCGTGCGTGCGTTTGTTCGTTGTGCGGCGCGCATGCGCAGTGCGTGTGTGTGTGTGTGGTGTGTGTATGTGTGTTGTGTGTGTAAGTTGCATATATGTATCTGTATGAAAAACATTGTGAACAACCCTGTCCATAAGGATCAGTCCCACATTGAGATATGTGACAATCCATGGCAAATTAAGGTCGAATGGCACTATGATCCACTTTTCTGCTAGGATGTGATTTTAGGATGTCAATTTTTAGATTTTATTAGTGATTGGTAAAATGTAAGCTTTCTTCTACCTTGTTTAAGACGGAATTTATTTCTTTATGCTTTTTGCTTTTAAAAAAAAAAGCGGTTTAAAGTACCACAACCTTAATGCTGACATGTATTTATGTTGCAAAATTCGTCTATGTCCTCATTATATAACTTTCTTTGGTGTTAGTATGTCATTTAGTGTGTAATAACTTTTCATACAATTGTTGATTTTAAAGCTGTTGGTTTTTGTTTAGGGGGTTGTTTGTTGTTCGTAGTTTTGTTTTTTTGTAGTTTGGGTGGGGGGGCTGGGTGGGGGTTGTTTTTTTATTGAATTGTTTGTCTTTTT
The DNA here is from genome assembly GCA_028751875.1 of Rapana venosa. NCBI lineage: Eukaryota > Metazoa > Mollusca > Gastropoda > Neogastropoda > Muricidae > Rapana > Rapana venosa. The sequence goes on along the minus strand of CM054140.1, from coordinate 46,643,651 downwards.
TATTCATTTTTTCTTTATGGTTGATTGATAAACATCGTTAACAGCTTAATCATTGACCCATGTGCAATTGCCGACTTATCAGGCTGTGGAGAGTAAACATTGAATATAGAAGGGAAACCTGGGTACGGTAAAGGTGTAGGTGTTCCCATAACCTATAAGGTTGTAGGGGAGCAAGGGTCAGAGCACCTCAATTCTATAGCGGCCAGCATTTTAGGGCGGCACCCATCTCTCTCCCTTGCTGCTATTACCTTACCTGACCTAATGAGGCAGGTACCCTTTACAGGCTGTGTGGACTGGGGGGACTCTGTATGATGCCAAGGCGTGCCAACAGTCACCCCATCCAAGTGGTAACCATACTGTTAACTTGACTAGGCGGGAAAGTGAGTGTCCTTTTCCAGACCAATGAGCTATCTGTCCCAAACATGTGGGTTACAGTTATATAATCATGTCTGGTTTCTATATTTATTATGGGAATTTTCTGTCGGAAGTAAACGCATACCAGCATCAACATGACGACAACAACATACATGACATCCTATTGCCTGTATGTAGTCATGGTATGCTGGGCATGTAGTCATGGTTGTGTGTCTTTGGTTGTGCTGGGCCCATTAGCTCGTTATGTTAGTAGAGCGCAGTGCTTGATAACGCGGAGGTCGTGGGTTTACCCCAATGTGGGACCTCGCAGATTTTTTTTCTTTTTTTTGTTTTGTTTTTTGGTGGTAGATATGGGGATGTTGGGAGATCAGGGATTATTTTTATTGATTTATTTATTTTATACCTGTAGTTTGAACCACGAATTTTGACCTTTCCTCGTTTTCTTTCTTTCATTGTTGTTTTTTCTAGTTTTTAAACCTCAGTCCTCGATTAGGCTCAAAGTTATTTTTGTTTCTTATTTCAAAATTCAGCTGGGTGATATTTCACGTATGCATCCCCATACTCATTTTCATGGATGACCTTCTTTTACTGCCAAAATTCACGTTTCTAAGTGGGTGATGAGGAGGTTGTGGCTGCGAGGGGGTGGGGAGGTGTTGCAAAGTTCATTGATATTTTCTAAGAAAGGAATCTTCTTTCAACAAGACTTTTTTTTTCTAAAAACGGTTTTTTACCAATTACAAATTATAACAAACACAAACCAATTCAATAGGGTACAAAATCCATCGAAAGGGCTCTTAACTGTCCTTTTTCATCAGAGTGCGATTGTTGGGAGTCCAGGTGTTTTAGCATGGTTACTGTTGAAAAACCAGTGTTCTTTGTTTTTGGCTTCTTTTTCTTTCTTTCTTTCTTTTCTTTTATTTCTTCTTCTTCTTCTTTTTTTCTTCTTCTTCTTCTTCTTATCACCAATTCTTCATTGATGAGAAGAACTGGCATATGACAAGAAAGGACATAGGCATATGATGGTAAGAAATTTGTGTGTGTACTGTTTTGCTTATATGTATGCAGTGCGCGCGGCATGTGCTTGCGTGGTCTGGGCATGCTTGTACGTGCGTTGCCGTGTGTAAAGTGTTTTATCTATTTTATTTTACTTTTATTCTTTTATATCAAGGATTATTGATTAAGCGATAATGTGCTTTTTTACATCCAGGTCTCCGTGTGTATGGAGTTTTGTTACTTCTGTCTCTCTGTTCCCACCGGCACACAAAATGACCAACTCGTACGAAAAGGGAACAAGACTTTTAACGTGTGCGTTAAATGTTCTGGTGCTTCGCACCACGGAGCCCATGGTTTATAGTCTCATCCGAAGGGACCGTTTGGGAGTTGGAGTCTGCATGTTAGTTAATCCAGGGTAATAATTATCCCCCTTAAAGGGAAGTGAACACGGTGGTCGAGTGCGAGCCACAATGTTCTACCACCACTAGGCTATCCCGTCCCCTTGAGTGTGTGTGTGTGTGTGCGTGCATTGCGTGCGTGGTATGTTTGCGTGGCGTGCGTGCAGTGTGTGTGTGTGTGTGTGTGACAAAACATTGTGAAACACCTGTTTCCATAAGGGTATCAATACTATTGACCTATCTGTGAAAGCACAACGAAATGAGTTGCATAGCGCCTGTCCACTTTTTGCTAGGAATATTTTTTGGCAAAGGGGGGGAGGGGGTCAGGTTGTAGGTTTTTGTATTCTAATGATTGTAAAACGTAAGCTTATTCTACCTTGCAATAAGGCGAATTTTTTGATTTTGCTTTAAAAAAAATTTTAAAAAAGCGTTTTTTAAAGACACCCACCTCTTGCTGACCATTGTATTTGATGCAAAATTCAGGTTCAATGTCTCAATCATAAATTTTGGTGTCTAGTATGTCATTTAGTTTGTAATAACTTGTCATACACTTGTCTGATTTAAAATATGTTTGGGTTTTTGTTTTGGGGGGTTGTTTGTTGTTGTAGTTGTGTTTTTTTTGTAGTTTGGTTGGGGGGTTTTGGTTTTGGGGGGGGGGTTGTTTTTTGATTGAATAGCTTGTCTTTTTTTATTCATTTTTTCTTTATGGTAGATTGATAACACGTTAACAGTTAATCATTGACCCCATGTGCAATGCGAATTTTCATGCGGTGGAGATAACATGATTAAGAAGGGAACACCTGGGTACGGTAAAGGTAAAGGTGTCCCATAACCTATAAGGTTGTAGGGGAGCAAGGCGTCAGAGACCTCACTTCTCTAGGGGCCAGCATATTTAGGGTGGCGCCCATCTCCTCTCCCTTGCTGCTTTACCTTCCCTGACCATATAGAGGCAGGTACCCATTTACGCGTGGGTTGTCTGGGGGACTGTTAATGAAGCCAAGGCGTGCCAATCAGTCACCCATCCAAGTGGGTAACCACTGCTTAACTTGACTTAGGGGAAAAGTTTACAAGATGCTTCCGACACTGAGCTATCCTGTACCCCGTACATGGGGTACAGTTTATAATAATCATGTCAGTTTCTAGATTTTATGGAATTTCTGTCAGCGAAAGTAAACGCCATACCAGCATCATAACATGACGACAACAACAATTGACAACCTATGCCCTGTATGGAGTCATGGTATGCTGGGCAAGTAGTTACCGGTTTGTGTGTCATTGGTTGTGCAGGGCCCATTAGCTCAGTTGGTTAGAGCGGCCGTGCTGATTACGAGGAGGTGTGGGTTCGACCCCATGTGGGCTCACGCAAATTTTTTTTGTTGTTGTTTTGTTTTGTTTTCTTGGTGGTACCTTTGGGGGACTGTAGGGTCAGGAATTATTCTTTATTTACTTATTTATTTATTTTATACCTGTGTTTTAACACGATTTTGACCTTTCCGCTTTTTTACTTTCTTGCATGGTTTTTTAAATATTTTTAACTCAGTACTCGGTTAAGGCCCAAAGTTATTTTGTTTATTATTTCAAATTCAAGCAGGGATGATATTTACGTATGCATCCCCATTCTCTTTTCTTGGATGGACCTTTCTTTTAACTGCAAATTTCCTTTCTAAATGGGGATCGAGATGTGGCTGCGTGGGGTGGGGTGTTTGCAGAAGATCATTAATTCATTTAAAAGAAAGGAATCTTCTTTCTACAAGACTTTTGTTTTTAAAAACGGTTATTACCAAATTACAATATAACAAACCACAACCCAATACCTTGGGTTACAAAATCATCGAAAGGGCTCTTCATACTGTCGTTTTCCTCAGAGTGTGAATGGTTGGGGTCAGGTGTTTTGCAGGTTACTGTGAAAAACCAGTGCTCTTTTGTTTTGGCATCTTTTTCTTTCTTTCTTTCTTTTTTTTTTTGGCTTTTTCTTTTTATTTCTTCTTCTTCTTTTCTCACAATTTTCAGTGATGAGAAAAACGGCGAAAGAAAGGGACGTAGGCATATTTTGGTAAGATATTTGTGTGTGTACCTGTTTGCGGATATGTATGCAGTGCGTGCGCACGCGCGCGTGTGCTTGCGTGCGCACCGCGCGTGTGTGCGTGCGTTCGTGTGTGTTTTATCTTTTTTATTTTTAATTTTATACTTTTTGTATCGATGATTTATAGTATAAGCGCTAATGTGCTTTTTTACATTTCAGTCCTGTGTGTATGCGGTTTTGTTAATTCTGTCATCTGTTCCCAAAACGGCACACAATGGCCTACTCTTACGAAAAATTCGGAACAGGATTTAAACGTGTGCGTTAGAGGTTTGCTGTGCGTTATCGCACAACGGGCATCGGTTTATAGTCTAATCGAGGGACTGTTGGGGGGAGTGGAGTCTGCATGATGTTAGCCTCCAGGGGAAAATTTCCCCCTGAAGGGGAATTGAAACATGGTCATCAGATTGCAAGCACAATGTTCTAAACATCTAGGCTATCCCGTCCCGTTGTGCGCACGCGCGTGTGTGTGTGTGTGTGTGTGTGTGTGTGTGAGTGTGAGCACGGCCTATGTTGTGTATCTGTTTATAAAAAGCATTGAGAAACAAACCCTGTCCATAAGGATCAATCCACATTGAGTTTTGTTGACCACTCTATGGCGAAAATAAGTCGCATAGGCACCTGATTCCACTTTTCTGCTAGAGTGATTTTAAGCAAGTGGGGGGGGAGGGGGAGGGGGGTTGTCACGTTGTCGTTTTTTTGATTTTAGTTGTTTGTAAAAATGTAACTTTATTCTACTTTCTGCATTTAAGGCGGAATTTTTGCTTTTTTTGCTTTAAAAACAAAAAAAAGCATTTATAGACACCCCACCCTTCATGATGTCATGGTATTATGATGAAGAATTCCGCAAGTCTTATTATACAACTTTTTGGTTGTCCAGTAATTCTCAGCTGTCCAGTTTGTTCATTTGTTTGTAATAACTTTTATTACAACTGTCTGATGTTAAATCTATTTGGGTTTTTGTTTTGTTTTTTTTGTTTTGGGGTATGTTTATGTTTTGTGTTGTTGTTGTTTTTTGGGGGTGGGGGAGTTTTTTTTTGATTGAAAGCTTTTTTTAATACTGTAGTTTGATAACCACGGTAACAGTTAAAAACTTGACCACAGGTGCAATAGCTTATTCAGCGGTTGGGAGTAACATGATGATAGAAAGGAACAGGTGGGTTACGTTTGTACAATGTGTCAGTTTTCTAAATTTATTATTGGGAATTTCTGTCAGGAAGTAAACGCAATTACCAGCAACAACATGACAACAACAACCTTGACAACTATGCCCTGTATGTAGTCATGGATTGCTGGGATGTAAGAGTCATGGTTGTGTGTGAACGGCTGTGCAGGGCCATTAGCTCAGTGGTTAGTGCGCCGTGCTGATAAACGCGCGCGGTCGTTGGGTTCTCGACCCCTTGTGGGCACGCAAATTTTTTTTCCTGTTTTCATGAAGGATTTTAAAAAACATTGTTTAACTGTTATTATCGCTAAATTGGGGAGGAGCATTATAGGTCGTTTTCTTAGTGTTTATGATCTCTTTAGTCAAGCTGTTGTTTTGTTTAATTAATTATCTTTTGCAGATGGACAGATTTGCAAACACACACACACCACCACCAATCAAACACAACACACACACACACACACACACAACACACACACACACACACACAGGTACATGCATGAGTGCTGAAGTTTTTCCCAGCAGTATGGAACTTAATAAGGTTATCTTCTGCTTTGAGCCCGGGCAGTAGCCTACCCACTTTCAGATTGCAAAAAAATTCATGTTTAGTTTAGATGTCTGTCATCACACCATTGGCCATTGCTGAGCTGGCCTGTCGTCTATCAACGATTCTTATTTTTCTTCTTTTATTCTTCTTTTTAATCCTCTTCTTCTTCTTCTTCCTTCTTCTTTTTTCTTCTTCTTCCCTCTTCTTCTCATCATAATCCTCCTTCTTCTTTACTTCTTCCACCAATTTTCAGTGATGAGAAAAACTGGCAAAGAAAGGACATAGATATGTGGTAAGATATTTGTTGTGTGCGTGTGTGTTTGTGTATATGTATGCACTGCGTGCGCGCACTAAGCGATGTTGTTTGTGGATGTGTGCATATATATTTATGTGTGTTGTTAGGGTGTGTGTGCGCGCGTGTAGCGTGGCGTGCGTATGTGCATTTGTTTGCGTGCGTGCGTGTGTGTATGTGTGTGTGTGGGATGTTGTGTGAAGTATGACCTTATGTTTTCTGTATGAAAAACTTGTTGAAAACAACCTGTCATAAAGGATCAGTCCAAATTGTGTTTTGTGACACTCCATGGCAAATAAGTGCTTAGCACATGATTCCAACTTTTCTGCTAGGATGGATTTTTAGGCAAGTGGCGGGATCAGGATGTCGATTTTTAGATTTTTAGGATGATTGTAAAATGTTAGCTGTTATTCTTACCTTGTATTAAGTCGGAATTTATTTTTTTTGGCTTTTATGCTTTAAAAAAAAAAAGCGTTTTTTTATAGACACCTACCTTCATGCTGACTTGTATTTGATGCCAATCGTCATGTTCATCCATAACTTTCCTGGTGTCTATATATGTTCATTTAGTTTGTAATAAACTTTCATCAATTGTCTGATTTTAATCTGTTTGGGTTTTCTTTTGTTTTTGGGGGTTGTTTGTTGTTGTAGTTTGTTTTTTTTGTAGTTTGGTTGGGGGGTTTTGGGGGAGTGGGGTTGTTTTTTTGATTGAATAGATTGTCCTTTTTTATTTATTTTTATTTATGGTTGATTTGATAACATGTAAGAACAGTTAATCTTTGACCCCAATGTGCATTAATGTAAACACAACAAACCCATATTAGGGTTACAAATTCATCGAAGGGCTCTTAACTGTCCTTCTCCTCAGAGGTGAATGTTGGGGTCAGGTGTTTTGCATGGTTCTGTTGAAAAACCAGTGCTCTTTTGTTTTTGGCTTCTTTTTTATTTCTTTCTTTATTTCTGTTCTTTCTTCTTCTTCTTCCTTCTTTCTTCTTCATTCTTATTCTTCTTCTTCTTCTTCTTCTTCTCACCTATACTTTTCAGTGATGAGAAATCTTGGCGAGAAAGGACGTAGGCATTATGTTGGTGTAAGAAATTTGTGTGTGTTAACTCCTCTGTTTGCCTATATGTATGCAGTTGCCCGTGCGGGTGCCGTGCATGGGCACGCGCATGTGTGCATGCGTAGTGCCCGTGCGTATGTGTTTTAAATCATATTTTATTTTTATTTTTATTCTTTTATATCGAGGATATAGAATAAGCGCTAATGTGCTTTTTTACATTCTAGTCCCTGTGTGTATGCGGTTTTGTTAATTCTGTCATCTGTTCCCAACGGACACATATGGCCTAATCTTACGATAAGCGGAACAGGATTTAACGTGTGCGTTAGATGTCTCTGAGCTGCGTTACGCACCATGGGCCTCGGTTTTTAGTTCATCGAAGGATGTTGGGGGGAGTGGGATGTCTGCACTGATGTTAGCTCCAGGGGAAAATATCCTTGAAGGGGAGGATTGATCCTGGTCATCAGATTGCAAGCACAAACTGTTCTAACCACTAGGCTATCCCGTAACGTTGTGCGCACGCGCGTGTGGTGTGTGATGTGTGTGTGTGTGTGTGAGTGTGAGCACGCATATGTGGTGTATCTGTTATAAAAAGCATTGAGAAACAACCCGGTCCATAAGGATCCAATCCACATTGTCGTTATTTGCTATCTATGGCGAAATAAGAGCTTAGCACCGGATCCTCGTTTCTGATAGGGAGTGATTTTATGGCAAGTGGGGGGGGGAGGGGAAGGGGGGTTGTCAGTTGTCGATTTTTAGATTTAGTTGATTGTAAAATGTAAGCTTTATTTATCTTTGACATTAGGTGGAATTTTTTGCTTTTTGCTTTTTAAAAACAATAAAAGCGTTTAACAGACACCAAACCCTTTCATGATGACCATGTATTATGATGCAGAATTCTCATTGTTTATTATATAAACTTTCTTGGTGTCCAGTATGGTCACTTTAGTTTGTTAATAACTTTTCATACAAAACTGTCTGATGTTAAATCTGTTTGGGTTTTATGTTTTGTTTTGGGGTTTGTTTTTGTTTTGTTAGTTGTTGTTTTTTTGGGGGGTGGGGGTGTTTTTTGATTGAAAAGCTTTTTTTAATACTGTAGATTGATAACGTTAACAGTTAAAAATTGACACAGGTGCAATTCGGACTTATCAGGACGGTGGAGAAGTAACATGATGATAGAAAGGAAAGGTGGGTAACAGTTTGTAAAATGGGTAGTTTTTAAATTTATTATTGGGAATTTCTGTCCTGAAGTAAACTCATTACCAGCAACAACATAACAACAACAATGGAAACGTATGCCCTGTATGTAGTCATGGTATGCTGGGATTGTGTCATGGTTGTTGTGTTATCGGCTGTGCTGCGGCCACCATTAGCTCGTTGGTTAGAGCGCAGTGTGATAACGCGGCGGTCGTGGGTTTCGGACCCCCATGTGGGCACGCAAATTTTTTTCCTGTTTTCATGAGGATTTTAAAAAAAACTTGTTTAACTGTTATTATCGCTAAATTGGGGAGGAGGATTATAGGTCTTTTTGTCTTAGTGTTATGATTTCTTTTAGTCAAGCTGGGTTTGTTTTAATTATCTCTCTTGCAGATGGCTGATTGCACACACACACACATACCACACACAACACACCACACACACTACACACACACACAGCACACACAACAACCACACACACACACTCAGCGTACATGCATGAGTGCTGTGATTGTCCAGCCGTATGACTTAATAAGGTTATTTCCTTGCTTTGAGAACGGCAGTCCTATCCTCTTCAGATTTGCAAAAAAAATAGGTTTAGTATAGATCGTCCATGTGCATCCACACCATTGGCCATGCTGAGCTGGCCTGCGTCTATCATACATTCTTCTTATTCTTCTTCTTCTTCTTTTTTATACTTCTTTTCTTCCTGCTACTTCTTCTCCACCAATTTTCAGGTGATGAGAAAAACTGGAAAGAAAGGAATAGGCATATGATGGTATAAGCAATTTATATGTCTGTGTGTGAGTGTGTGTTTGCGTTTAATGTATGCACTGCTGTGCGCGCACAAGGCGCATGTGTTTGTGTGTGTGCAATTTCATTTATGTGGTGTGTGTGTGTGTGTGCTCGCGCGTAAGTGCCGTGCCTTGGTAAGAGCATTTGTTTGTGTTGCGTGCGTGTGTTGGTGTGTGTGTGTGTGTGTTGTAAGTACGCCTATATGTTTCTGTATGATAAAACATTGTGAAACAACCCTGTCCATAAGGATCAGTCCCATTGTGATATGTGACACTCCATGCAAAATAAGTAACCATAGAACCTGTCCACTTTTTGCTAGAGTGATTTTAGGCCAGTGGGGGATCAGGATGTCGATTTTTAGATTTTAGTTGATTGTAAATGTAGCTTTATTATACTTGTATTAGACGGAATTTATTTCTTTTTGCTTTTTTGCTTTTAAAAAAAAAAAGCATTTAAAGGCTCCCCCCCTTCTTTCTGACCATGTTTGATGATGCAAAATTCGTCAATGTCTCAATACATAACTTTCCTGGTGTCTAGTATGTCATTTAGTTTGTAATAACTTTTCATGCAATTGTCTGATTTTAAATCTGTTTGGGTTTTTGTTTTGGGGGTTTGTTTGTTGTTGTATAGTTTTGTTTTTTTGTAGTTTGGTTGGGGTGTTTTTGGGGGGTTGGGTTGTTTTTTTGATTGTCATAGCTTGTCTTTTTTATTCATTTTTTCTCTATGGTAGACTTGATAAAATGTTAACAGTTAATCTGACCCCTTGTGCTAGCGAGCATTATCAGGCTGGTGGAGAGTAACTTTGATTATTAGAAGGAACACCTGGGTACGGTAAACGGTAATAGGTGTACCATAACCTATAAGGTATGTAGGGGAGCAAGGCGTCGGAGACCTCATTCTCTAGGGGCCAACATATTTTAGGGCGGCCGCCCTTCTCTCTCACTGTGCTTACCTTCACTGACCCTAAAGAGGCAGTACCCATTTATAGCTGGGTGGAATGGGGGACTGTTGAAGCCAAGGCCGTGCCAACAGTCACCCATCCAAGTGGTTACCATGCTTACTTGACTAGGGGAAAGCAGTGATCGAACACTGAGCTATCCTGTCCGATATGTGGGTACAGTTTATAATAATCATGTCAGTTTCTAAATTTATTATTGGGAATTTCTGTCAGGAAGGAAACGCATACCAGCATCAACATGACGACAACAACAACATGAACATCCTCATGCCCTGTATGTAGTCATGTATGCTGGGGCAAGTAGTCAACTGTTGTTGTGTCATTGGTTTGTGCAGGAGGCCAGTTGCTCGTTGGTAGTTGCGCCGTGTGTATAACGCGGAGGTAGTGGGGTTGACCCCCTGTGGGCCACGCAGATTTTTATTTTGTTTTTCTTGTTTTGTTTTTTAGTGGTAGTCTGGGGGATGTGGGATCGGGAAATCTTCTTTATGTATTTATTTATTTATTTTATACCTGTGTTTTAAAACACGATTTAGACCTTTCCGCTTTTTTTCTTTCTTTCATTTATTTTGTGGGGTTTTTAAATATTTTTAAACTCAGTCATTCAGCTAAGGCTACAAAGTTATTTTGTTTATTATTTAAAATTCAGAGGGGATGATATTTCACGTATGCATTCCCCATTCTCATTTCATGGAAGACCTTTCTTTTAACTGTCCAAAATTTCCTTCTACATGGGGGATGGATGTGGCTGCGAGGGCGGGTGGAGGTGTTGCAGAGAATCATTGATATTTCTAAAGAAAGGAAATCTTCTTTCAACAAGACTTTTGTTTCTAAAAAAACGGTTTTTACAATTTCAATATAACACAAAACAACCCCAATACATGGGTTACAAAATCATCGAAAGGGCTCATAACTGTCTCGTTACTCTGAGTGTGAATGTTGGGGTCAGGTGTTTGCATGGTTGTTACTGTTGAAAACCAGTTGTTCTTTGTTCTGGCTTCTTTTTCTTTTTCTTTCTTCTTCCTTTTCTTCTTCTCTTCTTCTTCTTCTTATCTCACCTATTTTCAGTGATGTGAACAACTGGCAAAGAAAGGACATAGGCATAGGTTGGTAAGAAATTTGTTTGTGTGTACCTGTTTGGTATAAGTATGCAGTGCGTGCGTGCGCGACGCGCGTGTGCTTGCGTGGGCACGCTCGTGTGCGTGGAGTTCGTGCGTACGTGCGTGCGTGTGTAAGGGTTTTTTTTTCAATCTTTTTTATTTTACTGTTTTTCTTTTATTTCAGGATTTTTGATTAAGCGCTAATGTGCTTTTTTACATCCCTGTCCCATGTGAATGCGGTTTTGTTAATTCTGTCATCTGTTCCCACCGGCACACAATGGCCAACTCTTACGAAAAGCGGAACAAGATTTAACGTGTGCGTTAGATGTTCTGCCTGCGTTCGCACACGGAGCCATGGTTTATAGTCTCATCTGAAGGACCCTTTGGGAGAGTGGAGTCTGCACTGATGTTAACTCCAGGGGAAAATATCCCCCCTAAAGGGGAATTGAAACCCAGTCGTCAGATTGCGAGCACAATGTTCTAACCACTAGGCTTTCCCGGCCCCCTTGTGTGTGTGTGTGTGTGTGTGAGTGTGTGATGGGTGTGTCGTGTGTGTGGTGTTGTGCGTGCGTGCGTGCGTGCGTGTGTGTGTGGAAAAACATTGTGAAACACCCTGTCCATAAGGATCAATCCATATTGACATATTGTGACACTCCACAACGAAATGAGTTGCATAGCGCCTGGTCCACTTTTCTGCTAGGAATAATTTTAGGCAAAGGGGGGGAGGGGGTCAGGTTGTCGATTTTGATATTATAATTGATTGTAAAATGTAAGCTTTATTCTACCTTGCAATAAGGCGGAATTTTTTGCTTTTTGCTTTAAAAAAATATAAAAAGCGTTTAAAGACACCCCACCCTTCATGATGACCATGTATATGATGCATAAATCGTCAATGTCTCATTATATAACTTTCTGGTTTCTAGTATGTCATTTAGTTTGTAAATAACTGTTTCATACAATGTCTGATTTTAAATCGTTGGGTTTTTTGTTTTTTTGGGGGATGTTTTGTTGGTTGTAGTTGTGTTTTTTTTTTGTAGTTTGGTTGGGGTTTTGGGGGGGGGGTTGTTTTTGATTGATTAGCTTGTTCTGTTTTATTCATTTTTTCTTCTATGGTAGATTTGATAACACGGTTAACAGTTAATCAATGAACCATGTGCAATGCGACTTATCGGCGGTGGAGAGTGACAGATTAAAGAAGGGAACTCCCTGGGTTCGGTTATAAAGGTTAAAGGTGTCCTTTACTATAGGTTGTAGGGGAGCATGGGCGTCAGAGACCTCACTTCTCTAGGGGCCAGATCTTTAGGGTGGCGCCCATCTCCTCTCTTGCTGATTTACATTACCTGACCTAAAGAGGAAGGTACCCATTTACAGGCTGGGTTGGACTGGGGACTGTACTGAAGCCAAGGCGTGCCAACTGTCACCCATCCAAGTGTAAACCACTGATTAACTTGACTAGGGGGGAAAGCAACGTGCTCCGACCACTGAGCAATCCTGTCCGACATGTGGGTACAGGTTTATAATAATCATGTCAGTTTTAATTTAGTATTGGGTAATTTCTGTCTGGAAGTAAACGCAAAAAATACAGCATTCAACATGACGACTACAACAACATGAAACCTATGCCCTGTATGTAGTCTTGGTATGGTGGGCATGTAAGTTAAGGTTGTGTGTCATTGGTTGTGCAGGCCCTTTAGCTACAGTTGGTTAGAGCGCCGTGCTGATATCGCGGAGGTCCGTGGGTTCGACCCCCATGTGGGCCACGCAAAATTTTTTTGTTGTGGTTTTGTTTTGTTTTTTGGGTTGGTTTGATCTTGGGGGATGTGGGATCAGGAATAATTATTCTTATTTATTTATTTATATTATTTTATACCTGTGTTTTAACACGATTTTGACACTTTCCGCTTTTTTACTTTCTTTGAGGGTTTTTAAATATTTTAAACCTCAGTCTCGGTTAAGGCTCAAAGTTATTTTGTTTATTATTTCAAAATTCAGCAGGGTGATATTTGCACGTTGCTTCCCATTCTCATTTCATGGATGACCAATCTTTTAACTGCCAATTTCCTTTCTAATCAGGGATGTGATGTGGCTGCGAGGGGTGGGTGTTGCAGAGATCATTGAATTTTCAAAAGAAAGGAATCTTCTTTCTACAAGACTTTTGTTTTCTAAGAAAAACGGTTTTTACCAATTTCAATATAACACAACACAACACAATACATAGGGTACTAAAATCATCGAAAGGGCTCTTCAATGTCCTTTTCATCAGAGGTGTGAATGTTGGGATAGGTGTTTGCATGGTTACTGTTGAAAAAACCAGTGCTCTTTGTTTTTGGCATCTTTTTCTTTCTTTCATTCTTTCTTTTCTTTCTTTACTTCTTCTTCTTCTTTTTTCTCACCAATTTTCTGTGATGAGAAAAACTGGCGAAGAAAGGACGTGCATAGGTTGGTAAAGAAATTTTGTGTGTGTAACTGTTTGGTATATGTATGCAGTGCGTGAGCACGCGCGCGTCATGGTGCTTGCGTGCGCACGCGCGTGGTGAGTGCGGTACCCGTGTGTGTTTTAATATATTTTATTTAATTTTATTTCTTTTTATATCGAGGATTATTGAATAGCGATAATGTGCTTTTTTACATTCAGTCCCTGTGTGTATGCGGTTTTGTTAATTCGTATCTGTTCCCAACGGCACACAATGGCTATTTAGAAAATCGGAACAGGATTTTAAAACGTGTGCGTTAGATGTCTGCGTGCGTTCGCACCACGGGCCTGGCTTTATAGTTCTTCGAGGGGACTGTTGGGGGTGGGGAGTGCGCGGGGGGGGGATATAAGTCCAGTCTGCACTATGTTAGCTCCAGGGGAAAATATCCCCCTTGAAGGGGGAATTGCAACCTATGGTCATACTGATTGCAAGCTCAATGTTCTAACACACATAGGCTATCCCGTCCAGTTGTGCGCATCGCGCGTGTGTGTGTGTGGTGTGTTTGTGTGTGTGAGTGTGAGCACGCCTATGTGTGTATCTGTATAAAAAGCATTGAGAAACAACCCTGTCCATAAGGATCAATCCACATTGAGATATGTGACACTCTATGGCGAAATAAGTCGCATAGCACCTGATCCACTTTTCTGCTAGGAGTGATTTTATGCAAGTGGGGGGGGGAGGGGAGGGGGGTTGTCACGTTGTCGATTTTTAGATTTTAGTTGATTGTAAAATGTAAGCTTTATTCTACTTTGCATTAAGGCGGAATTTTTTGCTTTTTGCTTTAAAAAACAAAAAAAGCATTTAAAAGACACCCACCCTTCATGATGACCATGTTATTTATGATGCAGGAATTCCTCAATGTCTTATTATATAACGTTCTTGGTGTCAGTATGTCATTTAGTTTGTAAAAACTTTTTTCATACAACTGTCTGATGTAATCTGTTTGGGTTTTTTGTTTTGTTTAGTTTTGGGTGTTTGTTTTGTTTTGTTTGTTGTTGTTTTTGGAGGGTGGGGGGTGTTTTTTTGATTGAAAGCTTTTTTTATTAATGTAGTTGATAAAACGTTAACAGTTTAAAACTAGACCACCAGGTGCAATTCGACTTATCAGACGGTGGAGAGTAACATGATGATAGAAAGGAACAGGTGGGTACAGTTTGTAACAATGTGTCAGTTTCTAAATTTATTATTGGGAATTTCTGTCCTGAAGTAAACGCAATACCAGCAACAACATGACAACAACAACATGACAACGTATGCCCTGTATGTAGTCATGGTATGCTGGGCATGTAGTCACAGTTGTGTGTTAATGGTTGTGCAGGGCCCATTAGCTCAGTTGGTTAGAGCGCCGTGCTGATAACGCGGAGGTCGTGGGTTCGACCCCCATGTGGGCCACGAAGATTTTTTTTTCTGTTTTCATGAGGATTTTAAAAAACATTGTTTAACTGTTATTATCGCTAAATTGGGGAGGAGATTATAGGTCTTTTCCTTAGTGTTATGATTTCTTTTAGTCAAGCTGTTTGTTTTTTTAAATTATCTCTTGCAGAAGGACAGATTGCACACAACCCCACACACACACACAACACACACACACACACACACACTCATCACACAACACCACACACGCAGGTACATGCACATGGTGGGTGCTGAATTTTTCCCAGCAGTATGAACTTAATAAGGGTTATCTTTCCTTGCTTTGAGCCAGGCAGAACCTTATACCTCTTCAGATTGCCAAAAAAATTTGTTTAGTATAGATCGTTGTCATCCACCCATGGGCCTGCTGAGCATGGCCTTGTTTATATTCATCCATTTTCTTTTTCTACTTCTTCTTCTTCTTCTTCTTTTCTAACTTCTTCTTCATTCTTCTTCTTCATTTCTTCCTTCTTCTTTTTTCTTCTGCTTACTTCATCTTCTTCTTCTTTTCTTCTTTCTTCTTCTTCTACTTCTTCTTCTACTTATTCTTCTTCTTCTTCTTCTTCTTTTCTTATTTTTCTTCTTCTTTTCTACTTCTTATTCTTCTTTTCTTCTTCTTCTTCCTCTTCCTTTCTTCTTCTCCTCTTCTTCTTCTTCTTCTTCTTTCTTCTTCCTCTTCTTCTTCTTTCCTCTACCTATCTTCTTCTTCTCTTTTTCTACTCTTCCCGCCAATTTCCGTGATGAGGAAAAACTGGCAAAGAATGGATAATAGGCTTAGGTTGGTATGAAAAGCACAAATTTGTGTGTGTCTTGTGGTTTGCGCGCATACGCGTGCGCATTGTGTGTGTGCATATATGTGTGTGTGTGCGCTCGCACGTGTGAGTGTGAGTGCGTTGCGCGCGTGTGCGTGCTGTTTGTGTGTTTGTGTGTTGTGTGTGGTGTGCGTGCGTGCGTTTGTTCGTTGTGCGGCGCGCATGCGCAGTGCGTGTGTGTGTGTGTGGTGTGTGTATGTGTGTTGTGTGTGTAAGTTGCATATATGTATCTGTATGAAAAACATTGTGAACAACCCTGTCCATAAGGATCAGTCCCACATTGAGATATGTGACAATCCATGGCAAATTAAGGTCGAATGGCACTATGATCCACTTTTCTGCTAGGATGTGATTTTAGGATGTCAATTTTTAGATTTTATTAGTGATTGGTAAAATGTAAGCTTTCTTCTACCTTGTTTAAGACGGAATTTATTTCTTTATGCTTTTTGCTTTTAAAAAAAAAAGCGGTTTAAAGTACCACAACCTTAATGCTGACATGTATTTATGTTGCAAAATTCGTCTATGTCCTCATTATATAACTTTCTTTGGTGTTAGTATGTCATTTAGTGTGTAATAACTTTTCATACAATTGTTGATTTTAAAGCTGTTGGTTTTTGTTTAGGGGGTTGTTTGTTGTTCGTAGTTTTGTTTTTTTGTAGTTTGGGTGGGGGGGCTGGGTGGGGGTTGTTTTTTTATTGAATTGTTTGTCTTTTTTATTCATTTTTTCTTTATGGTTGATTGATAAACATCGTTAACAGCTTAATCATTGACCCATGTGCAATTGCCGACTTATCAGGCTGTGGAGAGTAAACATTGAATATAGAAGGGAAACCTGGGTACGGTAAAGGTGTAGGTGTTCCCATAACCTATAAGGTTGTAGGGGAGCAAGGGTCAGAGCACCTCAATTCTATAGCGGCCAGCATTTTAGGGCGGCACCCATCTCTCTCCCTTGCTGCTATTACCTTACCTGACCTAATGAGGCAGGTACCCTTTACAGGCTGTGTGGACTGGGGGGACTCTGTATGATGCCAAGGCGTGCCAACAGTCACCCCATCCAAGTGGTAACCATACTGTTAACTTGACTAGGCGGGAAAGTGAGTGTCCTTTTCCAGACCAATGAGCTATCTGTCCCAAACATGTGGGTTACAGTTATATAATCATGTCTGGTTTCTATATTTATTATGGGAATTTTCTGTCGGAAGTAAACGCATACCAGCATCAACATGACGACAACAACATACATGACATCCTATTGCCTGTATGTAGTCATGGTATGCTGGGCATGTAGTCATGGTTGTGTGTCTTTGGTTGTGCTGGGCCCATTAGCTCGTTATGTTAGTAGAGCGCAGTGCTTGATAACGCGGAGGTCGTGGGTTTACCCCAATGTGGGACCTCGCAGATTTTTTTTCTTTTTTTTGTTTTGTTTTTTGGTGGTAGATCTGGGGGATGTGGGATCAGGAATTATTCTTTATTTATTTATTTATTTATTTTATACCTGTGTTTTAACACGATTTTGACCTTTCCGCTTTTTTACTTTCTTGCATGGTTTTTTAAATATTTTTAAACCTCAGTCCTCAGTTAAGGCTCCAAAGTTATTTTGTTTATTATTTCAAAATTCAGCAGGGATGATATTTCACGTATGCATCCCCATTCTCATTTCATGGATGACCTTTCTTTTAACTGCAAATTTTCCCTTTCTAAATGGGGATGGATGTAGCTGCGAGGGGTGGGGTGTTGCAGAGATCATTGATATTTCAAAAGAAAGGAATCTTCTTTCTACAAGACTTTTGTTTTCTAAAAACGGTTTTTACCAATTACAATATAACACAACACAACCCAATACATAGGGTACAAAATCATCGAAAGGGCTCTTAACTGTCCTTTTCCTCAGAGTGTGAATGTTGGGGTCAGGTGTTTTGCATGGTTACTGTTGAAAAACCAGTGCTCTTTGTTTTGGCATCTTTTTCTTTCTTTCTTTCTTTCTTTTCTTTTCTTTCTTCTTCTTCTTCTTCTTCTTCTCACCAATTTTCAGTGATGAGAAAAACTGGCGAAGAAAGGACGTAGGCATATGTTGGTAAGAAATTTGTGTGTGTACCTGTTTGCGTATATGTATGCAGTGCGTGCGCACGCGCGCGTGTGCTTGCGTGCGCACGCGCGTGTGCGTGCGTACGTGTGTGTTTTAATCTATTTTATTTTAATTTTATTCTTTTATATCGAGGATTATAGAATAAGCGCTAATGTGCTTTTTTACATTCAGTCCCTGTGTGTATGCGGTTTTGTTAATTCTGTCATCTGTTCCCAACGGCACACAATGGCCTACTCTTACGAAAATCGGAACAGGATTTAACGTGTGCGTTAGATGTTCTGCGTGCGTTCGCACACGGGCCTCGGTTTATAGTCTCATCGAGGGACTGTTGGGGGGAGTGGAGTCTGCACTGATGTTAGCTCCAGGGGAAAATATCCCCCTTGAAGGGGAATTGAACCCTGGTCATCAGATTGCAAGCACAATGTTCTAACCACTAGGCTATCCCGTCCCGTTGTGCGCACGCGCGTGTGTGTGTCTGTGTGTGTGTGTGTGTGTGGTGGGTGTGAGCACGCCTATGTGTGTATCTGTATAAAAAGCATTGAGAAACAACCCTGTCCATAAGGATCAATCCACATTGAGATATGTGACACTCTATGGCGAAATAAGTCGCATAGCACCTGATCCACTTTTCTGCTAGGAGTGATTTTATGCAAGTGGGGGGGGGAGGGGAGGGGGGTTGTCACGTTGTCGATTTTTAGATTTTAGTTGATTGTAAAATGTAAGCTTTATTCTACTTTGCATTAAGGCGGAATTTTTTGCTTTTTGCTTTAAAAAACAAAAAAAAGCATTTAAAGACACCCCACCCTTCATGCTGACCATGTATTATGATGCAGAATTCCTCAATGTCTTATTATATAACTTTCTTGGTGTCCAGTATGTCATTTAGTTTGTAATAACTTTTCTTACAACTGTCTGATGTTAAATCTTTGGGTTTTTGTTTTGTTTTGTTTTGGGGTTTGTTTTTGTTTTGTTAGTTGTTGTTTTTTTGGGGGGTGGGGGTGTTTTTTGATTGAAAAGCTTTTTTTAATACTGTAGATTGATAACACGTTAACAGTTAAAACTTGACCACAGGTGCAATTCGACTTATCAGACGGTGGAGAGTAACATGATGATAGAAAGGAACAGGTGGGTACAGTTTGTAACAATGTGTCAGTTTCTAAATTTATTATTGGGAATTTCTGTCAGGAAGTAAACCAATACCAGCAACAACATGACAACAACAACATGACAACCTATGCCCTGTATGTAGTCATGGTATGCTGGGCATGTAGTCATGGTTGTGTGTTAACGGCTGTGCAGGGCCCATTAGCTCAGTTGGTTAGAGCGCCGTGCTGATAACGCGGAGGTCGTGGGTTCGACCCCCATGTGGGCCACGCACATTTTTTTTCCTGTTTTCATGAGGATTTTAAAAAACATTGTTTAACTGTTATTATCGCTAAATTGGGGAGGAGATTATAGGTCTTTTTCTTAGTGTTATGATTTCTTTTAGTCAAGCTGGGTTTTTTTTAAATTATCTCTTTGCAGATGGACAGATTGCACACACACACACACACACACACACACACACACACACACACACACACACACAACACACACACACACACACAGGTACATGCATGAGTGCTGAATTTTTCCCAGCAGTATGAACTTAATAAGGTTATCTTCCTTGCTTTGAGCCCGGCAGTACCTATCCCTCTTCAGATTGCAAAAAAATATGTTTAGTATAGATCGTCCTGTCATCCACACCATTGGCCATGCTGAGCTGGCCTGTCGTCTATCAACCATTCTTCTTCTTCTTCTTCTTCTTCTTCTACTTCTTCTTCTTCTACTTCTTCTTCTTCTTCTACTTTTTCCCACCAATTTTCAGTGATGAGAAAAACTGGCAAAGAAAGGACATAGGCATATGATGGTAAGAAATTTGTGTGTGCGTGTGTGTTTGCGTATAATGTATGCACTGCGTGCGCGCACAAGCGCATGTGTTTGTGTGTGTGCATATAATTTATGTGTGTGTGTGTGTGCGCGCGTGTGCGTGCGTGCGTAAGTGCATTTGTTTGTGTGCGTGCGTGTGTGTATGTGTGTGTGTGTGTGTAAGTAGGCCTATATGTATCTGTATGAAAAACATTGTGAAACAATCCTGTCCATAAGGATCAGTCCACATTGAGATATGTGACACTCCATGGCAAAATAAGTCGCATAGCACCTGATCCACTTTTCTGCTAGAAGTGATTTTAGGCAAGTGGGGGATCAGCATGTTGATTTTTAGATTTTAATTGATTGTAAAATGTAAGCTTTCTTCTACCTTGTATTAAGACGGAATTTATTTCTTTTTGCTTTTTGCTTTAAAAAAAAAAAAGCGTTTAAAGACACCCCACCCTTCATGGTGACCATGTATTATGATGCAAAATTCGTCAATGTCTCAATACATAACTTTCTTGGTGTCTAGTATGTCATTTAGTTTGTAATAACTTTTCATACAATTGTCTGATTTTAAATCTGTTTGGGTTTTTTGTTTTGGGGGGTTGTTTGTTGTTGTAGTTTGTTTTTTTGTAGTTTGGTTGGGGGGTTTTGGGGGGTGGGGTTGTTTTTTGATTGATTAGCTTGTCTTTTTTATTTATTTTTTCTTTATGGTAGATTGATAACATGTTAACAGTTAATCATTGACCCCATGTGCAATGCAACTTATCAGGCGGTGGAGAGTAACATGATTATAGAAGGGAACACCTGGGTACTGTAAAGGTAAAGGTGTCCCATAACCTATAAGGTTGTAGGGGAGCAAGGCGTCAGAGACCTCACTTCTCTAGGGCCAGCATATTGAGGGCGGCGCGCATCTCCTCTCCCTTGCTGCTTTACTTCCCTGACCC
>CM054140.1:46596365-46622550 GCA_028751875.1 Rapana venosa | reverse complement strand
CCCGGGGGGGGAAAAAACCCCTTTAAAATCCCCCTTTTTTTATCCTTTTGTTTGGGGAAAAAAAAATTAAATTTAAAACCCCCTAACCGGGGGGTGGGGGGGGCCAAAATTTTTACCCCTTTTTTGAAAAGGAAAAAAAAATATTAAAAAAAAATAATAATAAAAACTCTCTCGGGGGGTGGGGGTTGGGGGGGGGGGGAGAGTCGCAAACGGTACCACCCATCAACATCATTATAGGGGGGGATGGGGGGGGGGGGGGGGGGGGGGGGGGGGGGTTGGGAGAGAAACCAAAGGGGGGAAATCTTGTTTGCATAAAATGTACAGTTTCGGTTTGTTTGTTTGTTCTGGTTGTGTTCTATCTCATCTTATTTTGCTGGCCAACGAAGGTTTCAAAATTATAGCTTTTTCCCACTCCATGCCTGGCCCAGTCTTCTTCTCCTTCTCCTCCTTTATAATCATTATGCACGTGTTCAGCTCTCGAAAAACGCCTCAAACTTTAACAAACAAAAAATCTGATAAATTCACAACGAATTGAACCTTTCTAACATTCAGATTTTTTGTGACGCTGTTTGTTTCTACGATGTGTGGGTGCGTGCGTGCGTGCGTGCGAGCGTGCGTGTGTGTGTGTTTGTGTGTGTGCGTGTGTGTGTGTGTGTGTGCGGTGTGTGTGTGTGTGTGTGAGTGAGTGAGGAAGAGAGAGCGAAGAGGAGAGAGAGGGTGATTTGTTGTGTTGTGAGTGAATTGTGTGTGTTTTTGCCTGGTTTGTGATTGTTGGAGTGTGCGCGTCGTGCAGCCTCCCGTTGGCTCGGACTGTTTGCGTTTAAATACTACCTTAAAAGCACCATAACTCATCTTCAAGAACATTTTGAAGCACCCTAAAAAAACACCAACCACTGAAATGAATATGAGACAGGAACACACGAGATAACCCCCCCCCCCCCCCCCCCCCCCAAAAAAAAAAACCAGAAAAGAAAAAAACCTGTCAGTCAAATAACAGCATGACAAATCTACACACACACACAAAACACACACACACACACAACACAACCACATACATACACACACACACGTACACACACACACAAAACCGCAACCACAACCGCCTAACAACAGCCAGTCTAACAGCTCCCGTAGTTTTCATTGGAGCAGGGAAGGGGGGGACCCTTTCATTTGACATTGCCTGGCTCCTTTGCCTTTACAGTTTACTGCAGCACCATAATCCCCCTGTCCCATAGTTATTCGTCTGGATGCTTGCTGACTTGCTTAAATGATTCCATTCCTCTGCTGACCCTGCTTTTGCCATCTGAGATGGTGACAACAGCGTAGGGTGGTCGGTCAGTCGGTTTGTGAAACCGTGAGTTTTGCTGGTCCTTTTCTACGACTAAGGAAGGGTACAACTGCTGCTACTACTTTTGTCTTTTTCTGTTGTTTATTAGTTACTGCTACTGCTGCTACAAATACTCCTGTTTCTGCTGCTGCTACTGCTGTTGCTGCTGCTGCTACTGCTGCTGCTGCTGCTGCTGCTACTACTACTACTATGCTACTTCAACTCCTACACTACCTCTACCACAACACATTTCTACTACTGCTACTACTACTCCTACTACTGCTGCTGCTGCTGCTTCAACTACTACACTACCACTACACTACTATTTCTACTACTACTACTATTACTACTACTACTACTACTACTACTACTACTGCTGCTGCTGCTGCTGCTGCTGCTATTTCAACTACTACACTACCTCTACCACTACACTACTATTTCTACTACTAAGACTGCTACTAATACTGCTGTTGCTACGTCTGCTACTGTTCCTCAAAACTACTAGTAATACTTTTTCTTTATTCACAAAACACTACACTACACACACACACACACCACACACACACACACACACACACACACACACCCCACACACACACACTTTTCTAATATCACTGAGAGTGAACAGACGAAAAAACGAAGAATCGATCAAATCGAATCAAACACACCACACCACCAAACAAACAAAACACCACCACACGCTACCACTCTTTCACCCCCACCCACCCCCCCCGCCCCGCCCCAAACAAACACACACACACCACACACTTCTCTCTCTCTCTCTTTTCTCTCTCTCACGATCCCCTGCCCCCTACAAGCTCAATTTCCTCCCCGATAAAGTTTGCTAACCTAGCTAGGGAGGGAGAGCGGCGACACGTTATATTAGTCCTATGTGCGCGTACCGAGTCCCCAGCACTGGCTTCCGGCATCATAAATCATGCTGAAGCGGCACTTTTTTCTTTTTCTTTATCGGGGCCTGACTGTCTATAGCTCCCTCCCTCCTCCTTGACTAGCTGGTCTAGTAGCTCTACTAGCGTCTTGGCCTGTAGAGTAGCTAGTCCCACTACTACTACTACTACACTGGCTGGCTATTCTGCTTACTAGACAAGACTTGGTAGTTGTAGCCCTCCTCTCCCCCTCGTCCTGCATGCTGTATGATAGCAGTTAGTTGAGCCTCTAAAGTGTGACACAGGTGTGTTTTTTCCCCCCTCACTCACAGGTAAACAGGTTGTTCAGACAGGTGTGTAGGTGCTCGCTGTCTGTCTGTGTGTCTGTGTGTGTGTCTGTGTGTGTGTGTGTGTGTGTGTCTGTCTGTCTGTCTGTCTGTCTGTCTGTCGTCTGTCTCTCTCTCTCTCTCTCTCTCTCTCTCTCTCTCTCTCTTCACACACACACACACACACACTACACACACACACACACACACACACACACACACACACTGACACAGACATGCACGCACGCACGCTCACGCTCTCGCTCTCTCTCTCCCCTCTCTCACACACAGACACACTGACACAAACATGACTTGCACAGTGTAGTTTACGTTGACAATGGAGCTGCTTCGTTCTTTTGCGTTGATATGATTTGCTAAAGTTGTTTCGTATATGCTTTATGAAGCTTTCTTCGGTTGCTTTGTTTGGTGAAAGGACAGTATGGGAGGAGAAAAAAAGCTTGTACGCTTGCTTTTTCACCCTCACTAAAGATCATTTTGACTTCACTTGACTTGACTCGACTTCACACACACACACACACACCACACACACACACACACACACACACACACACACACACACACACACACACACACACACACTGTACAGCCTGCTGTCCCCCAAGCTGTTCATTCTCTAGTTCTGACCACATGGGGGGCTGGATGTCTTCAGCCGAGCGGAAAATCCTCTCTACAAAGTCAGCACAGCGTGCGTTGGAACAGGGACAATCTATAATACATACATACATGTATGTAGAGGTGGACACGTTGCACCCCATAGTACCTCTGAATATCAAATCAGTAACAAGCAGTATTGCAGCTGTGGACCCCCCACCCCACCCCACAATCAGGTTTGGTTTAAACAAAACTGTTTCTAAAAAATGTATCATACATTTTACCCACTTACAACAGAGTGACAAGCTAAACATTAGGAACAAGGTTTGATCTGTATATAGTTGCACAACTTTCATCTGAGATTAGACTTGGTGACAGCCCTGATATGGCCTCTGTGGTCGGCGAGGGCTATAAACAAACAACAGGATTGGATTGGATTGGAAGCTTAACGCTTATAGTGGACTCAACAAAAATGAAAGGTTCGATCTTTTTCTTCGATCTTTTTTTGTTTGGTTGGTTGGTGGTGGTGGTTGTTGTTTTGAAAGGTTCGGTCATTACATTTGGCTGCTTGGTCGACATCAATTTGTTCAAATTGTAAAAGTGGATTTTTTGGACAGAAACCGCCTTTGACAACAGATATCAGTTAAAACCATCCCTTCAAAAGTTACTGCACTTAGACATAGACTTATTACCAATTGGCGTGACAGTGATTATTTTGATAGGGATTCGTGTCTGTTCTACGAAAATTGTCTGATCACTATTTCGTGTAATCATGCGTTACGAGAGATTCAAGCGACGGTTTACGCAAAAGACTGAGGCGTATCTGCTATGACCACTGCAGAGATTGTAAAATATTCATTTATAGTTAGCAGCATTTACGGCATCATTCATCTTCCTTGACTGTTTTGTTAACAGACGACACGGAGACCAACATCCCAATTCTGTGACTCTGAAACACGCACACACGCATGCACTCACGCTCACACACACACCACCTACCACACCGCACACACATACAAACACACACCACCACAACATACACATAAACACACACACTCTCTCTATCTCTCTCACTCACTCCACTCACCACACACACACACACACACACAACACACACACACACAACACACACACACACACACACACACACTCTCCTCTCTCTCTCTTTTTTTTGTTGCTTTGTTTTGATTCTTGGTCTACGTCGTCCTTAGTTTTGATTTTGCAATATAAATACTCAAGAGTATCCAGTTCTGAGTGCACGCCAAGATCAATATTGTGCCAAAGTTCTACCAAAATTTACGAGAAATTATACTTGCATTTTCTTTGCCTCTT
The DNA here is from genome assembly GCA_028751875.1 of Rapana venosa. Classification (NCBI taxonomy): domain Eukaryota; kingdom Metazoa; phylum Mollusca; class Gastropoda; order Neogastropoda; family Muricidae; genus Rapana; species Rapana venosa. The sequence goes on along the minus strand of CM054140.1, from coordinate 46,618,066 downwards.
CCATTTTTGGCCCCTCAAAAGTGTATTGTGGCCTAAAAAGGCCGATGTACATTAAACAATTTCAGAGTTCTCTCTCTCTCTCTCTCTCTCTCTCTCTCTCTCTCCTCTCTCTCTCTCTCTCTCTCTCTCTCACGACAAACTGTCACACATCTCTCCTACCTTCTGTTTCTGGTGTGGCTTGGAGATTCTGGTTTTGCTGATGATCTTTCCGGCGTACACCTTGTTGTTGGTCAGACTGAGCAGCTCGTAACAGCGGGCAAAGCCTCCCTGTAACACACACACACACGACATCAGCATTATATATTATACACCTTTCTGTTAGATACACACACACACAACTTAAGGCATCAGTGTTTGTTTCACTCTCAACTTTTTTGTTATATTGTCTGTGTGTGTGTGTCTGTGTGTCTGCTGCTACTGCTACAACTATTACTTCTACTACTGTCTCTGTGTCTACTACTTCTACTCTGTGTATGTGTCTGATCGTATGTGTGGCTGTCTCTCTCTCTCTGTGCGTGTGTATGTATGTATGTATGTATATATATACATATATATATATATATATATATATATATATAAATATCTATATATATATGTGTGTGTGTGTGTGTGTGAGGGGGGAGAGAGAGGGGGGAGAGAGAGAGAGGGGGGGGAAAGAGAGGGGCAGAGGGGGAGACGTACAGTACTATAATTTTATCAAAAACAGATTTTCATGGGCAAGTTGTTGACACCGTACCATCGAATAATAATAATGACAGCAGAGCCTCCCAGTCAACTAAAAGACCCGCGCGTGGTCGCAAATGGCAGCAGTCATCGCCTCCATGGACCCAACTTATGATTTTTTTTTGTTTTAAATTAAAAAGAAATGTTCCACTAACGTATTCCAAGGAGCCCCCTCCCCTCTCCTCTCTCTCTCTCTCTCTCTCTCTCATCTCTCTCTCTCTCTCTCTCTCTCTCTCTCACACACTCTCTCTCACTCTCTCCCCCCCCCCCCCCCTCCCTTATCCACTCTTTCTTCTTTCACACACGCACACGTACGTAGGTAGGTAGGTACTTAAGCTGACAACAAAAGCACATAATGACACCCGGTTGTAATCATGAACGGGTCAGGAAGCAGTCAAGGGGAGGGGTCAAGAGCTGACCTAAAATAGGCCTATATAGTCCCCCCCCAAAAAAACAACAAAAAAAACACCCCACAACAACCCTCCCCTCCAGTCCACTGCAAAACACTGCCACAGCCACGCCTCTAAACTGACCCTTAAGTTATACTACTACTAGTAAACTACTAGTAAACTACTACTACTACTACTACTACTACTACTACTACTACATCGACAAATAAACTACAACTGCAACTGCAACTACTACTATATTTACTAATACACCACTACAATTACAACTACTACTGCAACTTCTACTACAACTACAACAGCATAATCTGCTGCTACTGCTACTCATGCTGCTGCTACTACTGCTGCTGCTGCAATTATTATTAATTACTACTACTGCTACTACCTACTATTACTACTACTACTGCTGCTACAACTATTACTACTACAACTACTATAACAATTACAATTACAACCACTACTACTACTACAACTACTTCTACTACTACAGCTACTACTACAACTACTTCTACTCTCTTTCTCACTCATACACAAAACTAAACCCCCCCTCCCCTCCCTCTCCCCCCAACTTACTACTTACACCTGTCTCCCAAATCCCCAAAACTAATGGTCACACACCTGTCCCTCCCTGGCTGCCTTGCTTGGAGGGGAGGGGGGGGGGGGGGGGGGCGAAATTCGCCCACCTGATTTTCTGTTTTGTGGGTCAGTTACGACAGAGACCACACCGTCCCCACCCCCAGAGACAGGGGAGGTACAAAAAAAAGAAACACGGGCAGACAGACAGACAGACAGACAGGACAGGTGTAAAGTCAAAAGTGGTGGAGAGAGGCCACAACCCATACATAGCTGGACTCACTTCAGGATTATGGCCGTGAGATGTTCAGCACAGCGGGACAGGGACAGAAAGATCGGGGTCACCTTGTAACCTCGTCACCCCTGACCCCCGATCTCGATTTATTCCGAAAGTAGGTAGCTGACATAGAAGTAGGGGAAAAAAGGAAGATGAGAACGGTTAAAATGGGTGGGGGTGGGGGAAGGGGGGAGGTGAGGGGGGGGTGAGCAGTGTGACGATGTCGGTTTGGCTGAGTGAGGGTGAAGAAGTGAAACAATGACGAGAAGATTGATCACTTCCATCATCATGGTCAAGCAGCAGAGGCAGCGACGACGACGACGACGACGACGACGCGCACGCACCCACAACACACCTCACACATACACACACGACTGAATTTACAAAACCGCATACAACAGGGAACTCGGATGAATAAAAAGATCATATGTGCTAATTCCATTATCCTTGATATTAAAGATTTTTTTTTAAAAACGAATAAACACACACACTCACACACACACACACACACACACACGCACGCAAGACACAAGCACGCACACAAACACACACACCGAAACTTGTTCGTTATAGTTGCCATGTATGGAAGGAATGGAACGAACGAGAGTGTCGGTATCGTCATGCCCTTGCTCTCTCTCTGTACACGGTCCTGTCATCAGGACAAACTAATCAATCGCCACCCGTTGTCTCTGTGAATTCGACATTAATAACAACTTCAATTCCTATTCACCATGTTACCTCTTGAAACCAAAAGACAGTATGTAGTAACAGCGAAAGTAAGAAGTAACAGCGCAAGGTTCTCAAGTTATTAAACTCCTTTTATCCTGTTCACAACCTCAGGGATAGGGGAGTTTTGCACAAAATTCCAGAAACAGAAAATCATATATTAACAAACTTCAACAAGTTTCTAAACTCAATGATATCATTATTTAGGACGAAAATGGTTGTTCATCCACTTCCTCTGTTTAAACAGACACTTCCGTCAATATGAACAGCTTCCGGGTCGCAAGAGTACTTAATTGCGTCCTTCATCACGGATGTCCGTCGAGTATGATTTAAATCGTGGTATCAATTATACTTTCAGTTGTTCACAATTTTAAACCACCGCTTGCCTGTTGTTGAAAATCCGTATTTGCTTACTTCATTGTTCCAACAACTTACATGGCAAAATACAAGCCCTTTCATGTTATTAGCCTCCAACTGAAATACTAATCTCAAAACTTTTTTTAAAATCAGATTTTTAGTTTTTCCAATGGGCAACTATCCGTAGTCTAAGGAGGAGTACTGAAGTGGGAATCTTTGCTTGGCTACTGCTAATGCGATGGGCATGAACCTAATCTCAAAACTTTTTACTGGATGTTCTAGGAAGTCAACCGAACTTGATATACCTGTATTGTCTATTCGATCCTAAGATAATAAAACGAGGTGTTGGATTCCACTATAAGCACCGTTTCCTACAATGATCTGAACTCAGCGTATACAGAATAAGCATCAAGTTTTCATAATAAAGCATTAAGTTTTTAGGAACAAGTTTTTTCAGTATAACATATAAGATTTTCAAACTAAGTATCAGGTTTGTCTTTGCAAGATATAGCGCTATATAAGTTCCATTTATTATTATTATTATTATTTATCAGCTATCAATTTGGGTAAACAATCAGTTTTCTTTGCCTGAGTCTCTTGTCTTGCTGTATATTCCTCATTAAAGGAGGAGCTGGAAAGGGCATGCCATTATTTTCACCAGATACATCTGACGGTGTGAACAGCAAACGAGAGAAGAAGCACATATGATGACTTTCATCGTTTTTAACACCAGACGACAGTTACAAGGCTGATGAGGTTTTTTTTAGAAGAAGTCATCAGTCACGAGCCCTTCCTTCCCTTGAGAACGGAAAGGCGTTAACTCTGCCTTGTGGTGGTAGCCTCCCTGAAATACTGGTTTTAATGATTGTACCGCTGGGGTTCCTTCCAGATAAAGCTTCTACACTAGTCCGTTGTCCCACGGGACGACGAGTCTACATCTTCCATGCATGTCATTCCTCCGATCAATTATCACCCTGTCCGTTTATCTACCAAGCTACCTCCCAACATGCCTCCCGAGAAAGTGAGAGAGAAGGAGGGAGGGGGAGATGATGAGACGAGAGGGGGTTAGGAGGGGAGGGGGGGTCGGGAAGGGGGCGGGGGGGGGGGGGAGTGAGGGAGGAGAGAGAGGAGAGGGGGAGAGGGGAGGGGGGGGGGGGAGGGGAGAGGGGAGGGGTGGGGAGTAGGCGGGGGGAGGAGAGCGGGGGGAGGGGAGTGGGGGAGAGAGGGGGGGGGGGGGTCGGGGGGCGGGGGGGGAGAGGGGGGGGGGGGGGGGGGGGGGGTGGGGGGGGGTGGGATGATGGGGGGGGGGGGGGGGGGGGGGGGGGAGGAGGGGGGTGGGGGGGGGGAGGCAGGGGGAGGGGGGGACGGGGCGGGGGGGGGGTGGGGGGGGAGGGGGGGGGGGGGAGGGGGGAGTGAACGGGGGGAGAGAGGGGAGGGGGCGGTGGAGGGGCGAGGGGGGGGGGGGGGGGGAGGAGGGGGGGGGGAGGGGAGGGGGGGGGGGGGGGGGGGGGGGGAGGGAGGGGGGGGGGGGGGGGGTGGGAGGCGGGGAGGAGGTGGGGGGTGGGGGGAGGGGAGAGGGGGGGGGGAGGGTGGGGGGGTGAGGGGAGGGGGGGGGGGGGAGGAGGGGGGGGGGGGGGATGAGGGGAGGGGGGGGAGAGAGAGGGGGGTAGGGGCGGGGGGGAGGGAGGGGGGGGAGGGGGGGAGGGGGAGGGGGGGGGGGGGGGGGGAGGGGGCGGGAGGCTCGGGGAGGTGAGGTGGGGGGGGGGAGGGGAGGTGGGGGTGGGGGGGGGAGGGGGGGTGAGGGGGGGAGGGCCGGGGAGAGGGGGAGAGGGGGGGGAGAGGGGGGGGGGGGGGGGATGTCGGGGGGGGGCGGAGGGGGGGCGAGAGGGGGGGGAGGGGGGGAGGGGGGAGAGAGGGGAGAGAGAGTGGGGCGGGAGGGGGGGGGGGAGGGGGGGGGGGAGAGAGAGGGGGGAGCGGAGGGTGAGGGGGGGGGGGGGGGGGTGGGGGAGGGGGGGGGGACGAGGGGGGGAGGCGGGGGGAGGGGGGGGGGGGGGGGGAGGGAGGGGGCAGGGGGGGAAGGTAGGGGGGGGGGGGGGGGGGGCGGGGAGGGGGGGGGGGGTGGGGGGGAGGGTGGGCGGGGGGAGAGAGGCGGGGGAGCGGGATGTGGGGGGGAGGGGGTGGTGGGGGGGGGGGCGGGGGGGGAGAGGTGGAGGGGGGGAGCGGGGGGAGGGGGAGTAGAGGTGGGGGGGGGGGGGGAGGAGGGGGGGGGGGAGGGGAGGAGGAGGGGGTGGGGGGGGGGGGGGGAGAGGGGAGTGGGAGGGGGGGGGGGGGGGGGGGGGAGAGGGAGGTGGGGGGGGGGGGAGGGGGGCCGGGAGGGGGAGAGGGGGAGGGGGGGGGGGGGAGGGGGGGGGGGGGGGAGAAATCTGGGGGGGGAGGGGAGGGGGCGGAGAGGGGGGGAGAGGGGGGAGGAGCGGGGGGGGGGGGGGGGGGGGGGGGGGGGGCCGGGGGAGGGGGGAGGGGGAGGGGGAATGAGGAGGGGGGGGGGGGGGCGGGGGGGAGAGGGAGAGAGAGTGGGGGGGGGGGAGGAGGGGAGGGGGGGGGGGGGGTGGGGGGGGGGGAGAGGGGAGGGGATGGGGGGAGCAGGGGGGGGAGGGTGGGCGGGGGGGAGAGGGGAGGGAGAGAGAGAGGGGGAGGGGGGGAGGGGGGGGGGAAAGGGCGGGGGCGGGGGGTGGCCGGGGGGGGGGGAGTGGGGGGGGGGGGGGGAGGGGGTGGGGCGGAGGGGGGGGTGGGGGGAGGGGGGGGGGGGGGGGCGGGGGGAGGGGGGGGGATGGGGGGGAGGAGGGAGAGGGGGGGGAGGAGAGGGGGGGAGGGGGGGCTGGAGGGGATGGGGGGGAGGGGGGGGGGGGGAGGGGGGAGAGGCGGGTGGAGGGGGAGGGGGGGGTTGGGGGGGGGGGAGAGGGTGAGAGAGGGGGGGGGGGGGGGGGGGGGGGGGGGGGGCGGGGGGATGAGGGGGGTGGGAGGCCTGGGGTGGGGGGTGGGGGGGAGGGAGGGAGAGAGATGGGGGCGGCGGGGGGGGGGGGGGGAGGGGGGGGAGGGGGGAGAGGGAGGTAGAGGGCGGGGGGGGGGGGGGGGGGGGGGGAGGTGGGAGAGGAGAGGGGGCGGGAGGGAGGGGGGGAAGAGGGGGTGGGGGGGGGGGTGGTGGGGAGGGGGGGGCAGGAAGGTGTAGGGGGGGGGGGGGGGGGGGAGGGGGAGGGGGGGGGAGAAGGGGGCGGGGGGGGGAGAGAGGCGGGTTGGGGGGGGGCCGGGGGGGGGAGAGGGGGGGGAGGGGGGGGAGGGGAGGGGGAGAGGGGATGGGGTGGGGTGGAGGAGGGGAGGGGGGGGGGCGGGAGGGGCGATGGAGGGGGGGGGGGAGGGGGGGGGGGGGGGGGGTGGCGCGAGGGGGGGAGTGGGGGGCGGGGGGGGGGGGGGGGGTGGCGGGAGGGAGGGGTGGGGGGGGGGGGGAGGGAGGGGGGGGGCGGGGGCCGAGGAGAGGGGGGGGGGAGGGGGGAGGGGGGGTGGGGGGGGGGGGGGTGGAGAGAGGGTGGGGGGAGGCTAGGGGAGGGGGGGGGTGGAGGGGAGAGGGGAGGTGATTGGGGGGGGGGGGGGGGGGGGGGGGGAGGGGGGGAGTGGGGGGGGGGGGGTGGAGGGGCGGGAGGGGCGGGGAGAGTGGGGGGGGGGGGGGGGGGGGGGGGGGAGGGGGGAGAGGGGGAGGGGCGGGGGGGAGGGGGGGGGGGGGGGGGGGGGAGAGGGGGGCGGGGCGGGGGGGGGAGGCGAGAGTGGGGAGAGGGGGTCGGAGGGGGGGAGTGGGGGGGGGGGGGGCGGTGGGGGGGTGGAGGGGGGGGGGGGGGGGGGAGGGGGGGGGAGGGGAGGACGGGGGAGAGGGGGAGGGGAGGGGGGGGGGGGGGGAGCGGAGAGTGGAGCGGGGCAGGTGGGAGAGAGATGCGGGGGAGGGGGGGGGGAGGGAGCGGGGGGGGGGAGAGGTGGGGAGGAGGGTGAGGTGCGGGAAGGGGGGAGGGGGGGGTGGGATGGGGGGGAGAGGGGAGGGGGAGGGGAGAGAGGGGAGGGTGGGGGGGTGGGAGGGGAGGGGGTGAGGGGAGGGGCTGGGGGGGGGAGAGAGAGGGGGGGGGGGTAGGGGGGGGGGAGGCGGAGGTGGGGGGGGAGGGGAGAGAGAGTGGGGAAGGGAGGAGGAGGGGAGGAGGGGGGGAGGGGGGAGGAAGGGGGGGGAGGGCGGAGAGGGGGAGGGGGCGGGAGAGGGGCTGGGGGATGGGGAGTGGGAGGGGGGGGAGGGACGGGGGAGAGGGGGGGGGGGTGGGGGGGAGGGGGCGTAGAGGAAGGAGTGGGAGGGGGTGGAGGGGAGGGGGAGGGGAGAGAGAGTGGGGGGTGGGGGGGGGGGGGGGAGGGAAGGGTGGGGGAGGAGGCGGGGGGGGGGGGGGGGGGAGGGGGGGAGGGCAGAGAGACTGGGGGGGGGGGATGGGGGGGGGGGGGGAGGGGGGATGGAGGGAGGGCGGGTGGGGGGGGGGTGGTGGGCGTAGCGGGGGGGGGAGGGGGGGGAGGAGGGAGAGGGGGGGGGGGGGGAGGGGGGTCGGGGGGGGTCGTGGGGGGGGGGGGGGAGGGGAGGGGGGGGAGGGAGGGGGGGAGGGGGGGGGGGGGGGGGACGGAGTAGAGAGAACACGGGGGTGTATTGGTTTGTATTATTTTTGTGTTTTTTATTTGTTTTTATAGTTGAATGGTAAGTTCGATGGGTTTTGATTCTTTTGGGATATTGATGTGAATGGTTTTTTTATTTGGTCTATTTTGGTTGTTTGGGGTTCGGATACTTTGGTAGTTATTTAGTTTTATTGTTTTTTGTTGAGGTGTTTTTAGGGGGCTGGGTTGTGATAGTATATAGGGTTGGGGGGGTGTGGTTGGGGGTTTTAGAGTAGTTTGGGGGGGTTGGGAAGTTTTTGGAATTGGGATATATATGAGGCGGTTTTTTTTTTTTTTCTTTTATTTTTTTTTTTTTTTATTTTTTTTTTTTATTTTTTTTTATATTTTTTTTTTCATTTTTTTTTTTTTTTTTTTTTTTTTTTTTTTTTATTTTATGTTTTCTCTTTTTTTTTTTTTTTTTTTTTTTTCTTTTTTTTCTTTTATTTTTTTTTTTTTTTTTTTTTATTTTTTTTTTTTTTTTTATTTTTGTTTTTTTTATTTTTTTTTTTTTTTTTTTCTTTTTTTTTAATATTTCTATCTTTTTGTTTCTTTTATTACTTTTTTTTCTTTTATTTTTTCTTTTTTTCTTTTTATCTTTTTTTTTTTTTTTTTTTTTTTTTTTTTTTTTTTATTTTATTTTTCATTTTTTTTTTTATATATATATTTTTATTATATAATCTTATAAATATCTTATCTATCCTATTCTTTAAATATATATACATATATACATTCAATATCTCTCTATACCTCACCTAACTACATATATCTCTATATCTCATGGACTTCTCTATCAATCTAAATCTATGAGAAGAGAGAGAGAAAGATGGGGAGAGAGAAAGAGGGAGAGAGAAAGAGGGGAGGGAGAGAGAATGAGGCGATGGAGAGTGAGAAAGGAAGAGAGAAAGAAAGAGAAAGAGAGGGAGAGAGAAGAGAGGGGGTGGAGAGAAATAGAGAGAGAGAAAGATACGATGATTGGACAGCGAGAATGAGGGGAGAGAGTTGAGGAGAAAGAGGGAGAGAGTGAATGAGGGAGAGAGAGTGCGAGAGAAAGAGGGAGAGAGAGGAGAGAGAATGAGGGAGAGAGGAGAAAAGAGGGAGGGAGAGAGAGAGAGAAAGACAGAGTAAGGGGGGGGGATGGGTGAGAGAGAAAATTAAAGAGAGAGAGGGAGAGAAAGAGAAGAGAGGGGAGGTGAGAGAGAGATAGTGAAAGAGAGAGGGAGAGAGAGGAGAAAGAGGGGAGAGATAGAGAGAGAGAGTGAGTTGCCCTGAGAGAGAGAGGAGAGAGACGTGATGAAAGAGAGAGGGAGGAAAGAGAGAGGGGAAAGAGTGAGAAAGATCGAGTGTGAGAGAAGAGTGGACCAAGAGAGTGAGAAAAGAGAGAAGAGGGGGAGGGGAGGGAGCATATACAGCTTAGTCCTTGCCAAAAGCCGCGAAGGGTGTTTGCTCTGACTAGATTTGATAGTCCAAGCCACAAAACCAAAGTCTCTTTGTGTGTCTACGATCAAGGCATGTACGTACTGGCCTTCTCTTTGTGAGCGGAGTGTTGACTGCAGCTAGTTGTGATCCCACCTTAGGAACTTTGGGACCTGGTCAATAATATCATCAACCTTCCACCCCCAAGGGGGATTTATTGGCTCTCAGGCGGGGGTAGTGGTGATCGTGATGATCCTGGCTCCTGTGCTAGCCTTTGATCTTCTAATCGTGAGACAGACAGGGAGGGGTCGATGGCTGGTAGTCTTAGTAGTCTGCAGGTTTTTGGTGTGTGTTAAGTGTCGTGTGTGTGTGTGTAAAGGGGGGGGGGGGTGTTGTTTGTCTGTGTAAGGGGAGGGGGGGGGGGGGTTGTGTCTGTGTATGTGGGGGAGGGGGGGAGGTGCTATGAGTGTGTGGTGTGGGGGGGGGGGGGGGATGTTGTTTGTGTGTGTTGGTGCTGCCTGCCTGCCTGCCTGCCTGCCTGCCTGCATGTCGTCTTCTCTCTCGCTCTCTCTCTTCTCTACTTCTACTATCTCTCTCTCATGTCTTCTCTCTCTTCTCTCTCTATCTCTCTCTATCTCTCTCTCTGTTATTTAATTTAAAGGTTCAAAGCTGCGGTCAACGAGTCGGGGGGCGAGAGAATGTTGAGTAAGGATAAAGGTAAGAAAAATGACGTGGAGAGAGCGTGTGTGTGAGTGATTTGGTGAGTGGACCCAGGGGGGGGGGGGGGGGGGGGGGGGGGGGCGGAGACTTGTGAAGCCTGAAATACCCCATGGAATTATCTTCTGAGGGGCAGCTTATTCATTATTAAGTGACTATACTTTTCTGCACATGTGCACTGTATATATTAAAATCTGCACTTTTCAGCGTCCACGTACATGCAAAAGCAAGCATGCAGAAACAGAACGGGAAAAAAATGAAAATAGAAATGATATGGAAAAAAACCGCGGGTGGGGGGTGGGGGGTGGGGGGGGGTGGGGGGGATCAGCCAGAGACGAAGCAGGCACAGAAAGTGTAACCATTGCAACAAAAACGTTATTGCTCACCATACATAAAACATCTGTATGAATTCAATGTAGTAAACACATTTTAATGCGCATTGCGCTACATACAACAACACCACCACCACACCAACACACCTTTTCTCAAAACTCAACCATAGCCTAATCATCATCTTCATGGAAGTGATCCCAATTATGATCCAGAACACAACTCCACTTATACACTTGTCTTTCACACACACACACACACACTACACACACACCACACACACACACCACACACACACACACACACACACACTCTCTCTCTCTTCTTATCTCTCTCTCTCTCTCTCTCTCTCTCTCTTCTTTCTCTCTCTCTATCTCTCTCTCTCTCTCCTCTCTCTCCCATAGCCTAATCATATCTTCATCGAAGTGAAAGTGTAACATTGCAACAAAACGTTTATTGCTCACCATACATAAAAACATCTTTATGAATTCCCACTGGTGCGTAACCACATTTTAATTTGAGCATGCGCACATACAACAAACGACAACACCAACCTCCACCACCAACACACACGCACACATTTCGCAAACACAGCCATTGCCTCAAATCATCATTATATTCAATCGAAGTGATCCCATTATTGGATACAGATACACACACACATCACACACACACTCCACACACAAACACACACACACACACTCTCACACACGCTACTCTCTATCCTCATCTCTCCCTCTCTCTTCATCTCCTCCTCTCTCTTCTCTTCACTATCTCTCTCCCCATAGCCTAATCATCATCTTCATCGATGTGATCCCATTATGATACAGAAACACACACCACACACAACCACTCTCTCTCTCTCTTCTCTAACTCTCTCTCATCTCTTCTCTTCTCCTCTCTCTCCTCCTCTCTCACTCACTTCACTCACAACACACTCCACTCTCTTCTCTCTCTCTATCTCTATCTTTCTCACTCCCTCTCTCTCTCTCTATCTATCTCCCCTCTCTCTCTCTCTATCTCCCCTCTCTCCCCCTCCACTCTCTCCTTCTTCCCCTCTCTCTCCCCCTCACTCTCCCCCCACCCAAACCATACCCCGCATTACTCGCAATATTGTCAAGCCATCTGTTCCTCAGACACCAGTTGAAAACCATTCTCATTAAAGTTCGCCCAGTAGGTAGCTCTCTCCTATCTCTCCTCACCTTCACTCTAAAGGCATCCTCTATCTTCACACAGGACTCAGTAGCCAGCCACCTGGTCAGACAAGATTGGACCAGTAGCTGACCTTCAGGTACCAGCGAGGGAAGAGAGTGAGGAGGGTGAGGGAGTGGGAGAGGAGAGAGAGAGAGTAGAGGAGTGAGAGTGAGAAAAAAAGGGGGGTTGGGAGGAAAAAGTTATGGGGGAGGACATTGGGGTGGAAGGGGGGGGGGGGGGGGGGGGGTAGACAGCAGGTCATCAACCTGACTAGATTTTCACCTGTGGAGGGAAACCTGCCTATAATACTACTATTATAGATAGATTACCCGTCCAGGGTAATTAGTACGGTTACGGAAGGGGGGAGAGGGATAGGAGGGAAGGAGGAGGAGGATATCCTAGTCGACATCATTTGACACATGACAATGAAGACGTATAGGTCACAGTGGTCCTGGGCCATGACTTTGTGGCTGTTGTGTGTTGGGGGTGTGTGTGTGGGGATGGGTGGTGGGGGGGAGATTAGGGGGGGGAATGTGTGTGTGTGTGTGTGGGAGTGGGGGGGGGGGGTTGGTGCAGAGAGGATGGGGATGAGACAGTCTCAGCAGGGAGAGAGGAGGGGGTGGGTGGGGTGAGCGAGTGTGTGTGTGTGTGGCCATGATCTGTGTGTGTGTCTGTGGTGTGGTGTGAGAGAGAGAGAGACAAGTGTGTGTGTGTCTGTGGGTGTGTGTTGTGTGTGTGTGTGTGGTGTGTGAATCGTTCTATTATTGGATTTAAAGTATGTTCTCTACTGATATTACTTTGACGTGGTGGTGGTGGTTGGTGGTGGTTGGTGGTGGTGGTGGTGTGTGTGTTGTGTGTTGTAACAATGCACGCTCATCTGTTTGTTTATATTAAAACAAATGAATTATATTTGTTTTAAAAAACATAGGAACATACTTTATGCTATACTTACCTTGGGACTCATGCGCTAGTTCTTTCATGTCTCTACCTCCATCCTTGTCTGTCTGTTGTCGGTCTGTCTGTCTGTCTGTCTTACTCTCTCTGGATCTGGATTGTTTTATTTAATAAAAAACCCCACACGAGTGCTTATTATTATCCTTCGAAATAACTGTAATTAGTCATTGGTAAAAAAAGAATTTGTCATTGTCTTGTCTGTCTGTTGTCTATCCTTCCCCCCCCCCCCCCCCCCCACCCCCCCCCCCCCCCCCCCCCCCACCCCCCCCCCCCCCCCCCCCCCCCCCCCCCCCCCCCCACTTCTCTCTCTCTCTCTCTGGTGGTGATTGATGATAGAGGTGATGACAACGATGGTCATAGTTTTATTGTGAGTATTATGATTCCTGTGATTATTATTTTGTCTGTTTATTTCTTCTTTTCGAGGGCGGAATGTAAAAAAAAAGTCTTGTACTTTCTATTACCCTCAGAAAATAAAATTTCGGGTTTTTTTTCTCTCTCTCTCTCGCTATCTCTCTCTCTCTCTCTCTCTCTCTCTCTCTCCCTTCCCTCGGCCACCCCCGTCTAGTGGAGAAAAGAAACAGGTAGCGCTTAATAACCGCGTCCATGACTGTATACATGTTATAGTTTAAGTTTCTACAGCTTGTGTTGGTTTGTGTGTGGTGTGTGTGTGTGGTGTGGTGCCAGTGCGGTGGCGTGCCGGTGCTGTTGCGCGCGCGCGCGTGCGTGTGTGTGTGTGTGTGTGTGTGTGTGGTGTGTTGTGTGTGTGTGTGTGTGTGTGTGTGTCGTGTGTGACTGACAAAAGCGACATCTGATAACAGTATGGCATCTGGGTGTTACAGACAAGCGGACCCACAATCGTGTCATTCGGTTCACCCAGCCGTGTGTCTGTACCGCAAGGGTACAGACAGTCGAAAAGAGAAGAAACGGGTGGATGCACGAACATGTCTTTGTAAGCACGTCTGTCTATTTGTCTGTCTGTCTGTCTGTCTATCTTCCCCCCCCCCTTTTTCTTTCTTTCTTTCTCTCTTCTTCTCTCTTCTCTCTCTCTCTCTCTCTCTCTCTCTCCTCTCTCTCTTTTCTCCTCTCTCTCTCCCTCGCTCCGATTCCATTGCTTCTGAAACAAAAATGCAGGAAGAAGAAAACTGACCCTATAGCCTATCTATCATCAAAAATGAATACCCGTGTTTAAAAAAAAAACACCAACCCTCCCTTCACTACAAATTTGTGCCGTAACAATGTTAACAACACACACTGTTACCAAGTGCATACGCAGACACGCATACACGCAACGACGACCAAATACATACAACCTCTTCCTTCTCCTCTTCCTCACTCATTATTTTGATCATCTCCGTCGTCGTCATCATCATCATCATCATCATCATCATCATCATCACCACCACCACCACTCACTCCTCTCACACACAACAGAGTCAAGTCTCTTCATCACCACAGGCAGCAGACAAAGTGATGGGGGTCATTATCACCTTCGCGGCGGCCCAACTTGCAAAACGGGGTGGTAGCCTCAATAGAGGTGAGGAGGGCATAGAGCCAGCAGCAGCAGCAGCAGTCGTGGTCGCCATGCGAAGGTGCCAGACCTTTGGGCCAGGGTCTATTGTGTGGCCATCGATTTGCCTGCACTGCACTGACCCCCACCCCGGCCCACATCGGGGCACTAATCTACGCACGAGGTTTTAGGTACAAAGGACGACTGAACCAAAGCAGCGATTAGGCGAGGGAAAACAAAAGGCAACGAGGCTGGAATGAGAGTCGAGCGTGAGGTGTGTCAAAATAATCACAGATGTCCAACGGGTTTACAGGGATAGGTGTGTGGAGAGAGAGAGAGAAGAGAGAGGAGAGAGAGAGAGGAGATGAGAGAGAAAAGAGAGAGAGAGAGAGACAGACAGAGAGAGAGAGAGAGAGGGGGGGGAGGGGGCAGAGAGATGAGAGAGGGAGGCGAACGGATAGAGAACGAGGATGACGAGAGGAGAGACAGAGAAGTCAAGAGAGAGAGAGAGAGAGAGAGAGGGAGGAGGGAGGGAGAGAGAGAGATTGATTCAAACACACAAGGTGTCCATGCGTGAGGAATAACAATCCCTATCGATCGTAAATATATATTGGCTACAGCGTAATTTATATATCTCCAACCAACACCCCAAAAATCGCAAAGAAGGTTCAAAATCAAAGATAAAGGCAGTCTCCTGAAATCAACTCGTTTCCCCTTGCTTAGATAACAGACCTTGGCTACCCCCCCCCCCCCCCTTCTCTCTCTCTTTATTTCTTCCCCCCCCCCCCTCTCCCTCTCTCTCTCTCTCTCTCTTAATCTTTCGCAGGCTGAGGGGAGGAGCAACAATCATTAAACTGACGAATCTAGTCACTTGTACTTGACGGTGGCTGTTCGCGTTTGGTGGACGAGTAAAGAGGGAGAGTCCAAAACAGATCCTGCGTTTGATTGATCAATGATCAATGATCAACTCCTTTCATTAATAAAAATGAAAAAAAAAAGAAGAAGAAGAAGAAAGCTTGACCTGCGGCGCACATATGTCAACCGAGGTTTGGGATTTTAACGAAGTTTTAAAACGACTAGCTGACGTTCTAAGCTTCCATCTTTTTTTTCCCCTTTCATCCCACCTACCATGTTCGTTTCTGGCTGTAACACACACCTTAACACAAGTTACAAGTCCGCACCTTAACACAAAAAGAACCACGATCATTACTGCTCCTTTAATGAAGGCTAGGGTCCGCTTTTTCACACGCCTCTCCACTCTTCAAAATCACAGGAGATTACAACCTTGTACGTGAAGGTCATGATGGATGGCGTGAGACACAGAGAGAGAAATACGATGGGAAAACAGCAGCAGAGAGCGTGCAACAAAGAAGTAGTTTGTTGAAAAGAGCAGTGCAAGAAATAGAAAGAAGCCAAAAATGGATGGAGGGAAGCTGGGGTGGGAAGAGAAGATGGTGTGTGTGTGTGTGGTGTGTGTGTGTGTGTGTGTGTGTGTGTGTGTGTTGTGTGCGGCGCGCGTGGTGTGTTGGGGGGGGAGGCAGTTTACAAGACTTCAAGATATGGATTTGATGTAGTTTCATGTCAGGACAGTATCGTTGGGTTCTGATAATGCGACGCGGCCCACTTTAGAAATGGGTTTGATCTAAATACGCTTAATCTGTTCGTTGGGGGGGGGGGGGGTGGGGGGGGGGGGCAAGAGGGAGGGAGGGGGGGGGAGGAGAAACAGACAGACAAGACATAGGCAGAGAGAGGAGGAGGGAGGGAGGGGGCGGGAGGGAGGGAGAGAGAGGAGAACAGACAGAGGAGGGAGGGAGAGGAGGGAGGGAGGGAGAAGAACAGACAGAGGCAGAGAGAGGAGAGGGAGGGAGAGGGAGAGAAAAAAAGACAGACAGACAGGCAGAGGGCAGAAAAAGACAAAGACAGGTGAGAGACAGAGAGACAGAGAGCCAGACACACAGAGACAGACTTGACACAGCTAGAGAGAAGAGAAAAAAAATCGTTCAGACGAGAGAGAAAAAATCGTTCAGACGAGAAAAACAAGGAAGAGAGATGTGATACAGAGACAACGAAACCGACAGTTACACAGAAACAGAAGAAAAAAAGCCTACAACTAGAGTAAATCCTCCCCTTCATCTCCCCCAACTGACCATCCCCCCTGACAGCTTCCAAAAGGCACGACATCATCCACGTGTGAAGCACGCATGGACTGTCCTACACCAACATTAACACCCCCACCTCCCCAACCCTCCCCTCCCCCCACCTGACGTCAAACAAGCTCTAAGGGCCCATCAGCTCAAAGGGAGCAAAGCTCTATACTGGTGGTTGCTCTGATCTTATCCAACTGCTAAAGATCTGAACTAGTAGCTAGCCTACTACAAAGCGAAACGGTGTTTCGCCACTTCCAAGCACTGACAAAAGGTCCGAGCAGCAGCAGGATGTTTAGGCCTATAGACCAATAGACCCAGCCTTGCTGACCACAGAGAGAGGCAATACAACGCCAGCCGTCCTTACCCAAGGGGCTGTTATAGCTGTTACCTCCACGTAACAAGCCACTACCCTACTAACAGGGGAAGGTAAAGCAGAGAGGGAGAGGAGATGGGCGGCCCGCCTTCAATATGCTGGCCCCTTAAGAAGCTGAGGTCTCTGATGCCTCTCCTATGACCACATAGGCTACCTTTACTCTTACCTTTTACCCTGCTAAGCCACAGCCCCCCAACTCTCTCTTTTTTTCTTATAGGTGAACATTTTCCAAAGCTATTCACAGGTAGTCTGAGCTGCCCCTTTTCAATGAAGGTGGTAACAAGAAAGATTTCGAATCTGCTTCTCCCATCTGTGTGAAAGCAGGTGTGGAGACCAGGGCGGGTGGGGTTCGGGGAGGGGGTGGGGGGTGTTGAACCATCCTTTGACTTAAGTGTCCTTTGTGTAAAGGGCGGTACTCCATTGTCGCAGGACTTTTGAAGCTTTAGGAATTTCTGGTGGTGATGTTTCTGCATTGAGGATTTTTGTCAAAAACTCCACCATGACTGTGTGTTGTGTGTGTGTGTGTGTGTGTGTGTGTGTGTGTGTGTGTGTGTGTTGTTAGGAGACCATCTGCAGTTTAAGTTAGTTGGGAATGTCCAGATTTTTTGTTGTGTAAGGCGTGTATGTTTGTGTGTGTGTGTGTGTGTGTGTGTGTAGAGGGTGTGTGAGTCTGAGTGCGCGCACCTGTGCTTTTATGTCGTTGGCAGCGTGGAGAGAGAGAGTGTGTGTGTGTGTGCGCGTGTGTATGTATGTGTATGTAAATGTGTACGCGCGCACGCGTCCGTGTGTTTTGTTACATTTCCAATTTCCTGTCATTACTATCAGACGGCTCATGCTGTCACAGTTTTTTGGGAAATGCCTGCTGTGTCCTCGAACCCACACCCTAGGGATACTTTGATGATGATCAACGCTGCGTGTGTGTATACTCTGTAGTCTGGAAAACCCCAATCTGAGAGAAACATCAAAGACATGTTCAGTGCACAATGAGCTCAGCTGACCCACACAGAGACAGAGAGAGGGGAAGGGAAGATGGGGGAGAGAGAGAGAGAGACATGACAGAGCAGTCGAGGACGAGAATGGACGGGTAGGAGTGGAATAGGGGGGGGGGGGGGGGGGGGGGGGGGGGGGGGAGGGAGGGAGGGAGGAGAGAGGAGACAGACAGAGACAGAGACAACAGAGAGACAGACTAGAGAAGGGTGACGGCAGGGCGATAAATATCCCAATGATTTATCGATCCCAATCATAATACGCAGCAGTCACAGTATTGGCTGTGGGAAAACCCTACACAAACCCGCGCGCGCGCGCACACATACACACACTCTCTCGAAAGAGTAGGCTATTGTGTGCCGGTGGAAACGGATGACAAAATTAACAAAACCGCAAACACACGGGGACTGGATGAAAAAAAAAGCAACGAGTGCTTATTCCAATATCCTCGAAATAATAAAATAAAATTTGAAAAAATAAACACACAGCACACAGTACACGCATACACACAACACACACGCCCCCATCCCCACCCCCTCCACCACACACACACACACCACACCCCAACACACACACACACACACACACACACACACACACACACAACACACACACACAGCACAGCACAGCACAGACCACACGCGACACGGCAACCCATGCATGACGGGTCCGACTGACGCACGCGGCAGACGTGTATAATTTATACTGATGTATGGAAATCCCTTCTTTCTTTCCTTCCTTCCTCCTTCCCTCCCTCCCTACAGCCGTACAGGTGGGGCAGGTAAGATTGGGGGGCAGATACCACGAGACAGGACAACAAAGCAGAAGCGCTATGACCACTGCCATGTATGTATGTACTACTGAACGTCAACAGCAACGCCCTTTAACAACAACAAAAAAGTGTACCGTGCGTATTTAACACATCTACATGTATGAACAAATCTATATATATGTATAGACAGATATTCCTTTCCCGGCTCCTCTTCTTTGTAAATAATAATAATTGATACAACTGAAATGATAATCAAATAAGACGACCACTTGCTTTAAAAACAAAAAGAAAATTCTGATTTCTTCCGATGTCGTTATTAAAACACTGATGATACCTTAGAATATTTATATTCTGCGCTAAAAATGAACGCGCTTGTGCGCGCGCACGCACACACACACACGCACGCGCGCGAACGAGGAACTACGAGCCCCACTACTCAGGGCAACATGATGTTGAAGGGACTAGAACCACGACCCCCTCCCCCTTTCAAAACACACGTTCATACACACACATACACACGCACGCACGCGCGCACACCACACACACCCCACATACACACTCGCACCCCCACCCACCCCTCACACACACACACATCCTCACACCAACACCCCACCCTCACACCCCCACACACCCCTCACAACACACACAAACACCTCACAACACACATACACACACCCTCACAACACACATACACACACCCTCACAACACACATACACACCCTCACAACACCACACCCTACAACACACACACCGCACAACACACACACACCCTCACAACACACACACCCGCACAACACACACACACCCCCTCACACACCACACACCCTCACAACACACACACACACACCACACACACACACACACACACACACACACACAACACACACACACACACAACACAACACACACACACACACACCGTACATTCAAACAAATCCTCCTCACATAGTATTTCAGCCTACACAGTCACCTCTACTTACTTCCTCTACTTACTTACTACCTACAGCTATACATACACACACTGCAGTGAAGTAATGAGTGAAGCAGCTGCATGCACACCTTAGATCATCGATTTTCCCCCCCAACACACACACACTAACTTTGCCAGACTGATGATATTACCCCTGCACTTGGTACAACAGATGGTGGCCTTGACAATTTCTGTCTTTTTTTTTCATTTTCTTTTTTTTCTTATTTAAACTGGAGGCACACGGTCAATGTCGAACACATGTGCTTGTGGCAAGCAAGCATAATCATCTGGGACATTTTTGGAGAATTTGCTGCTAGGGTGTGTTTGATGCGGTAGTGTGTGGTGTGTGTTTTTGTGTGTTGTGTGTGTGTGTGTGTGTGTGCGTGTGTGTGTAAGGGGTGGTGGTGGGGGGGGGTTGGTGTGATTGCATGTTTGTGCGTGCTTGTGTGTGTTGTACGTGCTTGTGTGTGTTGTACGTGTGTGTGTTGTGTGTGTGTTGTGTGTGTGTGTGTGTGTGTGTGTGGTTGTGTTGTACGTGTGTGTGTGTGAGTGTGTTGTACGTGTGTGTGTATGAGTGTGTTGTGCGTGTGTGTGTGTGTGTGTGTGTGTGTTGTGTGTAAGGGGTGGGGGTGGGGGAGGGGGGCGGTTAGTGTGATTGCATGTTGTGTGTGCGTGTTTGTGTGTGTGTGTGTGTGTGTGTTGTACGTGCTTGTGTGTGTTGTACGTGTGAGTGTGTGTTTGTGTGTGTGTGTGTGTGAGTGTGTGCGTGCGTGCGTGCGTGTGTGTGTGCTGTGCGCGCGCGCCAGAGAGTGTATGTGTTCGTTGGTTGCTAAGACTGGACATGACCTCCTCCCCTCTCTACGGGAACGGCATCAACCCCACACAATACTAATAGGGGCCAGTAGCCTAACGGACCCCTAACAATAATCCTGGTAGCGGGGTTGACTACGACCTGTGACAACGGTCCGCTGCTGCTGTCCTACTAGCGCTGGTTACCAGTACAACAGTCCGCTATATTATTGTAATGCAGCTTGTCAGTATCAAGGGTTTCCTCCACGTTACACAAAACCTTAAACCCTACTAGTGTTCAAGGTGTTTGTTGACTATAAGGGATGTGTGTCCGTTCAACTGTTAAATATAAATACACACACATACACGCACGCACGCACGCGCGCGCGCGCACACACACACACACACGCACGCCAGCTATAACCACGCAGCCTCACTCAATCCCTCTCTAAAAGTACACTCAATCCCTCTCTAAAAGTACACTCAATCCCTCTCTAAAAGTACGCGCGTGCATGCAAACAAGTACAACACGTACACATACGTACACACAAACGCACACGCACGCACGCACACACACACACTCACGCACACACACACGCACGCACACACGCACACTCAAGAAAAAGGAAAAACAGACGCAAATTATATTCAAATACCATGCCTAGTCTTGACATAATTTTAACCTCAATTAACAAAACTGTCACGAACAGAAGATCATACAAATACACGACCCCAAACCGATTTCGTTGCCTATCAATTAGCTAATTAGTCACATGTTGCCTCGACCGCAACCTAAGTAGTGTTAGTTGAATACAATGACCAGTTGTATGCAATGATTAAATCCACCGATTGTTGACAGATTACACGCTATTTATCTGTGATATAAAGGGGGAAACAATCTTGTTTTGCTTCAAAGATTATTGAAAATTTAATAAGCAAACACACAGATGTGTAGTACTATCATGACTTTGTATGTGTTCATGCGCGCGCACAGACAGATGAGACAGACAGACACACACACACAGACATACAGACACACAGAGACACACACACGTATACCGCACAATCACAAGCTCACACATAACGCTCGCTAGCTCTCTCTCTCTCTCTCTCTCCTCTCTCTCTTCTTCTCTCCTCTCTCTCTCTCTCTCTCTCACCCCACCACACAAACACACACACACACACACAACACACACACACACACACGTATACCACACAATCACAAGCTCACACATAACTCGCTCGCCCTCGCTCTTCTCTCTCTCTCCTCTCTCTCTCTCTCCCCTCTCTCTCTCCTCTCTCTCTTCTCTCTCTCTCACCACACACACACACACACACACCACACACACACACACACGAGACAGTCCGACAGACAGACTTGAGTAGAAAAGAAGACAGGTTCATGTGGTGGTCTACTTTTCCCTGATTAAAAAAAAGCAGCAGCAAAAGTCAAAGAAGTAGGACACATGTTAAACATTTTACATATCCCCCCTTCCCTCCTCCCGAAACTTCCTCCCTTACTCTCTTCTCTTCCGTGGAATAAATCACAAAACTGATGTGTATGCCCTCAGCAGTTTTCTTCTTTCTTTCTCACTTTTGTTCATTCGTCACCCACTCCCCACTCTCTCTCTCTCTCTCTCTCTCTCTCTCTCTCTCTACTCTCTCTCTCTCTCTCTCTCCTCCCCCGTGTGTGTGTGTGTGTAGTATTGTGATGTATATGTGTGACAATGACAATGACAAATTCTTTTATTTCGAGGATA
>CM054140.1:46583865-46591365 GCA_028751875.1 Rapana venosa | reverse complement strand
CACCCCCCATCCCTTTCCCTTTTTTTTCTTTATTACAGTGATATTTTATTCATAATCCTAGGGTGTATTGTTCTGAGATCTGCCAATGTCTTTAGAAAAGGTACTCTCAAATAGATTTATCATCTTGAGCGCACGCACGCACGCACACACACACACACACACGCGCCCACACACACACACACACACACACACACACACAACACACACCATTATAGCAATACCACTTCATTAAAATCGACCAACCAAATGCTCGAGCTCTTGGACAAGGGGCCTAATTACGCCGCCAGGAACCCAAGGGTCCGGAGATGACGTCAATACACTCTCTCTCACGTCACTCAAGTGGTTTCCGACGAAACTGTCTGTCAACGCAGCTGCCGGACACAGTGCTGATAATTTTGTCTGAGAACTCATCGCGTTGGTTTCCTTATGACTAACCAGTTAGGTTGTATTATTATTATTATTATTATTATTATTGTTGTTGTTGTTGTTGTTATTATTGTTGTTGTTGTTGTTGTGATCGTCGTCATCATCATCTTAATAATCATCATCATTAATCACGATGATGAAGATGATGTGATGATGATGATTACAGTTTTGTCACAAAGTCTATCGCTTACATCTTGGAATTAGCATTCTGACAGTACAGGACGAGTAACCTCAGTAAACTACTGTCAATATATCCACCCACAAATTTAATGGAGGTGGACAGCTCCACTATTATTATTATTGCTGTTGCTATTATCATTATTATTCAAGTTTTGTCACACAGTTTATCATTTACATCTTGGAATAGGAATTCTGACAGAACAAGTCGTCTCAGTAAACTACTGTCAAGATACTTGACTCGTCCACAGATGGAGACGAGGATCGATAGCTCCAGAGTATAATAATTATGACGATAACCGAGTTTGATGAAAACCAATCCCCGATACTTCTGCGAACACGTAAGCGTCTGTCCATGTAATCCTTTTACGCGCACAGACCAAAATTATATGGTTTCGTTATTCTTTCCCCGTAATATTTCTTCCCCCCCCCCCCCCCACCCCCCCCCCCAAAAACAAAAAATTCCAAGGAAAAAAATGACAGAAATAATGGTACGGTGGGTAGGGACTACGGATGCGAATTTGCGAGTATTGGTAGTGACTTGACATTGTCAGACCTGGGGGGGGGGGGGGGGGGGGGGGGGGGGGGGGGGGGGGGGGGGGGGGGGGGGTTTGTACAGTCTGACGTTTTGGATAATACGCCACATTTACTAATTGCTAAACCAAAAATCTGATATTTTGCCTCTGGTAATAAGTTTTCAATACAGCTAAATACTTTGGTACTTGTTGTCTTTTCGTGCTGAAGACTGAAGACCGAAGATTTCTGAAGTCTGCAATTGTTGATCATTTTGGGAAAAGTCTATATATATATAACACTGACATAGTACTTCAACCCTCCATGAAAACTGAACATCACACCCCACACACACACACACACACACACACCACACACACACAACAAACACACTCTCTCTCTCTCTCTCTCTCTCTCTCTCTCTCCTCCATCCCTCCCTCTCTCTCCCTTTTTGCCTGCCTGCTTGCCTGCCCTCTCCCTCTCTCTCCTCTCCCCCCCTCCCTCTCCTCTCTCTCTCTCCTCTCTCCTCTCTCTCTCTCTCCTCTCTCTCTCTCTCTCCCTCCCTTCCTCTTGTCTTTTGAGCAAGGACAACAACATAACTCCTTTGTATCTTTTCGTGATAATAAAAATAACAACAACTCACCCACCAAACTCGCAGCAGCCCCCTTATCACTCACAAAACTAACCTGGACTCCTCCCATGTTTACCTATACCTACTAAACACTTCCACCCGACCGAGCATGAAAAAAAAGAATACCCAATCCACCCCCCTGATCACGTATGTGTGCCCCCCCCCCCCCCCCCCCCCCCCCACCTTAAAGTTCAGGTTCAGGGTCACGAAGGCACAATCGATAAAAGACATTCAAGTCACACAAGCTGGGAAGGGGAAAAAATCATTCCCTCCACAGAACAACAAAGCGACACTACACGACAAAGAAGGCAGTGTTAAATACGGGGAGGTAAAGCATTCCACACACACACACACACACGCTCCACCCTGTCCCGAATGACTATAGTGTGGGCCTTTTGTTGGCATGACCGGCTGGAGAAAGACAAAAAAGTCTGCATTCTCAAAGCTAAAGGGGGATTGATTCTTCGCAAATGGCTCGTAAAGAAAATGTACCCACCTGGACTGAAGTAAAAGTACGTAACAGACAGCGAAGGAATAATTTAAAAAGTCATGCATTTTGCTGCCAAAAAAAATGATAATAAAGAGCTAGACACAGTATGCATACACACAAGCACACAAACGCGCTAGTAAGCAGGCAAGCAAACAAGAGCACGTACGCACAGACGCGCAGCGCGCCACACAGAGAGAGAGGGGAGAGAGAGGAGAGAAGAAGAGAGAGAGCGAGAGAGAAGAGGATAGGGGGGACGAGAAATTGAAAAGGCACATGATCTACCTACATCTACAGAACGAACGCCTTTCCTCGTCTCACTCACTCTCCATCCCGTCTCTCACTCATCGCTCATCTCGTACAACTCCTCAGATCTGGTGGA
This sequence comes from Rapana venosa, assembly GCA_028751875.1. Classification (NCBI taxonomy): domain Eukaryota; kingdom Metazoa; phylum Mollusca; class Gastropoda; order Neogastropoda; family Muricidae; genus Rapana; species Rapana venosa. The sequence continues at coordinate 46,588,749 of CM054140.1, read as the reverse complement.
TCGGGATCTCCGTCTCATCAGAGTCCTCTCGATCTCATCTCTCTCATCTCTCTTCTCTCTCTCCTTCCCCCTTTTTCCCCTTTCTTCTTCTCTTCATCTCCTACCTCCTCCTCACTTCTCCTCACATCTTTCTGTAAAATTCTAAACGAGGAAAATGTGCACATTTGTATTACGGACCAATCGCGCTGTAAATAAATTTTCAACGTCCTTAGCGCGCACTCGGCGGGTCACCGTCCCCTTCATTATGGATTTGAATATAAAAGGAGTTCGGCAACAGCGAGCAACTTGTAGGCATTATGTAAATAAAGGGAGAGGGGATGTTTTTTAAAATAAAAAAAAATAGAGAAGGCGCAATTGCCCTTAGGCTAACGAAATAAAATGCAGTTTAAAAGAAAACGCATATAACTGTTTAAGTTGAATCTAAAGACAACGCGTAACAGTTTAGTGAAATTTAAAGACAACACATAAGTAAATATCAACTTCGGTTAAATTCAAAGAAAACGCATAACAGTTCAAGTGAAATTCGAAGGAAAGGCATAGCAGTTTAGAAGTTGAATTCAACGAAAACGCATTAACATGTATAACTAAATGGATTAAACGTATTCTACGTAAAACTCTATTATCAGTCAGGCAGAGTCATTGTGTCTGTCTGTCTGTGTTAATAACCCCTCTGTTTTCGTCCTCTTACACACACACACACCACACACACACACACACACACACGACACACAACAACCACAAACCACACACACACACATACACCCCCTCGCCCCCCACCCAACACCCCCTCCCCCACCACTCCCCAACCCCCAAACAACCCACCCCCCCCCCCCCACAAACCCCAACACACACACAGCGCGGCCCGGCCACGCCTAGACAGAGATCAAACCAGGCATTCATTTTCTTCTCTCCGATGTCACTAACAGCCCACGGGAACAAAACCCACCGTTTGACACGTGGAGCCCCACGTGGTCACCTTTACACCTCCACCTCTACGCGGGTAACGCAAGAAAACGGACGGCTAAGCGTGAAGACCAGATTTAGCCCCAGACACCCCCCCGGGACAAATCTTTATTCCACCTCCCACACGCTACCATCTCACCCCACCGCTGCCCCCCCCCCCCCCCTAGCATGTCACGGAAATCCTCAGCATGAAATTATGAAGTCACCTTGCTTCATTATCATCATCACCTCTTTTATCATCATCATGACCATTACCATCATCGTCGCACACAATTCGAGAGCAGTCAGCAACAGACCAGTGGGTAGAACGTTACCCCCCACCCCCCATCCCCACCCAAATGTCTGAAAATGTCCGTGGTTCGAATTTTGGCACCAGAACAAGGGTGAATGGTGAGGGATCTGTGTTCTTTGTTGTCTGTGTTCCTCTGCTAGAGCTCCAAGGTTCATTCACCAATGGTGAGATTTTTTTGCGTAAGCGACCGTCTCCCCCTCAGTCACGTAAGGCGATTCGTGTGCACACATGGAACGTCATCGACCACCTCACTTCTCAGAAGTGATTGGTGGCTTCCTTAATGTACACCTACTCGACCCAACTTTCAAATCTTAGAACGTAAAAGTTATTGTCGAAAGTAGAGGAGGAGGAGGAGGAGTAGGATGTGAGGGAGAGAGGAAGAGGAGAAGGAGAAGAAAGAAGAAGACGGAGAAGAAGAAGACGAAATAAGAAGAAAAAGAAGAAGAAGGATAAGGAAAGAAGAAGAAGAAGAAGAAGTACGAAGAAGAAGAAAGGATGAGGAGGAGAAGAAGAAAGGGAGTGTGGGGATTGGGGGCACATTAAAAAAAAAATTTTGATGACAGAGAGACCGACAAACACAGACAGCCAGTCGAAAAAAATATAACCAAAAGCATGGACGATATTTTTTTTACAACACTTACAGGTACCTATCAAAACTCATTAGACGCCCATGGCAAAATCAAATGCCATAGTCACTTCCCAAGCATAACTACCAACGTGCAAGAATACTAATATTAAATCAATCCGTTTAAGATTTGTCTTAAGTATCTGACATCTAACAATACTCCACCTCACAGATCCTCCTAGTTGATCACCCATTCACCCAACAAAGGGCCTTAACAATGAACCCCAAATGCATCCATAGCACTCTCTCTTTGCGCGCGTTATCGGTCGGTACAATTTTTCTCCAACAACCATGGAAACGAAGACAATACACTACAGCCATGCACCTATCAAGGGAGCATTTAAAGGGCCCACAGGTAAAACAAAAGTGGCTACTAAATCATTAATCCGATTAATGAACACGCTAAACCTGGTCGTCTGCACCGTTCACAGCAGCAAGTGACAGAGTAGTGTAAGCAACTCTGCGTAGTGCTGCCTGGTAGGTAGGTAGGTAGGCAGGTAGGTAGAGGGTCGCATGGTTTGTTTCGCACAACAATACAATAGTAGTCGCAAAGGTAGTCAACCAACAGCGATAATAGTAATATAAGTGTGTGTGTGAGTGATGTGTGTGTGTGTGTGTGTGGTAAGTGAGGTGTGTGTGTGTGTAAGTGATGTGTGTGGTGTTGTGTAAGTGTGTGTGTGTGTGTGTGTGTGTGAAAAGGCTTGTGGTGAAAGTGTGAGTGTGTGTGTGAGAGAGAGTGTGTGTGTGTAATATGTGCGCTGAGTGTGTAATGTGTGTGTATGTGATGTTACATTGTGTGTATTGAAAGAGCGAGTCAGTGAGTGAGTATAAAGTTATTGTGTGGTGTGTTGTGACAGTAAATGTGGTGTGTGTGTGTGGGTGTGTGTGAGTGTGAGTGTGTGTGTTTGTGTGAGTGTGTAAATGTGTGTGTCTGGGAGTCAGTGAGTAGTGGTTAAGTGTGTTTATGTGTGTGTTTTTATTTTTATTTTTATTTTCTTCATTTACATCGAGGATAAAGGAATAAGCACTTAGGTGCATTTTTTTTTTTTTATACATCCATCCCCGGTTTGTATTGCGGGTGTGGGGGAGTTTGTGAGTTTGTGTTGCTTTTGTGTCTGCGTGTGTGTTTGCAGAGTTTGTGTGTGTTTTCTTTGTCACTGTGTGTGTTTCTTTGTCTTGTGTGTGTGTGTGTAACATACACAGCACCCACACAACACACACACACACAGACAAGAGAAACACGCACGATCTCTCTCCTCCTCTCTCTTCTCCTCTCTCTCTCTTCTCTCACACACACACACTTTCATTCATTCTCTCTCATCTCTCTTCTCGTCTCTCTCCGATCTCCTCTCTCTCGTCATCCTCTCTCTCTCTTTGTTTTTTACAAATTCCAGCGCTATATAAAATCCATCTATTATTATTATTATTATTATTATTCACTCTCTCTCTCTCTCGGTCGTGACCTCTCTCTCTCTCTCAAATCGTAAGTCAATCTCACTCACACACACACACACGTCAGTCATTCACTTCTCATCTCTCTCGTCTCAGCGGTCTCTGTCTCTCTCCTCTCTCTCCCTCTCTCTCTCTCTTTTTCTCTTCTCGTCACTCACTCGATCAATCTCTCCTCTCTCTCTCTCTCTCTCTCTCTCTCCATCTCTCTCTCTGTGTTCTCTCTCACTCTCTCGTCTTTTCCTTTTCTCTCTCTCTCTCTCACAGCACAACACACACCTCACATAAATGACAGTCACTCATTCTTCTCGTCGCTTCTCTCTCACACTCGTTCGTTCATATTCGCTCTCTCGTCTCTCCTCTCGGTCCCCGTCTCTCGTTCTCTCTCTCTCTGTTCATCTCTCGTCTTCTTCCTCTCTCTCTCTCATCTCTCTCTGTACCCGCACAAGCATCGTCAGCAAAATATAATACTTATATTTTGAATAAAAGGTTAACTAAGATGGGCTGAAGAGAAAAAAACTGCTGAAGGAACAAGCAGTTTTCGAGCAAATTATAGTACAATAACAGATCATCAATTCACCCTATACTCAATTGTACAAAAATACTTGCAAGTCAAATAAAAAACTAATTGTACATTTGTCGATTTTCGTAAGGCTTTCGATTCAGTAATCGTAATATCTTATGGACTGTATCTGCGTAAAAATGGAATAAACGGTAAATATATATATGGCCCAGGATGTAATATAAATACAGTATTAGCAATGAGTACCGCGCGATGCAATGAATATTCGGAAATAGTTTCGAAATGTCCAAAAGGAGTGAAGGCAGGGCCTGTATATTAGTCCACACTTATATTCTTTTTTTGAAAACGAATTTAGCCGTTGAAAAAACAAAAAAAGGGAAAACATGGTATTCAGTTTATCTCAGGAGAACTTGAGGTCTTTTTACAACTAGATATTGGCCGATGTTGATGATTCTCTTATGTCAGACACGGACACTAGGTTTACAAAACCAGGCTAATATAAATTAAGGAATAGTCAGATCGCCTAGATTAATCAGTCAATCTGGAAAAAACGAGCAACAATGATTTTAGAATCGGGTGACATTTATCAGTGTCGTGACAAAATGGTTATATGGAAATGCTGCAGTGAAAGTCGTGAATTCTTATAATACCTAAGGGATGACATTTTCCAACGAAGCTAAGATTGAATGTTGCATGGCGGAGTGCAGGAAAGGGAAACAAGGTGTAATCGAAATCTTAAAAACGTTACGAAAGCTGAATTCATAGATGGTTCTTTATTTGGAAATTGTTTGATGTTCAAATAGAAACCTTTACTTACATATGCAAGTGGTGCAAACTTGAAATATGGGGACTTACTGTAAATCCCAAATAGAAAAAATACATACCTATGCTAACAAACGTTTCTTAAAATGTCCCACATCCATATCGCAACTACTGTACTATATGGAGAAACGGGAAGATATCTTTTAAACATCAGAACGTCTGTTAAAGTGTAATAACATACTGGCTAAAAACAACTGAAACTTCAGGTCA
>CM054140.1:46561365-46578865 GCA_028751875.1 Rapana venosa | reverse complement strand
TCTCTCTCTCTCTCCACACACACACTGCTCTCTCTCTCTCTCTCCCCCTACACCGCCTCTCTCTCATCTCCTCTCTCTCCCTCCTTCTCCTCTCTCCTCTCTCTCATCTCTCTCTCTCTCTCCTCTCTCCACACCCCTGCTCTCTCTCTCTCTCTCCACACACTGCTCTCTCTCTCCTCTCTCTTTTCTCTCCTCTCTATATATATATATATATATATATATATAATAATATACGTGCCCAGTCCTCTTCCCACTTCCCCCTTATGAATGGGCTAGTAAGCTTACCACAATAAACCATTCTCTCTCCTACATTGCTCTCCCCCCCCCCCCCCCACACTCAATCTCTCTCCCCTCACACCACCCCCCTTCTCCACCCCCCCCCACCCCCAACACACACACCATAAAAACACCCGTCACATCCCTTAATGACATCCCCCCCCCCCCCCCCCCCCCCCCCCCCCCCCCCCCCTTCAAAGAGTTTTACTACAAACCCCTCAAGAATGTCAACAACAAACAAAAAAACACCAATAAAAAAACAAGCCACCTCGGCACTCAAAGGCAAGAAAAACAAACAAACAAAAAAACACCCAAAACACAGGGCAAAACGGTTTCCCACAAAAACAAAAAACAAAAACGGTATCAAGAGATACAGAACAAAGGCCCCCAGGCAAGGCAGCAGGCAAGGGCAAGGAAGCAGTAATATTTCCCTTTAAATTTAAACGCCCTTGTTGGCAGCCACACCCCACCCACATACAAGTAGTAGTATGGCCATTTTTCCCCTTCTAAGCGTTCAACAACAAACAGCAATTTCTCTCTCTCTCTCTCCTCTCTCTCCTCCTCCTTCCTCTTCTCTCTCTCCCCCTCTCTCTCTCTCTCTCATCTCGAGGGCTGGGCGGGGAAGGGGGGACACATGGGCCTACCCCAGATTTGGTTCTGTGGGTCAAAGTGAAGAACCGGAACAATAAACAAGGGGAGGGGGGAGGACGGGGGGGAAGAGGGGAGGAGAGAGGGGAAGGAAGGGAGGGGGAAGGAAGGGGAGGGGCAGATAGAAGAGAGGGAGGGGGAAGAGGGGGAAAAAAGGAAGAGGGGACAGAGAAGAGAGAAAGAAAGAGAGAGAGAAAGGGGAAAAGAAGAGAGAGAAGAGAGATCGAACTCGAAAGATTTTTCACAAAAAAGGCCATGGCCCAAAAATGAAGGGGCTTGCCGAACTGCTTTTATTTTAGTGGGGGAGAGAATCAGTTACAAAAAATGACGAAGAGAGAGAAGAAGAGAGGAGAGAGAGAGAGAGAGAGAGAGAGAGAGAGAGAGAGAGAGAGAGGGGTGCCCTGTGATTCGAAGAGAATATTTAATCAGGGCCATTCATGGAAGACTCCCCCCCCCCCCCCCCCCCCCCCCCCCACGAAAATTCCGGCTGCTCTTTCAAAGGGGGGGGGAAACACCCTCTGTCTCTTGTGATGTCAACCACACACACACTCACTGCACCGCAGTCTCACCACACACACCTGTCACACAAAACACTCCCCCCCCCCCCCCCTCTCTAAATCACACACACCACTGCACATACACACACACTGCACATACACACACATGCGCGCCGCGCGCGCGCACACAGTCACTCAGTAAACACATTCTGCCGTTGCCCTTAACATCACCCAGCCTTGACCTCAACTGAACCTAAACATGGAGAAGCTACGTCACAAACTTTCTGTTTGGGTTTGTTTGGTAACAGGTCCGACATATACGCGCAAAGCACAAAAAAATGAAATGCACGCTAGCGCAATATGTACTGCACGTATTGAATATTGTGTGTGTGTGTGTGTGTGTGTGTGTGTGGTTGTGTGTGTGTGTGTGGTTTTGTGTGTGTGAGTGTGTGAGTGGTGTGTGTGTTTTGTGTGTGTTGTGTGTGTGATTTGACATTTTCGGTCAACCCCCCCCCCCCCCCCCCCCCCCCACACACACACACACACAAAAGAGGGGAGAGAGAGAGAGAGAGAGAGAGAGAGAGAGAGAGAGAGAGGGGAGAGAGAGAGAGAGAGAGAGAGAAAAATCCATAGATACAAAAAACATTATCTGGTCACGCTCGCGCAAGTGTCTCCAAAACATCAACCTTGTCATGTTCACGCAAATCTCTCTCATAGATAAACACAAATAAAAGCATCATCCCTACGTCACGTCATGACGTCATTCTTTCGAGTCACCCCCGAAAAAAATGCGTAACCTTTGCAGTAGGGATTAAAAAACACAGCCTGCCTCTTCTTATGGCCTTTAGTGTGTGTGTGTGTGTGTGTGTGTGTGTGCGTGCGAGTGAGTGAGTGAGTGAGTGTGTGTTGCTGCACGTAATACACTTTTTTACTACACGATTCGCATAAAGCACATTGGATGCGCTAGCAAGACTGTATAAATATGACAAGACTCTTTGTCTGCCTCCTGTAGCATATATTACGGGGTGATTTATCTTAACAGATCTCCGCGCGACGAAATATTAGCATCGCGCAGTGTATTATTCATAAAGCCCTTTGGAATTTGCCTTTGGGAGTGAGTGCATTGCGACGTTTTAAGTCTCTGCATCTGAGAATGCATTGTAACCCTATATGTATCTTTCGTGTTCGTTAAAGGATCAGAATGTACACACATAAACTAGCAGCAGAATGTATATTGTGCTTTGCGAATTCTTTCGTTTTGTATTTTAAGGTGTGAGTTCATACCATCTCGTTTACTCTTCCGAATTAGCAGTAAACGACAAAATAAAATAAAAACTACTCTCATTACTTGGTCTTTAATACGCATAATTATGTAAGGATTTTTTTTTTTAAACATCATAAAAATTTACCATTATAGCAAATCAATGGATTGCAGAAGTTCGTAATGCTGAAATGATATAGAACAACACATTCAATTCTCTCTCTCCTCTTCTCTCTACTCCTCTCTCTCTCTCTCTCTCTCTCCTCTCTCTCTCTCTCTCCTCTCTCTCTCTCTCTCCTCTTCCCTCCCCCCACTCTCCCCCCCCCCTCCTCCCCTCTCTCTCCCTCCCTTCCCTCCCTCCTCTCTTTTTAAACTAAACGTCGACAAATGAGAAAAAAAAGGGGGAGCGATGCCCAAACTTCCTACCATCATCACTTTATCATAAAAAATACCCTCCACAGGGAGGGGAAAAAAACACACAACAAACACCCACACCAATCCCACCCCACACCAAAAAAAATAATAAAAAAGGGGAAATAAAATTAAAAGTACTGCAAGGCGTTGAACGGACGGACCAACTTTTCCCACGGGCCATACTGCGAGGAGAGTTAACGGCCGAGGAGCGTTAACGGCCCCAGACGCTGTGGACGGACTGCGTGCTAAGGACAGATATACCACACTGTCTCATCCTGCACTGGAAACCGCCAGCCAGCCAGTCCTCACAGTCGCCGCCACCTTCCGAAAGGTGTTCCCTGCTGAAGTTTCCTTCCCACAGCCATGGTAGCCTGACAGTCATTCTGTCCGTACTCAAACCCGGACACACACACACACAAAACCCACCCTTAGTTACTTTTTTTAGGTCACATATATATTCCGTGCAGTGTACGGACACGCGCGCGTATGCACGCAGGCATGCACGAACACACAACACGCACGCACGCATGCACATATACAAACACACAAACTCTGACTCATATCTGGGAAAGTTCATTTCCCTTGCAGCCATCCTGTGAAGTGCACTGCAGTCGCACCCACACCCACACACGCGCGCGCGCGCACACACACACACACGCGCACACACACACACGCACACAGCACGCACCACACACAAACACACCACCACGCACAGCACACAACACACACAACACACACACACACACACAACAACAACACACAACAACACAACACACTACAACACAACACAACAAAACACACTCATCTAGTAAAGTTCCATTTCCTTTGCAGCATCCTGCGATCATATCCAGTCACCCCAAAACTCTTTCCCAATCGATTAAATCTTGTCTATATATCAGTCACACACTGTTTCCCTCTCTCAAGGCGCAATGTCCCCAAAACAATGGCGTCAATGAGTGCAGCACTAGGATCTACAACAATAGGCTACCCTATACAACCTCTTTAACCCCCTATACAACTATTGTTGCTTCCGAAACCTTGAGGCCTTTAGTCATCTTCATTCACAACGGATGTCCATTTTTGCCCCCACTTCATTGCAGCTTTACACAATATACATGTGCACGCGTGCACACGTGTCCATCACTGAAGGAGAGAGAGAGGGGGGAGGAGGGGGGGGGGGGGAGGGAGAGGATAGGGAGGGAGGATGACGGAAGAGAGGGGATGGAGAGAGAGAGAGAGAAACATACTGCAGAGACAAACACGGACACAGAGACAGAAACACACATAAATTATGTATACATAACCCGAAAATCTCCCCTCAACTTTCCTTCACCCAACAAAAACCTCCCACACCCCACCCCACCCCCACCCCCCTGCACACCCACCACTCCCCTTGAATATCCATCAAATCCACATAATGTTATATATATATATATATATATATATATATATATATATATATATAAATCAATCACACACGACCAGTAGAATCAAACTACAACCCAACACACACCAATGGGACAAAGACACTGTATAGTACACATAAATGTGAACTTGGTCTAAGTCTCAGTGTCTGACTGTGCCACCAACGAACCAGAAAGTCTCAAGCCATGAACTCTGCCTGTACACAAAAAGGCCCCAGTCAAATAAGTATATATACACAACACAACTATTATTGAGGCACGAGTCTTAAGAGCCGCCCTGAAACCAGACTCTCCAGTAGAGTAGTGTGCCTCCCTTCTCGAGGCACCGAACCGACCTCTGCCCTAGAACTGGGTTCAAGCACAGGAAGGTCACGAGGTCACGCTGAAAAGGTGGCTTCCGGTCGTACTATCCCCCCTTTGCACGCGTCTCAAATTGACGGAAGTCAAGTGGCCAGCTGTTCTGGGCGGAAGAGCGTCAGACGTACGTACGGAAGAAGGAACGCAAGCACGCACGCACGCACGCACATGTGCGTGCATTCGACGTTCTTCCCTCCACTTCCCCTCCCCCCTACGTTCGTGTGCGCGCGCGCACGCACACATGCACATCTCTCTCTCATCATACAGCCATACAACAACAAAAACAATTAACCCTAACAATAAAAACAAAGACAAAACTGTAAAGGGAAAAAACCCCAAACAAACAACAACAAAATCAAACATAAAAACCCAAAGCTCTTTCAAAAAGTTCCTCCCCCCCCCCCCCCAAAAGGTCCTCTTCTTCTCCTTCTCCTGCGCTTCTTCTCTCTTCACTTCTTCTTCTCTCCTTCTCCTCTCTTCTTCTCTTCTTCTTCTTCTTCTCCTCCTCCTCCATCTTCTTCTCCCTCCCTCTTTTTCTCTTCCTCTTCCTTCTTTTTCTCTGCCTTATATATACTAACAAGACCGGGAGAGGCCTTTCACGCTGGACACTTCTAATATTCCCTTCCTTCATCACCGACTATTATTAATCCTTCAGGATAACAAACAATTCGCTCACTTGTCCTTGGGAACAACGACACGCATTGTATATATATAATAACAGCCCGGACTAGTCCGTCATACCGAATCTCCTTACACCTTGGACTATGAAGCTGTCTGTACTGTTGTTTGTTGTAAAGCTAGGTAGGGGGTCTTGTTCTTACTTAAGACAGCCAGGATGAGCTGAGATGAGAGATTTTTACAAATATTTTGAAAGCATCACAAACATATACACACGTGCGCGCGTGCCACCAAGCGAGCAAACAAACAAGCGCGCAAGCATGCAAGGCCAAGCAAGGGCAGAGAGACAGAGACAGAGAGACAGATTGAGACAGAGGAGAGACAGAGACACAGAAAGACAGAGACAGGGGAGGGAGAAGAAGGTGGGTTTTTAAAAAAAAATTCTTTTATATCGAAGATAATGGAATAAGCACTTATGTGCTTTTTTTACATCTAGTCCCCGTGTGCTTGCGATTTTGTAAATTCTGTCATCTGTTCCCACCGGCACACAATGGCCCACTCTTACGATAAGCGGAGCAGGATTTAACGTGAGCGCGAGATGTTCTGCGAGCGTTCGCACACGGGACCTCAGTTTATAGTCTCATCCGAAGGACTTTGGGGGAGAGAGTTGAGTCTGCACTGATGTTAACTCCGGGGGAATATATCCCCTTGAACGGGAATCGAACCCGGGTCGTCACGATTGCGAGCGCAGTATTCTAACCACTCGGCTATCCCGTTCTGTGTACACAGAATCAGACAGGCAGGCAGAAAATAATTATGAATATAGTTATCATATTTGGCCTCCTAACCCGCCAGTTTCCCCTTGTACCCCCTATTCTTTTCCGTCTGCACAGACACTGTCCCCTTTACTTGAACCGTTCAAACATCACCACCACGGTTGCTTGTATTACCTTTTGTTTTCACAACTGAGGGAGTAAGGGGGTAGGGGGAGAGGAAGGAGGGAGGAAAGGAGAGGAAGGAAGAGCTAGAGGGAGGGAGAGAGAGAGAGGGAGAGAGAGGGATGGGAGAGGGAGAGAGGGAGAGAGAGACAGACAGAGACAAAAACAAAGACAGACTAGAGAGGCAGAGACGGATAAAGACAACTACAGAGAATACCACAGACAGACAGGCAGGAGCGAAAGAGAGAGAGAGAGAGAGAGGAGAGAGAGAGAGAGAGAGAGAGAGAGAGAGACAGAGACAGACAGACAGACAGACAGACAGAGACAGAGAGACAGATAGAGGCAGACAGACAAACAGAGACATATAGACAAGAGGCAGACCCATATATATATATTTTTGTTCAATCCTTTTCTCCTTTCCACCGTATTAATTCTTACCTCGCTCTTCCACTTCTTTCTATCAAAAAGAACCAAAAACAAAAGAAACAACAAAAAACCCAACTCGACAGACGACTAATGAACGCGCGCAACGATGATGTAAGTGCGATGATGTCATTTCTTATCGCCGTCGGAGTTCGTTAGGCAAGGGGCAGTGAATTAAGTATCTGTCGTCTGCTGCACATAAACTGCAATCAATGTTGCTGCGAATGATCGCCATAAACATAATCAACTTGAAGAAAACGGCTAAGGGAAGACAGAGAGGGGAGGGGGGGGGGGGGGGGGGTGGAAAGGAGGCGCGAAATTGGGGTAAATGCCCTTGTTTGCAGCGTAAGAAGTCGTGTAATGACAAAATAAATAATAATGGAAGAATACTCTCTTTTGTTTCCAGCCCCCCCCCCCCCCCACCCCCCCACCCCCACCCCTTCCATCTCTCTAGCTCTGTCTGTCCTGTCGTCTGTTTGTCTCTTTCTCTCAGTCAGTGTGTATCAAGTCAAGTCAAATTTTTATTTCCAGATGGTACATTGAAGTGTGTGTGTGTTTCTTCTTTTTTCCTTTGTTTTAGCGTCTTTTCAATTTCACTTCTAGTGATATAAGATGTGTGTGTATGTGTGTATGTGTGTGTGTATGTGTGCGTGCGCGCGTGCGCTCGCGCGCGTGTGTGTGCGTGAAACAACACTACAATGCGGACGTTGTACTCCTAGGAAACGAGGACGCCTTTCTTTCTTTCTTTCTCTCTTCGCAAGCACCAGTTATCGCAAATCCCAATCCGATCCGATCCGATCCGACACAACTCATGATAAATGGCTCACAGGCCGACATGTTATTCCCGACCTTTTTCAGACGTTTGTAAGGTTATCGCTAACGGTGAAAACCGATTCCTCCTATCCTGTACTTACGTTTATCTCTAAGAAAGAGCAAAACAGAAAATAAACTTGTTACTAAGACTGGATGGAGAGAGAGTGGGGGGGGGGGGGGGGGGGAGGAGGGGGGAGGGAGAGAAAGGGGAAGGAGGTAGGAGGAGAGAGAGAGACAGAGAGATACAGAGACAGAGAGACAAAGAGAGACAGAGACAAAGAGAGACAGAGACACAAAGAGGGACAGAAAAACAGAGACAGAGGGGAGTGTTACCATTAACGTTTTCTTACTGAGAGACAGACAGACAGAGACAGAGACAGACAGGCAGGCAGAGATAGACAGGCAGAGACAAGCAGAGAGAGAGGGAGAACGAGAGAGAGAGAGAGGAGAGAGAGGAGAGAGAGAGAGAGAAGTTTCCCGTTAGCGTTTCCTTAGGCTTAGCCTACTACACACCTAGTAATGATTCACAATCATATTATGAACATGAATGTGTGTGTGTGCTTACACTCCCCCCTGTTAACTTCCTCACTCCATCCAGCAAACAGCCAGATTTGACTTACAACACACACACACACACACACCACACACCGCGTTCACTGTCTCTGCTTTCTTTTCCCACGCTTCCCACGGGTCCTCCCTAATAGTCCACGTCAAATTCTACCTATCTGGCTCATTTTGCTCCCTATAATACACTTTGTCTGTCTGTCTGTCTGTCTGTCTGTCTGCACGTGGGAAAACGTGATTTTATTTCAGATTCGAAAGACGAAGTCAGATTTTAGATTTGATAATTATGGGATGTTTTCCTTGATTTTTGCTGTCACGGATGTGGGAAAAATAAAAACGTCAAGTATACCTATTTCTATGCCGTTTGCGCTATTTGAAATAAATCATTTGGTAAAAGTTACTGTTGCTCTAAAGTGTGTGTGTTTGTGTGTGGGGGGGGGGGGGGGGGGGGGGGCAGTTGCGCGCGTGCGCGTGCGTACTGTGTATGCGTGCATGTGTAACTCTGTGTGTGTTACTCTGTGTGTGTGTGCGCGCGTGTGTGTGTGTGTTCACGCGTGCGTGTGTTTTGGGACTGAGGACTAGAACAGAAAATCATCAAGGTTGTTTTTACATCGCGTCACAGTACCGGCAACAGAGGAAGATTGTCCAGCATTCAAAACTGAACTCTTCTTCGGCAACGGTAAACTAAAACCCAGACGCTTCATTCATTCCTATACGACCACAGATGTCTTCTGCACAGAGGTACCACACCAACCACCACATATACATACATACCACAGGAAATCCACGTACCCCCCTCCCCGATTAGCAAAAAAACGCTGTTCCAGACACGCTGAAAACCTTGCATTCCTCATCTATCTCAACCCCAACCCCCTTCATCTTCCTCCTCCACATCCACATCCGTTCTCATCACCCACCCACTACTAGCAGGTCTTCCGTTTCCCAGCCAATCTTCCACCACCTTGCCCTGCGTGTCTGTCTGTCTGTCTGAGTGTGTGTCTGTCGGCATAAGGGAGACATTAGCTTTATCAGCGTGCGTCCCCATATCGTATTCCATGTACTACTTCTTTTTTTCTTCTTCTCCAGTTGGCCTTTTACTTCCAGCACTTCCCGTCTTCTGAGTTAGTAGGCTTTATAACGAGCAGCAGAATGATTCAGATGTAGCAAGGGTAGTTTGGTGCCAGTGTGAACCTAAAGTAAAGGAGTCCCATAACCTATAAGGTCGTAGGGGAGCGAGGCGTCAGAGACCTCACTTCTCTAGGGGCCAGCATATTGAGGGCGGCGCCCATCTCCTCTCCCTCGCTGCTTTTGCTTCCCTGACCCTAAAGAGGGCAGGTACCCATTTACAGCTGGGTGAACTGGGGGAACTGTACTGAAGCCAAGGCGCGCAAACGGTCACCCATCCAACTGGTGGTAACCACGCTCGACGCTGCTTAACTTGGCTGGGGGAAAGCGAGTGCTCCGACCACTGAGCTATCCCGTCCCCTAGCCTAGCATGTGAAATAGTGCTGAATGTGTTGGGTTTTTGTTTTGTTTAGCTCTTTCATCTTGGGATTATACTGGGCAATGTTACTGTCTTTCCTTCATCCCACATCCAGTTTTTTGTTGGTTTAAACAAAATTTTATTCGTTCAGATCAAGGGAACACCAACACATGAAATGAGTACAACAAGCAATGCTTATCTGAGTACTCATTTCGTGCATGATTGTATGTGACATTCCTACTCTCATTTTGAATCTCTGCAAAAAAATATGTCACTGGAAAACACATAGTGATAGCGAGCGCAACAGGTAAAACGTTCAGCTTATGTAAAGGTTATGTACAACCTAAAATGCAGAAAGTTTATGTAGAATGCTTTTCTTAACTTGAAAACTTACTTTAAAAAACAAGCTCATGACTTATTTTTTAAATGACGTATCTACATTAATGACGTATTTACATTCAATACAGCTGTCCCTTTTTCTTCTTTTGTGGACCCCTTAGTATTAATCTGGAAGCACAAACCATCGATCAAAGTTTTTGTTCGCTTTTTTCCCCCAGCTCTACAGTGTCCTGACAAGTCTATATCACCCTAGGCCTATCCCCTATGTAGCCAATGTCTGTGAAATCAAAAAAATGTATACCCTCACTATGTGTAACCCTTTTTCAAAAGCTCCTGTTCCTTGTGGATTTCGAGCAGGGAAGGGGCCGGATGGAGTACAGGCAAGCATCTTTCTACCCAGAACGTTTATGCTCGGGTGATTTTTTTTTTCTCTATCTGATTCGGTAATTGCAAAAGTCTGGAGTGGTAAGTGTGGTGCCGCTACTGTATGAGGTACCATTACATTACTAATCTGTATTAATTTCTTCGTCTTCATCGGACATTCAGACAGTAACTCCGGAGGCCTTGACAAAACAGTTGTAAACCGAAGAAGGCCCTCCAGAGGTCTGAAGAGCTTATCCATCATCGGCAGGTCTTTATCATCTTCAACTATACCATGGACCGTGGGGGGCACTACTGAAGATTTTGCAACCAGCTTCCTCCACTCCTCGAGGTCCTGTTGATTCTAATGAAAGCAAAGAAGTAAACAGTAGGCCTATGGCTTAACCGTCATCATGGGAAGACGGCGTCACCCTCTTCTTACACTCCTTCACCATCACCAAGGCCACGTAGTATGTATGTATGCCTGCTGCCTGCCTCTGCCTGCCTGCCTGCCTGTCTGCCCTCCTCTTACATCCACCCCTCCGTCCGTCCGTCTGTCCCGTTTTCTTCTCTTTCCCACCCTAGGGCGCATTCTTTGCTTGCACCACGCTGTGATGGTTTCCAACATGTGTGTTTGGGTGGGTGGGGGGGGGGGGGGGGGGGGGGGGGGTTACCGTGTGAGGGGGGCCACTGAAATGTGATCCATCCCTCTCTCTCTCTCCCTAAAAAAGCCATGATGAAATTTCCTGTGACCTCCTGACCTATGATGTGAACAAAGTTCTGTGTATGTATATGTGTGTGTATCTCGGGAGTGTTCTTTTCGCACGAGTTAAAGTTTCATTCATGAAAATGGACGAATACTAGTTTCATTCATGAAAATGATGGATATCAATTATGCATTTTGCACTTGTTATTGAATACGCTACTCTCGAAGCTATTCAAGCACGCAAGCACACACACACACACACACACAAGTTACAGCATTAGCTGTTCACTCAATTATTGCTTTCTCTGATTTGAGTGGAACAACATTTTTAGACCGATTTTATTGTATATATTATATATTAAGCACATGAGATCTGCAACACCGACATTCAACATTTACATGCATATCTCGTACAATTCCATCCTTCACATTATGACTACCTCAAATCTGTTTTCCACTTTTGAAACATTCTAAGTTCCCTGCGTTCGTTCGTTCGTTCGTTAACACAAGCCGTGACAGCCCGGCCCCGTAAGTCTCACACACACACACACACACACACACTACTGGGGCATTATCAAGATATATCTCGCCAGTGTCGCAACCTCCGCCAACCAGAAATCCAAACCTAATCCTATGCACACGCTGCAAGCTATCCATCTTCCCCTCCAAAGCTATCATCATGAAGACTCTGTAGGGCTCCCCTCCCCTCATCCATCAAGGAATGAACTACCCCTCCTCCTCCTCCCTCTGGTTCCTTAACTTCCTTATCAGCATCTGACAGTGACCAGGTTAATGAGCTGTCCTCAGAGACCCCTGAGCTAACAGCACGTGCAATTCGCCTCCTGTTATCGCAGTGGTGGCTCGGGACGGTTTGCTGGCAGCTCGCGGACAACTTTCTGTGCACAAGAGACCTTCTGTTTAGTTGTTCCTTCTGCTAGTGTAGGTCGCATCCTCTTGGGAACTCTTGAGGCTAGCAGACAAAGAACTGAGGACTGGGGTATATCTCTGGAATACTGCTTATACCCTTCCTCCTTCCACCCCCCACCCCCCACCTCCACTCACTTCCCATTCCCTACAGGACATCGACCTATATAAAATAAACAAGTTACACGCCACTTGCAAGTTTTAGGAACTAATAGAGGCTCTCTCTCCTCTCTCTCTCCTCTCTCTCTCTCCTCTCTCTCTCCTCTCTCTCTCATCTCTCTCTCTCTCTCGTTACTCCTCAATGCTAAGTCCTCGGGACTCTTGTATTTTTGTACATACTGCAACTCTTGACTCCTTATGCCTTAGATTTTTTTCTCCCTTTTTTTCGCACTGATCTGCTCCCTTTTCCATGTCATACATAAATTCAAGACTTGCCATTGCCCTTCGCCTATCCACTTTCAAAACCGCCCCTGTTTATTCTGTTCTCTTATAATTGAAAAACGTATATAGTACGAGTATGTCTATAGAGAAATTTCAATGCATCGTTTCACACAAGAAACAAACAAAAAGCAGCAAAACCAGATTTTATTTCCATATCGACTTCACGGCTAAATATCTATTGCGCTGCTGCAACAGTTTGTCCCTTTTCATGTCGTCATAAAGTTTTCTTTGCAAATCAACGATGCCACACGGAAGAAGACGTATTAAGACAATCATTTCAAGCTGTGAACATGAAGGGGGGGGGAGACCTTTCTTTGTCTTCAGGTTTAAGGGGCAGAATGACCTGCCGAACGAATGACCGAGGTCAGACTCGCGTGTCTGCGGGGAGCAAATGACAAGAGGGGGCACAGCCGGACAAGCTGGGATGAGTTATAGGAGGAGGTCAGCTCCAAAGCTCCGATGGTCAATACCCCCCCCCCCCCCCCCTCCACCCCCTCCCCGAAATTTGCCCCCTGGCCCTCCCAAAAGGGGAACTAATTTCTACGCGATGACAACCATCCACATGTACTGAAGTACCACCACCACCACCACCAGCCAGTGACTAACTAACTCCGCACATGATGGATGAGTCGTGAGAACGATGATTCGTGTTGCAGGCTAGGCTGGGGCTTCTTTAGTTTAGCTGACTACTGGGTCTGGGCCTGCTTCTGCGTGTTTCTGCGCGCTTCTTCCGGCTCTAGCCGTTGTTATCTTCGGGGGAAACATGCGACAAGATAACGGGATGTAGGCTGTGCAGACTGGTCGCTTGTCTGTACCCAACAAAAAAAAGTGGAGGTCTATTAGCCTGACTAGGCCTTCAAGCTGAGGCTTACTTACGCAGAAGATAAGGAAATGAGGGAGGTTCGGGAATGGTGAGGATGGGGGCAGGGGGAGGAGGGGGGAGGGAGAATGTGTAGATGGGCAGTATGTGTACATAAATAATAAGATAAAAACGTACCCGAAGTAACAAAGTTCTACACCGCAAGATGTGCTTACAGAGGAGATAAACTCATTACATATAGTGTGAAAATAAAGGTGCAGTCCATACACTTGCTGCTCCGTAATAAACAGAATAATACTGGCATTGTATTCACGAGTCATATATATATACGCTCTTTTACTTCACATACGCGGGCGCGCGCGCGCGTACACACACACAGGCACGCACGCATACACACAGGGGGAGAGAGCGAGGTAGGGGAGAGAGAGCCCTATACACACAGAAAGAGAGGGAGAAGAAAAAAAGAAAAGATGCGGACAACAGAAAGATCATAAAACAAAGCAACAGAAACAGGGAAGGGGGGGGGGGGGGGGGGGGGGGGGGGGGGGGGGGGGGGGGGGGGGGGGGGGGGGGGGGGAGATAATTATAGAAAAATAACAAGACAGTCATGAGAGAAGCTCTAGATTGAGAGACAATAGGAAAGAGAAAGACACAGACGAAACAAAAGACAGAGTGAGAGAGAAGGCTTCATTTCCCATCCATATCTGATCTGCGTTCAGCCAAGGCAAAAATAAGGGGGAAATGCTACATCAGGACATACATGTACACATGTACGCAGACGCCATTCGTGGCGTGACCAATATCAACTTCATAACTGATGGAAAAGATAACTCCCCGGGTCTTCCGGGCCCCGGATGAGCTCCCTTTGATGCTGCGCGATAGTTATCGTCCACGCTCAGTGTCATGACGAACGTGTACATTGGATAGGGAAGGGGGGGGGGGGGGGAGGATGAAACTAAGCCTCCAACCAACCTCCCCCCTGTCTGTTGTCTTTGTCTCAATCTGTCTCTGTCTGTCTGTCTGTCTGTCTGTCTGTCTGTCTCTCTCTCTCTCTCTCCTCTCTCTCTCTCTCTCTCTCTCTCTCTCTCTCTCTCTCTACTCTCTCTCTCTCTCCTCTCTCTCAGGGGCTTTCTGGTGAATACAATTTTCAGGAAAGGGGATGTCAGTAACTGATTTTAAAGTAAAACTCTTTTTGCCTGTACTATACTAATTTCCTTAATGTATGTATGTATGTATGTATGTATGTATGTATGTATGTATGCATGCATGGATGTTATATGCATGTATTCATGCACATCCACACACTTAAGTTTCGCTGACCCACATACTATGGTTCATCTCCGTTTTATCTGCCCCCCCCCCCCCCCCAATCGTTTTGTGTTTATAATTTTTCTTAAAACGTTTCTTGTAGCTTCAAACACGCAAAGTATAAGCGAAGGATAGGCACTGAACATAACGCTGAAGTAAAAAAAAAACAAAAAAAACAACAACAAAAACACGACGGGGAAGAAAAACCAACAGATTGCATCTTGTGCTGAATACATAGACAGCGTAAAAGCGTGAGTTAAAAAATATCAGACTATGTAACAAAACCATCGTAGTTACGACAATGCAGTTTAAATATTATCATACCAGCGGCACACTGTAATTAAACGTCTTCTGGTGATAATCTGACTCATCTTGGGGAAAAAGAAAGCTGGCCTCACACCCCCCCCCCCCCCCCCCCCCCCCCCCCCCTTCAAGCTACTAACCGCTGCTGTTTGAAATTCAAAAGTGATCGATGGCTAAATTCAAAGCTGGCTGACGTTCTTGCGCGGTTGCTCGCCCCTCCGAAATAAACCACGCTGCCTCCAGGCCTTTTTAGCATTGCTGTCGAGTTATTACCCACAATGATTCAATGATCAACACTGCTCATTTGCTGAACTGCACCTTTTTTCATTGATGGCTTTAAAAACAGGGGGAGAAGGGAGTGGTTCTTTTCAATTCAAATACTAATTTTCTGGACTCTTCGGTTAGGGGACGGGATAGCTCAGTGGTCAGAGCACTCGCTTTCCCCCAGCCAAGTTAAGCAGCGTCGAGCGTGGTTACCAGTTGGATGGGTGACCGTTTGCGCGCCTTGGCTTCAGTACAGTTCCCCCAGTTCACCCAGCTGTAAATGGGTACCTGTCCTCTTTAGGGTCAGGGAAGGTAAAGCAGCGAGGGAGAGGAGATGGGCGCCGCCCTCAATATGCTGGCCCTAGAGAAGTGAGGTCTCTGACGACTCACTCCCCTACGACCTTATAGGTTATGGGACTCCTTTACCTCCTTTTACCCTTCGGTTTTCACCGTGTTCTCATCCTTTTGCTGAAACTTCACACTATGTCACGTGTAAGGTTTTCTTTTATCTAGACCCAGCTGTGTACAGGCATGGGCAAGGGTGAGTATTCGGTAGTGCTGCTGTTCAATAAAGGCAGTTAAATGATGTGTTCCAAAACAAAAATTGAAATCTCTTGTATGCAAGAATAAATTTACGAAATGTAAAATTCTCTCTCTCTCTCTCTCTCTCTCTCTCTCTCTCTCTCTCTCCTCTCTCTCTCTCTCTCCCCCCTCTCTCTCGTGTGTGTGTGTGTGTTTGTGTGTGTGCGCGCGTGCGCGTACGCGTGCGTGTGTGTGTGTGTGTATATGTGTGTGTGTGTGTTTCAAGCCCATTGAACAAAGTACACACGGTAGTCCTCGTGCTACATTCAAAACAGTTGAGGGGGCAAAAAAACCCCCCACACATTTCAGAGTCGCGAGGTACTCTCTCTCTCTCTCTCTCTCGCTTACAGGAGCCACTCCCGTTCTCGTTACACACACACACACACACACACACACACACACACACACACACACACAAGACTCGCCAGACCTCTCTCTTCTACAAGGAGTAGGGAGGGATAAAGACGTTCAAGTGTAGACCAACGAAGCCTTACATTCATTACAATCTAACCCCCGAGTAAATAACCCCACAATATGCCATGAACCTTGCTTGGTCCGGACCTCAAGTCCCTCATACGTCCACTGCCTAATCATAAAATGGCAATACTGGAGACATAGATTTAATAGGACATGAGGGAGCGCTTGTTTCGTTCCATATCCACTAAAATTAAAATAAAAACTTGAAAAGTAGAAAGGGTTTTTTTTCTTACCCAAGAAAAGGACAAGGAGGAGAAAGGACGTGGAGGAGGAGAAAAGGGGGGCGGGGGGCTAGGGGGGTTGAATGCAATGAACCGAGACTTGGACAACGGTCAAAACTACCTTCTTGTTTTACACGAGATACCAATCGATTTGCAAAGATATGTACGGTTAGTGAGTGGGTCTTGTTGTAGATGATGAAGACTACGACGAAAAAAGTAAAAAAGACGAAGAAAGTGAGCACTGTGTGCTTGTCAGGGGGGCCATTCTCTCTCATCACCTACATCGATCTATCATATCACTTTATCAGCCTATCAACTGCGCCCATCCAAAGAAAACCGCCGCCAAACAAAAAAATGGTGACAGCTCTAAACTGCCCTGAGCGAAATGTCTTGGCCCTCAGAGCACTGATCGATCATAAACAACAGTCAGGACGCCCTCCCCCTCCCTCCCTCCTCCCCTCTCTCTGTCTCTCTCTCTCTCTCCCTCTCCTACTCTTCCTTCTCCTCCCCCTTCCTTTAAGCGACATCAACTGCTATCAAAACCGTTCATTTTTTTTGTCAGTCTGTTCTATTTTCCTGCTCGGATAGATATATCTCTGTCGGAGCGGAACCCAGTTTTCCCACGCGGTGCAGGCAAGGCAATAATCACACAAGAGCGGTGGGTGAGGGAGGTACCGTTCTGTACAACCACGCTACACAGCCTCGCCGTACTTTCCCGTTAGGCTCGCTCGGTGTATGATGATCAGAACGCGTAATTATGATCTTCCCCTCCCAGCAATTCAGGGGGGGGGGGGGGGGGGGGGTGCTGTCAAAGTGTTCAACGGGTCGTACAAACCGTTAAACTCTTGGTGTCTGGGAAAAAAAGACAACAACAAAAATAAAAGACAGCTTAAGTCAAAAAGGCTCCACGAAAGTTTTAAGTCCTCCAACTCAGTATGTAGTGGGGTTAGTGTTATATAAGGTCTGATCACCAGACTTGGAACATAAGTCGGACGCTCTGGGCCTGACTTGTCAGGCGCTTAACGGCAGCGTGACGCAT
>CM054140.1:46513865-46558865 GCA_028751875.1 Rapana venosa | reverse complement strand
CCCATCCCCCACCACACACAAACTTCCCTCCTCTACCTTTACCCCCACCCCCTCACAACATTCGGGTACAATTAACGGTTTGGTGGCACACCTGTTTATGGACTGGCTTTCCGCCTTATTCTCAACACCTTCTTTTTTTTAATTTTATTTCTTTCGTTTCTGCTTCAATGCATCAGATAATTCCGTCACCTGCTGCACACACACACACGCACGCACGCACGCACGCACACACCACCAGCACACACAGACACACAGACAGACACACACACACACACACACACTGGACTGGTCAAGTGGGATAGTCTACGTCATCACTGACCTCGGTAGTTAAAAAAAACCCACCGCTGACAGTTATGGGCTCGCTACTGACCCGTGGTCGTTAATTTAGCTAGCGTTGTATGAGTTGATATATAAAGTAAAGCGTCGTGGTGTTTCTTGTTTAAGAATATGGTGGTCGCGCAGGACACCCACCATCTTACTTTCGTCACCAAGAGTCGTTTTGCTGCGGACTTTAGTAGTACTACTATCTAAAAACACTGAGAAAAGTAGTGTATGTTGTTTAATCTGTAGAGATATTAAAAAAATAAACACATGAAAAGACCGCAACACACACACACATTCTCTCTCTCTCTCTCTCTCTCTCTCTCTCTCTCTCTCTCTCTCTCTCTCTCTCTCTCTCCTCCTCTCTCCCTCCTCCCTCCCCTCCCTCCCTCCCTCCCTCTGGAAGACCTTTATGACATCTGTCAAAACAAGTTTTACATTTCACTCAATAATTATAATCCCTACGTGGTTGTCTATGTTCAATACGAGTTGTCCTCTTACAAAATGGTATGCACTGAGGCTAGGGGGAAAAAACATACCTAAAACTGCTGTTATCTGATTAGATGCACTACTGCCTTCCCAAGACACTTGATTTCGGCCACACAAAAACCAACTTTCCAACAAGTTTTTTCAATGTATCAACATACAATCACCCAACAACCTTGCTATGAAGAGTACATGTATACATGTATGTCCTATGTGTAAACTAGCCTATGCTAGATCACCATCAAGGATGTATTAGCAGTGTATAGTGGGGTATAAACAAAGGAACATTAAACGGATATATAATGATATATAATATGCTGGGTTTTGGTGGAGGTAGTGACTTTTGTTGTGTTTAATGATTCTACGAGGAAGCAAAAGGATGGCTTAACAGGGTTTCATAACTCTGTTCTTTCCTTATCACTTCTGCTAGTATATATGTCTCATAAGCCTACAGATACTTTGAATCAGTTACACATGTCCAGGTTATGTCACGGATTCCATTCTGTGGGGTTTTTCTCCATATGGAAAGACCACATTTTATTATCATTCTAGAAATCTTCCTCCATTTTGAATACATATATTGGCGAGGTATGTGTTTGTGGCTAAAATGAATCAATAAGCGATGAATTCATGAATGATTAATGCTACAGTATAAAAAAACTCATAAAAACTTTGTTCACTTATTCAAAGACCCATAAAATGATTAGCAAATGCGTCTTTAAAAGTAAAAACACTCAAGCTTCCACCCTTTCTCCCTTTCACAAACACACACACACACTGCTTGCTCGCTCTCTCTCTCTCTCTCTCTCTCTTCTCTCTCTCTCTCTCTCTCTCTCTCTCTCTCTCTCTGATCTACAAATGACCACATAACTAATTCACTCTGTAGAGCCAAGACATCGCCACTAACTCTCAGAGGAAACCCACCAAAACAGCCTTTGTTCCCTAAAGGAACAGGGACTAAGGAACAAGTTAGGGCCTAGTAGGCCTAGCAGAGGTGTGTGTTTGGCTAGAACAGAGGCTGTGGATTAATTCAAGGCTCAGACTAGGTGCTTCAGAAAGTCTGGCAACGTTCGCTGAACATACATAATCTTGTGGCATAAAACAAAACCCAACACGTCAACACGTTTACCAAAACATAAAATGCTGGTTTTTCATGTAGTTCTGTGAAAATAAGCGTCAACCAGGACCAACTAAGGGATCACAAGAGAAAAATCTGGTTCTGATACATCATACCAAACATAACAATGGTAAACTTGTTAAAACTTTGGCAGTAACTTTACGATGGATAGACACGGCTGCTACCCTGAAGGGAAGAAGACCAGCTGCTTGTCACCGAGTTTTGTAAAAATGCAGCATGTTTGTGTATTGGAAAAACCTAGCTAGAGTACCCTCTGTCTTCCCTGTATTATATAAAGTTTACAGAAGAATGGGACAAGTGAGCGCGCGAGCCAGAGCGCACATGCCCATGCGCACGCACGCATGCACACACACACACACACAATGCCCGCGCATGCACATGTATACTCACAAATTGTTATGTCACAAACACACGCTGACTATTGTGATCTATCTCTCTCTCTCTCTCTTCTCTCTCTCTCTCTCTCTCTCTCTCTCTCTCTCTCTCTCTCTCTCTCTCTCTCTCTCTCTCTCACACACACACACACATTCAAGCAGGGACACGCGCAGACATAACGGGACACCACACACACACACACACACACACACATACCTTGCCCAACAGACGTCCCCTGAGGTAGGTGGTGTCGGTGGTGTTGTCATAAATGATGTGGGTGGGGTCAAAGTTCTGACTGATATCATGCTGCGACGTGGGCGGCTGCTGCTGCCCATGGGCGTGCACGGGATGCGGGTGGGCATGGGGGTGGTGGTGGTGGTGATTCTGCTGAGCGCTACCCCCTCCCCTGGCTGTCGACTCCCCGGGGTGGGACCCCGAAGAAGCCCTCGACGAGCCCTCGGGCCTTTGTCGAGACGAGCGAATCTGGTCCTTCATGGCTCCCCCTCGTCCGGGAGGAGGGGCACCAACAGTGACGGTGGGCAGGGGCTTGGGCACCAACACCTCCACTGACATGGAGTCGGTGGGGCTCAGGGTCGTTGTGGCAGCGATGGTGGAGATGGGCAAGGGTAGGTGGGTGGGGGGGGGTAGGAAGCAAGTGGCCGTAGGCAGGCTGTCAGCTGTACGTGCCACTACTCTACTCGAGGCTTTTACGGGGGCGAGAGAGAGCCGTCGTGCCGACTTGCCTTGCTTGCGTGGTGGTGGTGGCCAGGGCGGGTGCTAAGCCTCCAGCAACGCAGACACTAACTACTACCTCCTCAGCCAGCTTCTTGAGCAGCCACCGAAGAAAAAGTTAACGTTCCTCCCAACTTTCATCAAAACCACTTTCATTCATCAAAGTTCACACCGTCCTCCAAAATAAACAACTCACACTTTCAACGACGAAAAGTTTTTTTTCTTTTAAAGTTCTCTACAAACAACCAGTGATTGTTGTCTACCCAAATAATCTTTCTATACATACAGTGTTGTCTGCACCCAAACTCTGGCAGAGTTGGTAGGAGCAGTAGTAGGCTAGAGTGAATGAGATTTTCACACGCTTTCCCTGCCCTAGCTAGCCTCCTAGCCTATCCCCTCGTGTCGGCGGCGGAGTGTAATCCAATCCTTCGTCTCACACAGCTGTGTACATATGTGTGGATGTCAGAGCCAGTCCTCCCCGCATAAAAATATAACGAAAAAAAAAGTTTTAGAAACTGCAGTTAAAGTTGCCACGAGGTGGTGGTGGTGGTGGTGATGGTTCGCATGCTCGTAAATCTGGCCTCCACCAAGGTTGGTTGGCACTCAAGCTCTCAGACGACTACTTCGCACACATAGTCACAGACTGATCCAAAGTCCCAGAATCACTGAAGTGTAGCGCGTTGCCGAAAGTACCACCAACATGTACACACACACACACACACACACATACACACGCGCGTGTGACCAGTAGACCTGACAAAGCTGGTAGCAGTAACCACCGACTATGCTAGGGTAGCCTACCACCACTGGCGCGCTGTGTGTACCTCGTCTGGTTCAATCAGTGCGTTCCCAACAGCGCACTGTGTGTCAATGTGTGCACAAAACCTCCCTTGTCAAAGTGTCTGTGCGGAGCGGGGAGCCTCGTAGTAGCTATGCTGTTGTGTCACAGTCTGTGTGTGTGTGTGCGAAGTTCGAAACGAAGTGACGCTCAAACTTTCGGGGTCGCGCGCACAGCTGGGGGAAAGTAGAGCTGAAGGGTGAATCAGCTTCCGTTGTTTCGCTGTCTTCTGCCGTCTTCTCTCTCTCTCTCTCTCTCTCTCTCTCTCGTACACACGCTGACAGTTTCGCTTTGTTATGTATGGACGAGGAGAGGACGAGAGAGAGTTTCCCTTCACAGGCTCTTCACTTCACTGCTGTCCTTCTTTTCCTTCCTTGTGCCTGTCACCGAGACTTCCTGACCTGCAACACACAGACTGAAGGTTACTGTTTGTGTTTATATAACGGTCAACAGTGAATAATGACGGTTACTGTCCTGCTTGCGAAACTATCCACTGAATACAGAATGATGAGCTGCAGAGTAGCGTTAGTAGCAGAGGGGTTAAAAGATCAGACTTGTATGACGTATAGATGTATTGTAAACAACTTCTTAATAATTGATAACAAAAAATGCACGTCCAACCAGCACAGCAGAGGCAGAGCATCAGATGGTGGCTTATTTTTAATCCCAAAGATAAATGTTCTCCCTTGGATTGGCAAGTCACACAGGTTCTAATTCCATTCCTTCGAATCAGACCATAAGCCATCCCTGAAGATTGAATGGGGCTACATTTTAATAATGAGCAAAAACGGTCGCATACACAAACAATCTCGCCATTGATGAACCTGAGAGGGGGGAGAGAGACCATAAAAGTCCCAAGTGAAAACGCATACATGATATCTTGCATACAGATTAACTGAAAAACCCGCCAATCTTACATAAAAGAGTTCTAAGTAGGCCAGCTATGGCGGATGGTATGGCTGACACAATGTGGAGATAGATGGGCTCTGCCACAGTGTTCAACCTTCCTAGCTAAGAAATAATCGTCTGACACAAAGTTTCAGTGCAGCGTCCCAGCGGGTCTTCAAAGAGTTAAAGGGAAACAAACGTCAGTCAAGTCGCTGGACATGTTTTCCAAACATCAGCAAACATACAGTAGTACATACACTGCAGCCATAAAGTCACTCACTTGTCTTGTTTACTATACTAAGTCTGTATGTGTGACCTAACCATCAGTCCTTTCCGAAAGCGTTGCAGGGGGTATTTATAATCACGCGGAATGTGTTTAACGACTGTTTTATCAGTCCCCGAGTGTTCTAAATTATCGTTCTTGGCTGTTGGTGGTCGCGATATCGCTTTGTGATACACGTTGACTTTTGAGCGTGAGATAAGCCCGTTTTATCATTCATTGACACGAAAAACTTATTAATATCGCATGTATCCACTCTTCATTGCGCATGCGCGCGCACGCACGCGCACGCGCGCGCGCACACACAGTGTTCAGGGACTGGTGTGTGTGTGTGTGTGTGAGTGTGTCTGTGTTCGTGCGCGCGCATGCGTGAACACGAGTTGGTAAACGATGTGTTCTGTTAGTGTTGTTGTTCAGTAATTGTGTCATGGTGTATACGTATATATCGTGTTAGTAAGCGTTTTCGAAAAAGAGATCAGGCACACAAAACTTACTTACACGCACACACACGCGCGCGCGCACACACACACACACACACACACGCACGCACACACACACCAGTGTATGTTCACACAATGTTACATAACCTTGCCCCGCACACGCCCTTACACGTACGCTCCTCTCTCTCTCTCTCTCTCTCTCTCTCTCTCTCTCTCTCTCTCTCTCACTCTCTATGTTCTCACCCACATATCTCAAACCAACAATCCCCCCCCCCCTTCGAGCGCTCAAGCAAACTTCTATCTCTAACTCAAGACAGCATCCAGCAATTGATAACACAAACAAACACAGCACCAGCAGCAGCAGCAGTCAGTATAGCCCAGCGAGCAGACAGAAGCAACAGTCCCGCTGAATCAGCGCTGACTCAGAGCGTCGATCACAAAAGGGTCACAGTCCCCTCACAGAGTCTGTTCCATCCCTCCCTTCCCCTCCCTCCCTCCCTCCAGCATTTGGGGGAGGGGAGCAGGAGAGAGGGGGGGGGGAGAGGGGGGGGGGTAGCATGTGACACCAAAAGACAAACTGTGCCAGACAAAGAGCTAACAGGGACCAGTCCAAGGGCAAACCTCGCCTAGCTGGTACCAACACTTGCAGCACGTACCCACCCGTCTTACAAGATCGTTCTTGATTGGATACCTTCGCTAAACCAACCAATGACTGACTCAATTTAGGAACGACGACGCAGCTGTATGCTGCAAATATGAAGGTTTATAAAAAAAAAAAGGTCTGCGACACAGTGGCAGCAGAGACAAAAGAGGAAAGATACCAGCGATCGCTAGGCTAACTAACATCCCTCCTCCCCCATCTTTTCGGTCGTTGACTTGACCTCGGGGTCAAGAACTGGTCGGTCACGATGCCAGACTGCGGAAGGAAGGAAGGAAGAGAACGAGAAATGAACCCACGCTGCATTTTCCCATAGTAACTGCATGAGTGCCCCTCATTGGTCAGAAAAGCAGATTAACTAATGACGTCACATCATCGCTGCTTTGTAGCGGATCGAATCCTTCCATAGCCTTCGGCCATTTATACGTGGAATTGTGATTTAAGTCGGGCCACTGTCCTGGAGCAAGGGATTTGGGGTAAATATTGCAGTAGGCGCAGTGGCACCGCCGTATTGCTTGCTGTATGACACGAAACTTTTTTTTTAACCGATCAGGTAATAATACACATCGCTGTGACAATAGAAGGCGACGTATTCTTTGTGGGTGGCTTTGTTTTAGGAATCTTTTGTCAAATTTGAACTGAAATCCCATTTTCTAAAAATTCTGTGCAGGAAATTTTTGTAGCATCTTTCCTGTGTTTTCTTCTTTTTGTTTTAATTTTTTTTTTGGCCCTTTCATTTAGGTTTTACTTCCTTGGGACTTTTTCATCAGTTTGGTTTGGGGGGAGGGGGGTGGTGGGGGATGTTATTTATCATACTCTATCACAAGTATTTCAATTTTTTTCCGTCAATGAAAGAACAATTTGTTCTCTGTGGTAATCCGGCGGTTCAGGTCATCTTTCAGTTCAAAGGAAATTTGTTCAAAAGTATCGAACAAATTATCACTCCGAGAATTATACATTCTCTCTCTCTCTCTCTCTCTCTCCCCCCCCCCCCCCCCCCCCCCCCCCCCTGTGTGTGTGTGTGTGTGTGTGTGTGTCAGAAAGAGGGAGAGGTAGCCCGTCTTTGGCAATATCTGACAACAATCGATTGCGGCTGCTATAAATCAATGTTGAGAATACAATAAATATTCACTGAACAAAAAGAAGAAACAAAATATGAAGTAAAAAAAAAAAAAGTAACTGACTGCAATTGCGGTGATTATTTTCATAAGTCTAGTAAGCTTTACATCGATATACACAGTCTCTGCGTGCACACACTTTTATTTCTATAAACTATCATCATACTTAACTGTACCCCCGCCCTCCTCCCCTCTTACTGTACTATAAACTCCAACTCCACTCCCACTTTCCCTCTCTTCCCCTTTCCTTTCCCTATGTTTTTTTCCCCGGGTTTGAAGGGGAATGATCCTTTAACCTGTGAGGGTGGTGGCATGTTGATGCGTTTTGTTTGTAAAGCGTTTTCAGCTCCCAAGTGGCTTTAAGACATACACGCATGTCGGCAAGTTATTTATTTGTTTATTTATAAATAAGCTCAACTGAAGCTGGATGGCCGTGGTTTCTGTCACGTACAAAGGTGGCTTGGTTCTTGTTGGCTCCAGACTTTCTAACTAACTAGTACAGCCTGGTGCCCTCCTGTCCTGTCCTGTCCTGTCCTGTCCTGACCCACACCCCTTTAGTGTTGGTAAAGACAGGTTTCTCTATTGCATAATGCCACTTGACTGTTAAGGGGGAAGGAGGGCAGCCCTGAGACAAGCTTGCTCTCTCTCTGTCTCTGTCTCTCTCTCCGTCTGTCTGTCTGTCTGTCTGTCTGTCTGTCTGTCTGTCTCTCTCTCTCTCTCTCTCTCTCTCTCTCTCTCTCTCTCTCTCTCTCCTCTCTCTCCCTCCCTCCCACACACACACGCACGCACACACACACACACATGTGCGCATCTTGCGCACACGTTAAAACCTGTTCCTTTTTGGGGGGGAAAGAGTAGGCCATTGTATACCAGCGGGAACAGACGATAAGATTTACGAAACCACATGCACACGGGGACTAGATGTAAAAGAAAACACCAACAACAACAAAAAAACACGCGAGTGCTTATTCATTTTCCTCGAAGTAAAAGAATTTAGATTTTTTTAAAAGTACGCGCGCGCGCGCGCTCTCTCTCTCTCTCTCTCTCTCTCTCTCTCTCTCTCTCTCTCTCTCTCTCTCTCTCTCTCTCTCTCTCACACACACACACACACACACACACACACAACACACACACACCGTCCACTCCAATAAACATAAAAGCAAGATGCCTAAACTGTCCCCACGAACACACACGAGCTACACTACGCAATACTCGCATTCCTTTTTTCCCCCTCCCTTCAAAAAGCTGAATATCACTCACTACCTACTACATAAATGATATCCGCGTTATGATTAAGCTATCACAAACACGCCGTAATTAAATTGCCAGTGATGGACGTGTCGCTTCATTTATAATCCATCAATGTCTTCATCAATCTTCAATCAATGCCTTGATGATCAGATTACGGCCAATCAATGGCCGGATCGATCACAGCGCTGTGGACTGAGTCAGTGTATTGATTCCCCCAATATGGGTACTTAGATGGGAAGAGGGGGGGGGGGGGGGGGGGGGGGGCACTGGATATTCAAATATTGACTGACTGCCAAACACGGGCTAAAACCTCTTTATCCTTTTCCTCATATGTACATGTACGACTAAGGAAGCAAGCGCGCATACGTACTTATACATCTGTAATGCAGCAACACTTGCGCGTGTACACACACATGCACACACATGCACGAACACACACACAACATACCCTACGATGATACACACACTCAAAGCAATGCACACAAGCAACACACACACACATGCACGAACACACACACAACATACCCTACGATGATAAACACACTAAAGTAATGCACACAAGCAACACACACACACATGCACGAACACACACACAACATACCCTACGATGATACACACACTCAAGCAATGCACACAAGCAACACACACACACACATGCACGAACACACACACAAAATACCCTACGATGATACACACACTCAAGCAATGCACACAAGCAACACAACACACACACATGCACGAACACACACACAACATACCATACGATGATACACACACTCAAGCAATGCACACAGCAACACACACACACACACACACACATGCACGAACACACACACACACACATACACATCACATGCACACACAACACACAACACACACACACACACACAACACACACACAAGCAACACCACGCACACAGCAACACACACCACACACAACACACACACACACCCACCACACAGCAACACGCACGCACGCAAGCAACACACACTCACACACAAAACCTTCCTCCCCTCTCCCTTTCTCTCGTCTTTCCCACTCTTCTCTCTGTATCTCTCGTGTGCATACATGTATAATTTGCATAAAGATACACTCTCTTCAATTTCAATCTCTCTCTCCTCTCTCTCTCTCTCTCTCTCTCTCTCTCTCTCTCTCTCTCTCTCCCCTCCCTCCCTGCCCTTTCCTCCTTTACATACTTTTCGCTTCCTCACTCACCAAACACACACATACACCATATCATTCAATCACACACAAACTGGGGAAGAGAGACAGAGACATACACTCACACACACACACTGGGAAGAGATTCTCATTCTCTCTCTCTCTCTCTCTCTCTCTCTCTCTCTCTCTCTCTCTCTCTCTCTCACACACACACACACACACACACACACACACACACACACACACACACACACACACACACACACATACAAACAAACCCTACAGGCAGACTATCAGAAAGGGAGACACCGAAAAACAAATCCGATCCTCTGTAACACAAGAGTCACAGTGGCTCGGTTGTCTTGTCTCCAGCAGAGACAAAGCGAGTCGCACGTGCTGGTGTGCTCTTCTCCAGTGTAGGCAGGTAGGTAGGTAGCTCTCAGCAGCCGTAACCTTCATTAGCAAGTCACCACTAATCCCAAAGCTCTTTCATCTATCTGCCTTCAGTGTTATATCATCCTGTGTCTTACACAATACTTAATTAAGTGCGTTGATGCTTAAAGATCCGCCAACCACAAGGGCATTATTAGGGTTGTTAGCTGATTAAAAATTAAAAGTCTGATTTGATTTTCTTTCCTTTTAGTTCAAAGAACTACTTAGACTGCACAGAGAGAGAGAGACTGCACAGAGAGAGAGACAGATAGACAGATAGACAGACAGACAGACAGGCAGGCAGGCAGACAGAGACAGACAGGGAGACAGAGGGACAGTTAGAAAGAGAAGGGAAAAGACAGAAACAAAATGATAGATAAAGGGAACATTCTAGCACAGAATTTCCAGACATCCACGCATTCATTGAATACAAACCTACGTATATATAGACACGCATTCACACAGTGCACCCAAAACTATCAACTGAAATCTAAGAACCGAGTCAACAGTCGGCGCACATCTCCACGCAGACGATGGCTCGCAATCCCAACTGCTGAGAGAACTTCCCACCACTCGATAATTCCATTTCGATCTTAAATCATCGATCCACGCAACGGCGCCAAACAAAACAGTCCACTGCAGCAAGGTACCTGGCTGCGCGTTTCATCGGGCGTGGATTGAACTGATGAAGAAACAATGTCAATACTGCACTTGGGCATACATTGTGCTCACTGCGCGCGCGAGCATACCTGTAGGTACGCACGTACACGCACGCATACGCGCGTGCACGCACGCACACAAACACAAGTATTTCTCACATCATGATATTTGATATCTTGCGTACACGCTTCATTGTACATGCCAACGTTTGCATATTCCATCCAACGTCCACTTCAAATAATTATATACTTTTACTGTCCCCTCCCCCTCCCTGCCATTCGTCTAATACCTTTTACGATGGTTCACACATACACACACACACACACACACACACACACACACACACACACACACACACACACACACACTCACTCACACACACACGCGCTCTCTCTCTCTCTCTCTCTCTCTCTCTCTCTCTCTCTCACACACACACACACACACACATACGCTCACTCACACACACACACTCTCTCTCTCTCTCTCTCTCTCTCTCACACACACACACACACACACACACACACACACACACACACACACACACACACACACACACACTATACACACACACTACAAAGTATCAACACATACTGAATTCCGCCTACAAGTGAACAACCAGCCACGTCCACACTGAAAACCTACCCGCTCCACTCTCCACCATGACCACCCCAGGGTAAACTTCCTCCTACTAAGGGATTTCAAAATTCAACACTTCACCCGCACCCACACCATCCATCCATTCAGATGCCAAGATCCTTTTTCCTTCTTTGTGACTGTTTACGAATAGCCCCGCTAAGAACTCAGAATCTCAAGAGAATTTCTACCACCATGTGTCACGGCAATTTTCATTGTGTATTCCCCACCGAAAACAATCCGGTTGTTTTTGAGTTTTCGAGGTGAAAGTCCTGACACGACTGTTGTGGTTGGTATCTATCTATGCTCTAAGAATGGCTTGACCTGAAACCTTCGAAACCTGATCAACAGAAAGACACCATCGTTGAATCCAGGCCTACACCATCGGGGTTTGACTTAGAGGGAAGAGTCCAGGGGGGGATTAGAGCGCTATCAGTTCTGAAGGCTAAAGGTCGGGATAATCATAGGATTAACAGCTGTTATCGCTCCCACGTTCCGATTCTAAAAGTACGCAAGCGCACACGCGCGCCCGTATGCATAGGCATACCATTGATACGCTCATAGTATACACGCACGGTCACACTTCCACTCACTCGCTCTCTCACACACACACACACACACACTCACTCACTCACATACACACACACACACATCACACACACACACCACACACACACACACACACACACACACACACACACACACACACACACACACACACGCACACACAATGTGCGTAATACATCTATGTACGCTCTCAGGCACATCTGTATGTTTGTCCGTCGTGTTCGACGACGACCTCCAAAACAGCAGAGGAGGCAGCTGCTGTTTCGGACATTGGGCGGAAATTGGATTATAGTGGAGATGCCTTGCCCTCAGTACATCCCCACTCTCTCGGCCAAGTGGGCATAAGGACAGTCAGGGTTGGAGATGTTCTCCAAAGGCTAGTTGAGCCCCCAGGGCTGCAGCACATAAGGACTGTGCGAGTCAAGCCTCCTAGTCAGAGAGTCATATAGTCGATCACTAAAGTCTAAGCTGTAAAGTGGAATTCCATGAGTGCGAAAGAAAGCCACTGGTCATACAGCCTCTCACTTTGCTGTTGTTGCCCCCAGCGTCAATGGTTTAATCAGGAACTGCGATAAACCCCAGGCGCTGACGGCACGTACACAGAGCACATGCATGTACACAGCCATTAGAGTATGCCGTCTACTTGCATTTTCCTTGTTTTGCTACTTAAGGTCATTCGTTCAACAAAAGCTTCATTTTCTCTCTGGTTATTCAACTTCCTCATCATTTTTTTTTTTTTTAAATGATTCATAACTCATTTCGACTGATCGTCAGTATGAGAGAGTCTGCTTTGCGCGCACGCGAGCTCGTGTGTGTGTGTGTGTGTGTGAGTGTGTGTATGTCAGTATGTGTGTGTGCGCGCGCGCGAGCGTTGTGTGTGTGTGTGTGTGTGTGTGTGTGCGTGTGCGCGCGCGCGAGCGTTGTATGTGTATGTGTGTGAGTGTGTGTATGTGTGTGTGCGCGCGCGCGTACATGCGCGCGCGCGTTGTGAATGTGGTTGCGTGCGTGCATGCATGTGTGTTTAAGTGGCAAGAATCTGTGTAAACTTGTGCAGATTTAAATATCGGTCAATTATTGTGGGGCAGCTGAACACGAGGTCTTGTGTGGGCAAGGACACACTGGTGTCGGTCATGCAGAGATAACTCAGCCACAGGAGTGCAAGTATCAGGAGCCACTCTTAAACAGTTTAGAACCAGAGAGAGGGAGGGAGGGATGGAGAGAGGGAGAGAGGGAGGGAGGGAGGGGGGGAGAGAGAGAGAGAGAGAGAGAGAAGAGAGAGAGAGAGAGAGAGAGCACTATAAAGCCCCCACATTATACATACTGCATACCTGAAACGCCTCACGTGAACAACTGGCACATATTTAAACTATTATCCACTCAAAGACCCAAAGAATGATTTCTACAAAAAAGAAAAACGAAAAGAAAAACCTAAAGCCTCCGTAGCCTGATTCTACGAAGAGCGTACATCGTGTGAAGACGACCGTCATTACTCAAGTAGACGAATTCAGTTACCTGTCCCCTGCAACAGGTTGAGAGATGCCTCGCACCAGCAGCACCTCATAATTATCATAATTGTTATTATTATACAGCAAGCTTCACTAAGGAGAACATTGGGGTTTGGATGCTCCAGTGGTTAAACAAGCTTGTCAGGAAAGCAAGAAGTCTCTGGTTCGAATGCTGCCCCCAAAACCAGACTAAAAGTCTGAAACCCTGAGTGATGGTCTGCTTGGAAGTCTTTGACAGATGCGATACGAAAGGCCTAGAAGGAAGTCTACCATAGAACTAGAAGATAATAAAACTTGGATCCCGTATATAACATAAATATCTAACGCATAGAGAGAGAGAGAAAAAAATCCACTAAACTATGACATTTTTCTCAGGCAAAAAGAAATCCCGTTGAAAAAAACAACAAACAAGCCTAAACGCAGTCTTGTAAGGGGAAAAAAATCAGTATTATAATTATGAAAACAGAATGATATTCAAGGATGCAATGTTTCTTTTCTAGTAGATGCATGGTGCTTTACTATAGCGACATTTTTCTCCAGAAAGGCAAATCAAACTTTATCACAGAATTTTTTACCCCCCTCCCCCTTCCCACCTCCCTCCACCCACCCCCCCCCCCCCCCCCCCACCACACACACACAGACAGAGACACAGCAGACAAGACAGCCAGACAGACATACACACAAGACGCAACACGTTTTTTTCACTACAATAATAATAAACACAAAAAAATCTCAATACAATACTAGCCCACACGGGTACCCCTGCAGCGACCTAGCAAATTCGACGGTTTTGACTGACCCCCTTAGAACCCCTACAGTACAGGCAACCTTGGAGAGAGCCATTTATCACCTTAGATAAACAGGGGTGGAGTCAGCCAGTCAGTCAGCTAGCCAGACTTCCAGCCAGTACAGCCTTCGACAGACATGTATCGGAGGTGTACAAATGTGTACACACACACACACACACATACACACACACACACTGTGGTGATAGCTGGGTGCACCTGACCTTTACTTCCTTACTCCCCCTACCCCCTTCCATCGTATACAGGTCAGGGGGGAAAAAGAAGAAGAAAGAAATGAAAGGGTGACAAAAGGAAATTCGAGAGATTGAAGGACAGACAGAAAGAAACAAAGAAAATCAAATGAAATCAAATAAATAAAGGAAAGACAAAGAAAGAAAGAACGAAAGGAAGGAAAGACCAAAGATTTTTTTTAATAAGAGAAAGAAGAAAGAGAGAAAAGGGGGGAAAGAAACAACGAAGGAAAGAAAGAGAAAGAATGAATGAAAGCAAATGAAAGGAAGAAAGACAAAAAGAAAAGAACAAAAGAAAGAGACAAAAACGACGATGACGACGACAACAACAACAAGGAAAGAAGAAAGACTGAAAGAAAGAAAGAAAGGAAGGACAATGGTGACAGACAAACCCCAGTGCCACTTTTTTGGTATCTTTCCTCCTCCTTTTTTTATGCTAGATGCCTCCAAGTGACATCATATTATGACAGGATTAACACCATGTTACTGATAATAGATAAAATATTCAAGCATCAGCACCATGGCATGATGTAACTCACTGAACATCGCCACTTTTCATTATCTTGGGTTTTGTTAGGTAACGATGGAAATTACCTGCGGGCATCTGTCCCGATATGATATAATAATATATTCATTTAAGAGCATAACAGATGATGTATGATATAACGTAACATAACGTGGTATAAAACGATGTAATGTAATACAATATAATGTAACAGAATATAATGATTATGATATAGGTAATGTACGCATTCTACATGTGAGTATGTGTGTTTGCGTGTGAGTAAAGTATACAGTGATATATGTGTACGCGTGTGAGTGGGGGGGGGGGGGGGGGGGGGGGGGGGGGGGGGGGGGAGAGAGAGAGAACAGAGAGAGACATAGAGAAGGCTAGGAGACACAACAGTACCTTGTGGAAAAGCCAAAGTTGACTTTTCAATTGATATTGCTTTTTGAAATCAGACACACTGTACTGTGTGTGATTGATCAGAAAGTTCGTAACACAAAGAATAAGCCAAGGGCAAACATTCGGTGATTGTAGTTTTGTAGATCGATTGTAGTGATTGTAGTTCGAGCGCTAAGAGGTGGAGCTGGGTAGCATTGAAGGCTGAAGGCTGGGTAGCATTGAAGGCTGGGGAAAAGTCAATAAACAGTAGTGCAAACAAAGGAGCCAGGTTTTCCCCAACTGAGCGTCTACAGGCATTGTGCAGCAAGGTCAGTGTAGCGTCGTCATGGGTCCTCCTCGTTTTCTGTATAATTATATATGCACATTGAAGAGGGTCCAAGTAAGAAACATGCAGAAGAATTCGTTTTAGAATAATGCATTCGAACTGTTTCTTTACTACTTGGGGTGAGAAAGAGGGGGAGGGGGAGAGGGAGGGAGGGGGAGAGGGAGAGAGAGAGGGAGAGAGAGAGGAGGGGGAGAGGGAGAGGGAGAGAGAGGAGGGGGGAGGGAGGGAGGAGAGAGGGGGAGGGAGAGAGAGCGGTAGGGAGGGAGAGAGAGAGCGCGCGAGCGAGAGTAATGTGTGCGTGCGTGCGTGGGTGCATGGAAAACAGAACATTGCATTAGAGGGAAGAATATTAACTTGTCTTATATCTCCATAAGCCTGCGACTGAGCAACTGATTAACAGGATAATATATGTACATGAATATGAATAAATACCCAGGCTCCGCCATCAATGACGAATTAGGCTGTACAGACTACTGGCCACTGCTAATACAGACTGGATGACTAAGAAAACGTGCCACTTTCGTCCCTTCCTCAAAAGCTCCGGAGTGTCCACCTAAAATGTTACAGAATAGAGAATGTCTGTCGATGGCTTATTGAATCTATAACTTCTTTCTGCTGAAAAATTATGCAGGTATAAAGCCCTGTTGTTGGATCGTGACATGCAAGTAACGCCTCTCAGAAAGCCGAAAAGGCCGGTTATCCCGTCTGGGACCCCGAAACACTTTTCCCGCATCCTAGACCATGAGTGTGTGTCTGGGTGTGCTTTCGGATGGAGCGATAACCGGGGTCCGTGTGTTACAGAAAATTTGGCTGCCGAAAAAGAACCCGGCGAACAAGAGGTTGTCCTGGCAAATCTAGAAAAAGCCTGCTTGATAGGGAAGGAAATGAATTTGCCAGACCAAAAAAAAAAAAAAAAAAAAAAAAAAAAAGGGGGTGCGTCTTCTTGTGGCGAATCTTCTTCTGGATAGAGCACCCGAAATTTCACCAGAGAAAAGTCTCCTTGATAACTAAAATATCACAACAATATGTACGCATACACATGCACTGCACACCCACACACACCCCATCTCAAACCCGCCCCGGGCGCCACGCACGCACACAACACTGCACACACACAGCTATGTGTGAAGGATAAGAAATGAAATATGTAACGTGTGTGTCGTTCGTTGGTGGTGTGTGGGTTGTTGTGGCGGCTGGCGCGCGCGCGTGCGTGTGTGGCGTGCGTATGTGTGTGTGTGAAAGAGAGAGAGAGAGCGTGTGCGTTTGCCAAAGGGAGGCACTGAATTTTTCCCCACTATCTTTCGCTCTACTTTCTGTGTTGCGTATAAACAGGTGTTTTTTTTTTAATCTATTTTTGAAATAGGACGCAGGCAAAACTTGATAAAACTACAGGTCACAAAAGCAGTCCCCTTCGATAACACACAAACACACAAACCACACACGTCGCCCCCCCACCCCCACACCAACCACAAGCACACCGCAACATTATCCTCGATATAAAAGAATAAAGATAAAATTTGTTAA
This sequence comes from Rapana venosa, assembly GCA_028751875.1. Taxonomy (NCBI): domain Eukaryota; kingdom Metazoa; phylum Mollusca; class Gastropoda; order Neogastropoda; family Muricidae; genus Rapana; species Rapana venosa. Next base: position 46,541,589 of record CM054140.1, on the reverse strand, counting down.
AAAATAATATACACACACACAACCCACTCCCTCACTTAACACACACACACTCATTAATTAAACCCGCCAGAACAGCACACAGATGTTCCCACAATATAACAGACTTCATCAGTTTTTAAAAAAACACCACACACACCACACAAACCTGACACAGTGCCACTATACACAACACTACAGCCTACCGTGACATAATTAGTCCTAGATCACCTTATTTAAATTCTGCTTACGCCGTACTTTTCCCAGCGTGAGCAAGACATTATGGGGGGGTTGCATCACGCGCGAATAACGGTTACTACACGCATGCAGGGTAGGTTACAAGCAGGTGGACGCATTGTCGCGTCTTCCAACTGTGTGAACACGAATGGTGGCGGCGCGTGCACGCATGCACCATCATTAACTCATGGTCTCTCTGCTGTCTCTCTCTCAAGTGTGTGTGTGTTGTGTGTGTGTGTGTGTGTGTGTGGTGTTTGTATGTGTGTGTGGTGTGTGTGTGTGTGTGGTGGTGTGTGTGATGTGGTGTGTGTAACTTCAGAGTACAATACAAGACGCACATATCTCCTCTCTCTCTCTCTCTCTCTCATCTCTCTCTCTCTCTCTCTCTCTCTCTTCTCTCTCCTCCTCTCTCTCTCTCTCCTCTCTCTCTCTCTCTCCACACACACCACACACACACACGTACACACAAAAACACACATGCATACACACAGAGAATAAATAAAAACAAAATTGTAATAACACAAAAGCACCCACACAAACTCTTCTCTCTCACTCACTCACCCACCCCTCCCTCCCTCCCTCTTCCACCACATTGTCAGACTCATGACAACCAACCAAAGCCAAACAACCAAACCCCTTACACTGAAAAACCAGTAAAATGGCCGTCGAACAAGTACACAAGTACATGGCGACTATCACACTTCAATCTTGGACAATGACCAATCACAGTCTGTAATGGTTTAGCTAACCAACTTTCTCTGTTCCTGGTCTGTATTGTTTTGTGTAGCCTACTTCCCCTACCAGGATATAGCCCCAGTGGTCAGAGCACTCTTAGCTTTCCCCAGCAAAGGTTAATAAACAGCATAGAGCGTGGTTACCACACTTGCCATGGGTGACTGCCTGCCTTGGCTTCAAGTGCAGTCCCCCAGTTCACCCAGCTGTAAATGGGTACCTGCCCTCTTTAGGGTCAGGGAAGGTAAAGCAGCAAGGGAGAGGAGATGGCGCGCCCTCAATAGGCTGGCCCCTTGTGAGAAGTTGAGGTCTCTGATGCCTCACTCCCCTACGATCACCTAGGCTATGGGACACCTTTACCTTACTTCACCTAAAATTTAATGAGGGCCTGTTTTCTGTTCAGATGGACTCATAAATCTAATCAGTTGGGGGTGTTCTTCTTCATCGGAAGCCCAGACAGCGAATAGTGTTGTCTGTGATAATGAGCGAAAATGCGTTACGTTGCTGTTAAGAGTGTGAACACCTGTGAGAACTTAACATATTCGTTAGTAGTGCTTTGTCCATATTTAATTATGCTATTATTGGCTAGTTAGTGTTCAATGCTTTGTCCATATTTAATTATCATATTATTGGCTGGTTAGTGTTCAATGTCATTCCAACCGAAAAAAGAACCCAAGTATATTGAGAAATGACTTACACTTTCAAAAATTAAGGAAATCATTTATGCTGGCAAAAAGGTGGAGGTGGTGTGTGTGTGTGTGTGTGTGTTTTGTGTGTGTACGTACTTCACGCATTCATGTTACACTTAGATATGTTCTGTTATTGTTAAGTACTTTCATGAAAACGATGATTCTAGTAAGAACATCAACGATGAAAATGATGACCTGTTACACATCTGTTTGAGTAGTATCATACTATTCATCGAATATCACAGTTCTTTCCATTATTTCCCAGAAAGTTAAAAGCAGAGAGAGAGAGAGAGAGAGAGAGGGGAGAGAGAGAGAGAGAGAGAGAGAGAGAGAGAGAGAGAGAGAGGGGAGAGAGGGAGAGAAGGGAGAGAGGGAGGGAGGGAAGGATAGAGAAGCTCATTTTATAAGTACATCATAAATTACTGATAAGAATAACCACTTATCCACAACCGAACAGTACAATGTTAAAGAGAAAGATCCACATCTACATACAGTATAGTACAATCTATTCTACGTTATATTTGTGTGTGTGTACGTATGTGCGCGCGTACGCGCGCATGTGTGTGAAAGAGCAAGATTTACATCTATCTACAGTTTATTACCATCAATTCTACATCACTTTAGTGTGTGTGTGAGTGTGTATGTGGTATGTGTGTGTGTGAGTGTGTATGTGGTATGTGTGTGTGTGTGTGTACGTATGTGCGTTCGTGCTCGTGTGTGAGTGCACAATATATTTATTTCATCAAATGAATTTCTTCGAGTATATTGGTAACTTCTTAATTCTATACATACTTCCAGGTCCCACCCCCCACCCCCACCCCCCAAAAAAAAGAAAGAAAACGAAAAAAAAAAATATCCTATCTTTTATATTTTCATTTCCTATTCCCAATCATCTACCTATTCACAGGACGAATCAAACCCTTAAAAAAAAACCACACACACACACAACCCCACCACATTTATTGTGTCATATTGTATACAATTTTATACCAGCCATTCAAAAACAAAGTTTTCGCACATGTCAGGCGCCTGTTCGTCATAACAGCACGAGGTTACAAGTGCCAGTTTCGTCAGGTACAGGCAGGCAGGCAGGCAGGCAGGCCAAGCATTAAAACCCCTAACAACCACACAATAGCACAGGCAGACGACAGCAGAGTAGAGAGAGAGGAGCGACCCAACTGAGTTGGCCAGGGCCGTGGGGCAGGACTGAGAGAGAGAGAGAGAGAGAGAGAGGGGGGGGGGGGGGGGTGGGGGGGAGGGAGGGGGGGAGGGAGGGTGGGAGAGGGGGGGAGGGAGGGGGGAGGGAGGGGGGGGGGGGGGGGGGGGAGGGGGGGGGGGGGGGGGAGCGTAATATGACGTGCTAAGGGGACAAGCCATGGCCTACCTAAGGGGCTAACGTCAGCTTGAACAGTGGCCAGAAATAAGCCCTGAACAAAGCCTGTTAGGGGTTACCTGCTTCTTTTTTTTTTTTCTCACTCTTCTTTTCTGTCTTTTCTATTTTTTTTTTTTAATTTTTTCTTTCTTTCTTTCTTCTTCCTTTCTTTCTTGCTTGCTTGCTTTTTCTTCTTCTTCTTCTTCATCTTCTTTCCTTCCTCCTCTCTTCTTTCTTTTTTTTTTATTTTCTTTCTTCTTCTTTCTTCTTCTTCTTCTTCTTTCCTTCTTTCTTTTTTTTTTTTCTTCTTCTACATCGGGTTTTGTCTGGAAACAATCTAAACATGGCACCTTTTCTGTCCGTAATAACTTTTCCACGTACAACTTTGGTCTTTGTCCCACATATCCTCCCCCTTCTCCCCCACCCCCCCCCCTCTCTTCTCACCCTATCTCCACCCTGCCTTCCGATGATTTGTACCCAACGAATCCCCAGGCACCCACATCCTCCCTCTCTCCTCCCTCCCCTCCTCCCCCCCCTCCCCCCCCCCCCCCCTCTCCCCACCCCCCCCCACCCCCCCTTTGGCGTGGAGTGATCTGTGTATTTTTTATAAAAATTCTTATAATGAGATAATGGAATAGCACTTATTCTTTTTTATACAGTCCCCGTGTCGGTTCTAAATTATCTCATCCCCTCCCCCCCACCCCCCCTCTATCCCCCCCAACCCCTTTAACGTGGCGCAGTGTTGCTGGTGTTTTATAATTTCACATTAAGGAAAAAGATTATGTGTTTTTTTATTCGTGTGTTGTTGGGTTTGTTTTTGGCGCGCGGGCGTTGGATTTGTGGGCTATCCAAGGGAAGTGGACGGTTTAACGTTTGTGCGCAAGATGTCTGGTGGTTGCATACAGGCCACATGTACACATGAGTGTAGTGTGTGATGTGTGTATGTGTGTGTGTGTGAGTGTGTGTGTGCGCGCGCGCGCGCGCGTGTGTTGTGTGTGTGTGTGGCTCGTCCGCAAGCATGTGCGTTCGTGTGTGCGAGTAGTATGTGCGCATAGATCAGTATGAGAGAGGGTTGGCAGACGATAAAGAGGGAGGGTACTATGAAAGGTGATTGCGAAAGGGGGGAGAGGGGTGGGAGAGAGAGAGAGATACAGAGACAGACACAGAGACAGAGAGATAGAGTGTGTGTGTGTGTGTGTGAGAGAGTGAACATAGAGAGTGAGACACAGAGAGAGAGAGAGAAAGAGAAAGACAACTGTAAATGTGACGTTAAGTCCTCTTTGTACAAACCTCAGCGAATAACCAGGAAGAATCAATAATTCGAATCGTATCTCAACCATGTATTCTCTCTTCCCTCAAGTTTAATTAAAGTAGGATGAAAATATTTGTTTTAAAGAACGAAATGGAAACGGCAGTGAGAAGAAGGAAGAATACACACACACACACACACACACACACACACACACATATATATATATATATATATATATATATATATATATATATATATATATATATATATATATATATGAATGAGTGTGTGTGTGTGTATGTGTTTCTAACTATCGCTCTGTGTGTGTGTGTGTGTTGGAGAACACTATGAGCTATCAGCTTGTTTCTGCTCCAAATGGATTTTGTGTACAATGGGTTTCTTTGCTGAACAAACACTATCTGTTCAACCCTATAATGGTCTATGTCATTGTTCTCAGTGTTTTAGGTTTTACTACTACTACACCATCGGAGACACGCCCTAGTTCTGACAGGAAAGGGCGGTACGAACGAGGGAAGATAGTTTCCTTCCCCATAGAAACTAGTTCAACCGAATAGATAACTTCACACACACACACACGCGCGCACGTACACACACGTGTACACACACGTGTATACACACACACACACACACACACCACACACGGTCAAGGTTCATACACAAATTCTCACTCACTCTCTCTCTCTCTCTCTCTCTCTCTCTCTCTCTCTCTCTCTCTCTCTCTCTCAACACACACACACAAAACAACAAATACAAACATAATCACACTATAGTTTTTCCTCCTTGTATATCATAAGATAATACCATGTCAACACACATCACACACACCACACAATGTTATGACGGCGATATGGCGCCTCTGGTCCATGAGTTCTACCAAATCTTCTTCTTCCTACACACACACACACAACCCCGCGTGATCCAACCTCTTAGACGCTGTTCCACCTCTTTCTTATCCAGATCTTGCCTATGAATTATTATATGCACACATGCAATATAAGAAGGACTTGTGGACTAATGTGAAGGCTTGGAGCTCTGAATAACCGATCTCTCTCTCTCTCTCTCTCTTCTCTCTCTCTCTCTCTCTCTCTCTCTCTCTCTCTCTCTCTCTCTCTCTCTCTCTCACGCGTATTGGCACACAAGAACCACACAGACACATAAGAACACCTACACACAAGAACACACACAGACACACAAGAACACATACACACAAGAACACACAGACACACAAGAACACATACACATAAAACACAGACACAAACACACACACTTGTGCGCGAAATGACTAGAATTTGTTCACAAAACTCCATACACAACGTACGCACATTGATCTAAACACTCAAAACACATTCATTAACGCGTGCACTCGTCTGACTCCTTCCTACCTTCCCCCTTTTACGAGCGTGCGTACACATGTGCCTGTTGAGCGCGCGCGCACACACACACACACACAGTGTGAATTTGGTATTTAATATTGCAAAAGGTCTCTGGAACAGTCCTATAGGGCATTTGTTATAACCTCATTAAGTTTAATGGTTGTTTTTTTGTTTGTTTTGTGCTTTTAACTGATTTTCTTGCTTGGTGAAGTTTCTTTTTGCCTATGTAAACTATTTTGCCCTTGTACACATTTCAGTAGGACATCTACCACCACCCTCAACTTCCATGCATTTTTTGGGGGTCTAATATCACTGAGAGTGAACAGACGTAAAATCGAAGACAACACCACCACAGAGGAGGGCAGGGTGAAAAAAAAGTTGTGTAAACTTAATCTTTTACCCTCAATAAAGATCATTTTGACTTGACTTCACACACACAAACACACACACACACCACTCTCTCTCTCTCTCTCTCTCTCTCTCTCTCTCTCTCTCTCTCTCTCACACACACACACACACACACACACACACACACACACACACACACACCTTTGTACACAGAGTCCCAACTTGCACAAAACTTTGCTTGCACGAATAGCTTGTCAACGGGCGCTGAACATTCCCTGCCGCAAAACAAACATTAACGGGGCAGCCCGTCGACTCCTATCTTAACATTTAGACACACTGACACAATGCGATTACAATAGCTAATTTATACACACGTTCGTTCGCAAACTAGCCGTACCTGGAAAGTACAGACTTGCAGATAGCAAAGGGCGCGGTTTTCCCAAACGGACGCATCTAGGCTAATTCGTCAAAGTCTGTACAGGGAAACCGTGACGGGAGGGTCTCACCTACACTCAAAAAAGTCGTCTGCCCAACTCGTGTGTCATAAATCAAAAGAAAACGTCACAAATCCTCACGCGCTGGACCAAACTGTACCCACATAATTCAACGAGAAACCGGAGGTGTGTTAAATAAACTGAGGAAATTCCAACACAGTTACAGTCGCCCACCAAAACCAAAACACTACTGTCCAAAATTAGAACCCGAACCTTCCGTCATCTTCTGCATTAAACACACACACACACGACTGCCTAGCGTCGTAATGGAGTCCCGCTTTTAATATCTCTTCGACTCAGTGAAAATCGAAGCACAAAAGTTCCAACTTACCTGTGAAAACAGGACAGAATAACTCCCCTCACACAGCCAGCTGAAACTTTATCCCTCAAGCTTTCCCTGTCTGCTGTCCTCGACAAAAAGTCTCGGTGTCCCGCAAACGACAGTTTAGCCTCGCTCTAAAAGTGTCGTCTGCACTGTCCGGACTGACTGACTGCGGCGGAGCAAAGCAAAGCGCAAGCGCTTAGAACACCACACCTGAGCACTGCGCATGCTTACACAACTGTTTCGTTCGTTGGGTTTCCTGTCTTCAGTCGCTTGCAAACGGGTTAAAGGTTGTTGAACAAGTTAGGATTCAGCGTGCAGTGTTGTTGGTGTTTTTTTTTTCGTTTTCTTTTTCTTGTTGTAATTATTGTTGTTGTTGTTTCTGCTGCTGTTATTTATTTATTATTTATTTTATTTTATTTATCCTTTTATATCGAGGATAATGGAATAAGATCTCATGTGCTTTTTTACATCCAGTCCCCGTGTGTATGCGGTTTTGTGAATTTTGTCATATGTTTCCACCGGCACACAATGGCCTACTCTTCCGAAAAGCGGAACAGGATTTAACGTGTGCGCAAGATGTTTTGCATGCGTTCGAACACGGGGCCTCGGTTTATAGTTGTTGTTCTTCTTATATTATTTTCCTTCTTCTTCTGCTACTGTTTCTTCGTCCTTATATTTCCCTTTTTCAGAATGTTGCAAGGGTACCTCCCCTGTGGGTCCTTTTTCGTGCGCTAAAAATAATGTGATGCCCGAGGTACGGTTGAAGGCAAAAGAAAAAGAGGCAGACCACCAACATCCTACATTGCCAACATCACTGAGATCAATCAGTGGTCTGGGAGGGATACAGAAGATTGTAGAACTCAGAAGATGCAGAGAGAGAGGAGAGAGGGGGGGGCGGGGGGGGGGGGGGGGGAAAACCCGTGTATTGCGTGGAGCTCCCACCGACGACATCGGTGATGGAAACAGTTCAGTTGTTTAAATGTGTCAAAGTGCACAAGTTGACATAATTATAGCCACGCCTTATGCCAGATAATACTGTGACAACATTATTGGGTTGATTTGTGTTTGTTTTTTTTCGTACCTCGGCTAGAGCTCCACAGTTCACCAATGCGACCGTTTTTGCCCACCATGAACGGAGCCACATTCCGACTTAGGGGATGCATGCTGGGCAGTTTGTGTTTCCAGTAACCATTGAACGCTGACATGAATCACGGGATCTTTAACGTACATATTCGATCATCTGCATGTCGGTATACATAAAAGGAATTAAGGCACTGGCAAGTCTGCACTTGAAGTTGACCTGAGAGATCGTAGAAATCCCCACCCTTAACGCTACAGACGTCGCCGAGATTCGAACCCACGACTCCGTGGACCTGTGGGATTGAAGTGTGACGGTCTTGACCACTCAGCTATGGTGTCTGTCTGTCACAATCTAACGCTGGTAGCCAGCTAGTTGAAGCACTGGGAATAAACAGAGATGGGCTCAGAGTCTTGGATGTTTACCTGTTTCTTTGTCTATCTGTCTGTCTGTCTGTCTGCCTGCTTGCCTGTCTGTCTGTCTGTCTGTCTGTCTGTCTGTCTGTCTGTCTGTCTGTCTGTCTGTCTGTCTGTCTGTCTCTCTCTTCTCTCTCTCCTCTCTCTCTCTCTCTCTCTCTCTTCTCTCTCTTCTCTCTCTCTCTCTCTCTCGGAGAGAGTCTTTCGGGTGAGACTATAAAACCAAGGTCCCGTGTGCGAACGCACGCAGAACATCTAGCGCACATGTTCAAACTGTTCCGCTTTTTGGAAGAGTAGGCCATTGTGTGCCAGTGGACAGATGACAAAATTTACAAAACTGCATACACATTGGGACTGTATGAAAAAAGCACATTATGCCCGAAATAAAAGGAAAAACAACAACAAATAAATAAATCTCTCATTTCTACTGCCCCCCCCCCCCCCCCCTTTATGATACAAGCAATAGTGTAAGGATACAGTAAGGTGTAATCATAACGTACTGTGTACAGCAAAGTTTACCCCTCCCCCCCCCCCCCCCCCACCCCCCTCCATGTTTCAAATTTGTACTTAGATACTTACAAAGATTCTTTGCTTAAGTTTCTGATACCAAGACACATTTCTTTAACACATTCCTTTCTCTGATAAGATTTTTGCTTTCAGTCTATAAGAAAACTCGTGCAATAAATGAGTTTTGTTGTCTGAATAAAGATCTATTTAAACCACTAAGTTTTACGTCCTACATCCTCAACGCTTCTTCTTCTTCTTTGTGGAACGCTCAGACAGCAACTATTGTCGTCTGTTATATGAGCGAAAATGCGTCGCGCTGCCGTTAAGCGCCTGACAACTCAGGCCCAGCGCAAGCAACTTCGGCACAAGAGAGAACTAACTGTTCGCAGTGTTTGAAGCTTTTAGGGAAAAGCTACTTTGGGTTGTAGTCTTCAAAATCTGTCACTGATGGGAGGGACAAGCTGGTGTTACTTAACCCCTACACCACCACACCCACACCTTATAACCCAGACACGGGAAAAGCAGAAGCTGCCTCAGTCTGTTGACACTTATGGCTGCGTGATCGGGTCAGTTCGTGGCTGCTGACGGAATCACCCGAATTGCATTACACGTCTGAATTCGTTTAGCGCTTCGATCGTTTCTCAGTTTTCTATGTAAATTAGTGACTGACTAGTCATGAATTGATTTCTAGAGCGCTGTTCAATACTGATGTGGCTTTAATGACGGCTTCTTTTTGGGAGAGAGAGAGAAGAGAGAGAGAGATGAGAGAGAGGAGGGGAGAGTAGAGAGAGAGGAGAGACAGGAGAGAGAGAGAGAGAGAGAGAAAAAGATGGGGAGAGAGAGAGCATGATTACAAAAACCTGCATTTTTAATTATATAAAATTTAAATTTTGTTCTCTGACATGAGTAATGGGGGACGCACGGGCGCTGTGTGTGTGTGTGTGTGTGTGTGTGTGTGTGTGTGTGTGCGCGCGCGCGCGCGTGTTTGTGTAGCGTGTGTTTATTTCATTTTATTCTTCTTTTAATTCGAGGATAATGGAATAAGCGCTCATCTGCTTTTTTTTTTTTTACATCTAGTTCCCTGTGTATGCAGTTTTGTAAATTTTATTACCCGTTCCCACCAGCACACAATAACATACTTCTCCGTAAAGCGGAACAGGTTTTAGGCCTAACTTGAGTGCAAGACGTGTTGCCTGTGCTCCCGCACACGGGTCCTCGGTTTACAGTCTCCTGGAAGGACTCTGGAGGAGTGGAGTCGGCACCGATGTTAACTCCAGGGCAAAAATAAGATATCTCCTTGAATAGGATTCGAGCTCAGGTCAGCAGATCACGAACGTAATGAGCAATGCTCTAACCACCTCTGTGTGTGTGTGCGTGTGCGTTCGTTCGTTGTGTGTGTGTGCGTGTGCGTGCGCTTGTGTGGGGCGTGTGTTTTGTGTGTGTGTGTGCGCGCGCGCACGCGTGAGAGAGAGAGACAGACAGACAGACAGAGAGACAGAGACAGAGACAGAGAAGGAAACTTTAAAGCAACTTTTTAAATCTACAAATGATACAAGAAACCAAACTTTAGCATAGCGATCTTAAATAACCAGTAGTATTTTTAAAGCCAAAAACAACTGCTTGAGATTGAAGGAATGTGCAAAATTAGGCTGAATGCAAGCGCTTTGATTCGTTCTTGCAAGATACAGCGCTATAAATTCCATATGATATTGTTATTATTATTGTCATTACTATTATTTTATTGTTATCATTTTTATCGTTGTTTTTTTTTTAATTAGGAAAAAAATCTGCGTGGCCCACATGGGGGTCGAACCCACGACCTCCGCGTTATCAGCACGGCGCTCTAACCAACTGAGCTAATGGGCCCCACACTAACATGGTGTCCCACAATGGTAGTAATAGGCCACGCTTTGAATTTCTAGGACAGGTAACATAGGTATATAATGTTTTGATGAGACACAACCTTTTTTCAAAATTTTTGAAAAGGGTCCCTTTCCCCTGTGGGGTCTTTTCGTGGGAGGGGGGGGGGGGGGGGGGGGGAAAACCCTCGGGGAAATTGCGTGGAGCCCCCCACCGACGACATCGTGATGGAGACATTTCATTTTTTTAAAATGTGTCAAGGTGCACAAGTTGACAAAATTTAATAGCCACCCCTTTAAATGCCAGATAATACGTAACAACATTTTTGGGTTAAATTTTTGTTTTTTTTTTTTCCGACCTGGGGTGAGCCCCAAAATTTTCCCCAAATGCGACCCTTTTTTTGCCCCCCATAAACCCGGACCCACATTCCGACTTAGGGGATGAAATGCTGGGCGTTTGTTTTTCCCAAATAACCATTGAACGCTGACATAAAATTCAGGGGATCTTTAAGGGTAAAATTTTTCAAACACTGCTTTTCCCGGAAAATACAAAAAAGGAATTAAGGCCCTGGAAAGGGTCTGCACTTGAAGTTACCTAGGACCCGTAGAAACCCCAAACCCTTAACGCTACAGATTTCGCCGAGAAGAACCCACGATTTTTCCGGGGAAACCTTTTGGGGTTTGAAGTGGGGCGGTTTTGGACCACGTGACAAGGGTGCCCTGTCTGTAAACAATCAAAACCCCTGGTAGCCAGCTAGTTGAAGCATTTTGGGAAAAAACAAGAGGGGCTCAGAGTTTTAAATTTTTAACCTGTTTTCTTTGTCTGCCCTGTCTGCCCCTTTTCTGCCTGCTTGCCGCCCTGCCCTGTCTGTCTGTCTGTCTGTCTGTCTGCCCTGCCCCTGTCTCTCTCCTCTCTCTACCCCAATCTCTCTAACGCTTTTCCTCTCTCTTCTCTCCCCTCTCCTCTCGGGAGAGTTTTTTCGGTGAACTAAACCAAGGCCCCGTGTGCCGAACGAAAACCGGGAACATTTAAAGCGCAAGGAATTGTTTCAAACTTTCCGCTTTTTTGGGAGTAGGCCTTTTCCCCCAAAATGGAAAAATAAAAATTTTTAAAAAACTCTCCCCCCGGGGGGGGGGGGAGGGGGGAAAAAAAAGGGGGTTTGGAAAAAAAGAAAAAAAAAAAAAAAAAAAATTTTAATTTTATTGTTTTTTGGGGTAAAGGGGGGGTTTGGGGTTAAGAAAGGGGGGTTTTATAATTTGGGTTTTAAAAAAAAAAAAATCCCCCCCCCCCCTCCAGGGTTTAAAAATTTGAAACCTTAATACTTAAAAAAATTCCCTTTGTTTAAAATTTTCTAAACCAAGACAAATTTTTTTTAACACATTCCTTTCTCTGAAAAAGGTTTTTGCTTTCATCATAAGAAAACTCTTTGCAATAAATGAGTTTTTTTGGGCCTGAATAAAAAATCAAATTTAAACCCTAATTTTTAACTCCTCATCCCAACGTTTCTTTTTTCTTCTTTGGGAACGCTCAAAACAGCAACTATTGTCGTCTTTTATATGACGAAAATGCTCCCCGCTCCCTTTAAGCGCCTGACAACTCGGGCCCCAGCGCAACGATTTCCGGCACAAAGAGAACAAAAACTGTTCCCCGTGCTTGAAGTTTTTAGGGAAAAGCTATTTTGGGTTGTAGCTTAAAATTTCTGTCACTGTTTGGAGGGACAAGTTTGGTGTTACTTAACCCCAAACACACCACCCCCCACACCTTATAACCCAGAAAACCGGAAAAAAGCAAAGCTGCCTCAGTCTTTGACACTTGGGGGCTGCTTTGATGGGGTTCATTTTCGGGGGCTGTTTGAGGGAAATCACCCGAATTGCATTACACGTCAAAAAATTCGTTTTAGGCTTCGATCTTTTTCTCATTTTTTCTTTTAAAATTTAGTGACTGACTAGTATGAAATTTTTTAGAGCGCTTTTCAATACTAAATTGGGGCCCAAAAGACGGCTATTTTTGGAGAAGCCCGAGAGAGACAGAGAGAAAGAGAGAGGGGAGAGAGGGGAGAGAGAAGAGAGAAAAGAAGAGAGGGGAGGGGAGAGGAGAGAAAAAGCTTGATACAAACCTGCATTTTTTAAAATTATATAATTAAATTTTTTTCTCTGACATGATGTTTTTGAGGGGAACGCACGGGGCTGTGTGTGGTGTGTGTGTGTGTGTGTCCCGCGCCACCGCCCTTTTTTGGGGTTGTGTGTTTATTCATTTTATTCTTTTAAATTCGGGGATAATGGAATAAGCGCCCTCTCCCTTTTTTTTTTTTTTTTACATCTAGTTCCCGTGTTTTTAATCCAGTTTTTGTAAATTTTTTTAACCCTTTCCCCACCGGCACAAAATAAATACTTCTCCAAAAGGGGAAAACGGGTTTTTTTAGGCCTAACTGAGTGCAAGACGTGTTGCCTGTCTCGCTGCAAAAGGGTCCTGGGTTTTTAACATCCCTGGAAGGACGGGGGGGAGGGGGGCGGCACTGATGTTAACCCGGGGGAAAAAAATAAAATTTATCCCCTTTTAACGGGAAATTGGGGAGTTTGGGGTCAGCAGATCACGAACAAAGGGGCAATCCCTTCAAAACCACCTGTGTGTGTGTGCGTTGGTTGGTTGGTTTGTGTGTGTGTGTGTGTTTTTGTGCCCCGCGCTTTTGTTAGGGGTTTGGGTGGGGGGTGGGGGGTGTTGTGTGGTGTGTGTGGGCGGTGGTGTGGTGTGTGTGTGAGAGAGAGAGAGAAAAGAGAAAAAAGAGAGAGGAAAAGAGAGAGAGAGGGGAGAAGAGAGAAAAAGAAGAGAAAAAAGAGAAGAAGAGAGAAAAGGAGAAAGAGAGAGAGGGGAAAAAAAGGGGAAGAGGGGAAAAGGAGGAAGAGAAGAGAGAGAGGAGAGAGAGAGAAGAAAGAGAAAAGAGAGAGAGAAGGAAACTTGAGAAGGAAATTTTTAAGCAACTTTTAAAATCTACAAAGATAAAAAAAAACCAAAATTTGCATGCTTGAATTGAACAAGGGCCCAAAAAAGACTGAATGCAAGCACTTTGATTCGTTCTGGGCAAAAAAAAACCTATAAACCCCCCTTTGGGATTTTGTTTTTATCATTGTCATTACTATATTTTTATTATTACCATTGTTATCTTTAAATTTTTTTTAAATGAAAAAAAAAACTGCGGGGCCCCAACAGGGGGGTCGAACCCACACCTCCGCTTTCACACGGCGCTCAAACCAACTGAGCAAAGGGGGGCCCCACACTAACTGGTGCCCCCCAAAATTGGTGGGAAAAAGGGCCCAACTTTAAAATTTTCTGGGACAGTAACATGGGTTATAAATAGTTTTGATAGAGACACAACCTGTGTTATAAAGGGGGAAAGGGTTTTTCATCATGAAAAAACGGGATCACCAAGACTCCTCTGTGTCTCTGTTTTCGTGTTTTGCCTCTGCCCGTATTTTGGTGCCCTTTTCTTTTCTACTTCTACTATGTAGGTATGTATGAAAGGGTATGTATGTATTTAGTATGAAATGTATTTTTATGTATGAAAGTATGTATGAAAGTTTGCATGTGTGTATGCATGAAATTTATGTATAAAAAGAAAATTGTGTGTATGTATTTAGGGAATTGTGTTTTGGTTTTGTTTGTTTTTTTGTTTGTTTTTTTGTTTGTGTGTGTGTTTTGTGTGTGGGGGTTTAAAGATATACAAAAAGTAAATACTTGCATCTTTAAAAAAATAGAACTCTTTTAAAGTGATTTTTAAAATAAGTGAAATGTGTGTGTGGTGAAACAAAACATTTTTTAGCTTGAAAGAACAGACTGATATTACTCTGTAAAAGTTTTTTTTTTGGGTTTGAGGATGAAATTTATGCTTCTAAAGGTTGCTATTTTGGAGCTGAAATTTTTTTTCCTTCTTTTTTTTTTCATTTTTTTACCCCCCAAAATTTAAATCCCATTATTTTTTCAAGGCCCCAAAAATTGTTAGTCGGGCCTTTTTAAATTGAAGATAAGGTTTGGGGCCCAAAAAGAAATTATCCTTAATATTACAATCGTACACACTCTCTCTCCCTCTCTCCCCACCCCTCTCTTCGTCTCTCTCCCCCTTCCCCCTCGGGTTTTAAACACAGGACGACCCCACTCTCCCCAAAAGCCCCTGAGACAAAAAACCGGGGCCCCTGTGCTTGTGCCAATTTAAAACCTTTTCCCCTTTTTGGAAGTGTAGGCCTTTGGTGTGCTGGTGGGAACGGTTTACATTTACAAAATTTGCATACACCGGGACGGGGAAAAAAAAATCAAAATAAAATGCTTATTCCACCATCCTCCAAAAAAAGAATAAAATAAAACCCTCTCCCCTTCTGTTTTCTGTTTTTCATTTTTTGGTTTTTTTCCTTTTTTTTTCAAAACCCAAAAACAAACAAAAACCACCCCCAACAAAACACAAAACCCACACACCACCACATACACACACACACACACACACACACACACACAAAAACCACACACACACAAATAAAAATTTTCCCACAATGAAAAGCAGAAAAAATTTCCCACCTTTTTAAAAATTTTCCCCTACCCCTATTAAGCATACAGTGGCTAGGTTTTTGGGGAAAAGGTCAGAGAGGGAAAGGGTTTCCGTGAAAGGTGGTGGGTGGTGGGAGGGGAAACCCCCCCCTCCACCTAAAAAAAAAAAGGTGAAAAAAAAAAAAACCTAGTTTGGGCGAAAAACCACGGAGCTAAGGGGCCCCACAAAAGGGTGTGGTCCAATAAACATTATAATAGGCCCATACTAAAAACATTTTTGGGACTTTCCACCACGGGAAATTTTTAAATCTACTTTGCCCCAACAAGCACAGCATGTCTTGGGGTTTATTGAAGAAAGCTCTTGTCCCCCACTTGTCAAAAAGACCTGAAAATTTATTGACCCAATTTTCGATTTCTGTTGGGGGTTTTTTTTTTTTTTTTAGAAAGGGGGTATTGAAACACCCGGGGTTTTTCCAAAGTTTTCCCCTCCCATGAGTTTAACGGATCAAAATTTTCGCCCTTTTTGTTTTTTCCCACCCTCATCATCAAAAACCAAATTAAAACCCCAATTTGTGTGGGGCCGCAAAAAAGCGCTTCCATTCCTGCCTACCTGGCAAAAACCCCTTGGGAAACTAAACCCCCCAAGAGTGCGCAGGGCCTTTTCACCCTCCTCTGGGTTTTTTGGCCATCAGCATTCATCCCGTTAAACTGGACCCGGGAGGTCCTTCGAACGAAAAAGTAAAAATTTTTCCCCTCTGTTGCTGTTTCCGTAACTTCTCTTCTTTTACAACGGGGGTTTGTTACCCTGTGCCCAAAACCCCCCAAACCCGGAGGAAGGGTTCCACCCTTTGTCGCCTCTTACGACAAAAACCTGGTTGGAGGGCAGGGTTTTTCCCATTCTTGCAATTTCCTACTTTGCAAGCAAACCCCCCGGGAGTCCCACGGGGGTTTTTGGGGCCTTTTTTTGGGTAAAGGATTTTGTACAGTCCCAGTGTTTTAACCTTTATTTAGACTGTTAGTTGATAGCACACAGATTTAATTTTCAGGGAAGATCAAACAAACTTATTTTCTGTTTTGTCAAAAAATCAATCAAGTCACCTTTTTTTTTCCCCGAAGGTCATTGAATAAACAATGCAAATTTTGGGGTTTTTTTTTCCCCATCAAGCCATCTATCTAGGGAAAAAAAAAACCCGATCATATTTTCTTTAAATAAAATTATTAAAAACCAATAATAAAATAAGACTAACCCTTTTTAAATTTTTTGTTTTTTGTATGTTAAACTGGTTTTGGGCCATGGTTTTGAGCCGGATGTTCCCCAGTTGTGAGATTTTGCGTCTGCCACCGTTTTTGTCCACCACTAAGGAGCCGCATTCTGACTTGGGGGGTATTCCCAAACAGCCCCCCTGTTTCGAGGTCCCTTTATTTAGACTGTTAGTTTATTTGCACACAATTTTTAAACAGATAAACCATCAAACTTCATTTCTGTCTTGTGGTTTGTTTGTTTGTTTTTTAAATTTCACCAATGTGGGGGGGTTTTTTTTAAAAATTTGTCATCTGTCTTGCAAGGGGCCCACTTTGTGAAAGTTAAACGGGGGTTTTAAAGTAAAGGGGGAAGATGTTTTTTTAGTGCGTTCATCACCGGACCAAAACAAAGGCTTTTTAGGGGGGGGGCAAATGACGTTTTTAAATTCAGGAGAAAATCCCCTTGAAAGGCTAAGGGTTGGTTCAAACCCAGCCCATCAATCAAGAACCCAATGCTCCCAACCAAAGGGTTTTCCTCCCTCCCCCCCCCCTTTCCCTTCCCCCCCCATCCAACCCCCCCCCCCCCCCCCCCCCCACACAAACACACACACACCCCACTTTGGAAGAGAAAAATAAACCGAGGGCCCCATGGGTTTTTAAAACATGCAAACATCTTTCGGGACATTAAAACCTGTTTCCCCTTTTTTGGGAAAAGTAAAGGGGCCCTTGTGTGCGGTGAAAACAGGGTGGGCAAAACTGACAAAACCCCCATACACATGGGGGGCTGGGGTAAAAAAAAAAGCACCTGAAATGCTTATTCCATTATCCTCTAAAATAAAAGAATAAAATTTAAAAAAAAAAAAAAAAATAAATATAAAAAACACACACACACACAACACTCATACAAACAATCTAAACCCCTCAAACTCCTTAGCAGGTGGGCCTCTGAAATTATTTTATCCAGTGCTCCTGGGCCTACAACAGAAAGACAGACAGACAGACAGACCTATAGTAGCCTTGCTGGATACAGAACAAATACTGTTTAGGGACTATCAAAATAAGACTGGAATTTTAATTTTAAACACTGGGGGTCAAGTTTTCTGTGGGGCCCCCTTAGCTCAGTTGGTTAGACGCCGTGCTGAAAAACCCCGGAGGTCGTGGTTCGACCCCCCATGTGGGCCCTGCAATTTTTTTTTTTTTTTTTTTTTTTTTGGGGGGGGCTTTTGCTTTTTTTTGGGTTTTTTTGTTGTTGTTTTTTAAATTTTTCTTTTTCGAGTTTTTTTTTTTTGATCCATACCATTCCCCCCCCCCCCCCCCCCCCCCCCCCCCCACACTCTTACCCTACCCGCGGGCCCTCGGGGGAAACCCTTTTACAAAAGCTTTGTTTCACTTTCCAAAGTCAAAATTGTGTTTTATCTGTTGTTTTTTTTAAAAGAACAATACTTGTAAAAATTTTTCTGACGTCACCCCGTGGCACATATTTTAAAAAATTTCCCCTCGGGCAAACCCCCCCCCCCCCCCCCCCCTTTCCCCAAAAAAAAAAAACAAACCGAAAAAAGAACAAAAAACTAAAACGAAACAGAGGCACGCACACACACACGCAATACCCCCGCCCCGCTTTGCACGCATGCAAAGCATGTTTCCCGGGGGGTGTGTGTGCACCTGCGCGCGCGCGGTGCGTGCCCTGGGTGTGTGCAAACCGGCAATTGTGCGTGGTTTCATGCACATGCCCTTTCATGCATGCACTTTTGTGTGCGACGTTTTGCTGGGGTGTGGTGTGCGTGCGTGGGTTGCTTTCTGCGTTTGCGTGTGTATATAACCCCCTCTATCTCTATTCCGTGTAAAGTAAAGTAATACGAAATAACGCCTTAGATGAAGGAATGGGCCCAAAAACTGAGGGGCCTTTTAAACGAGTGGTTTAAAAAACCGTTCAAACTTCAATCCCATGGGTTTCCCTGAAGTCATGGGTTTTTTAAACCCCCCTTTGAGGGCTGGTGAAAAGAAGGGGTTGGGGTTTTTTTAAAAATCCCCAGGGCAACTTCCCAAATGCAAAACCTTCCAGTGCCCTTTTTAATTCCCCCGTGTATAATTATACGCATGCAGAAGATCAAGTATGTTTAAAAAATCCCCCAGAAATTTATGTCAGCATTCGAGGGGGAACCGAAACACGAACATAACCCAGCATACATCCCCGAAGTCGGAATGCGGGTAAACCAAAATGGTGGGCCAAAACCCGGGGCATACCCCCAAAATCTGACCGTTGGTGAACCTCGGGAAATCAAAGCCCCGGAAAAAAGATCAAATACGCAAAAAAGGGACAAATCCACCCCCCCCCCCACCCAATGAAAAAAAGAGTAATCCTAGTGATAATAATAAAAGGGAACAATTTTTTGGGTTTTTTTAAAAGCTTCAGGGGAAAAAAAAAAAAAATTTAGCGTGGCCCCAAAAAGGGGGCGAAAACCCCCATCAGCACGGGGCCTAAAACCAAATGAGCTAATGGGCCCTGCACAAGGTTTTGTTACACTTGTGATCATATCCTAATTAACTTTTTGGGCTTCTTTTTCCCTGGTGTCCCCCCTTTCCCCCACTTTAAAACCCAAAACACACAAATGCACGCACGCACAGCCCTCGGATCTACTGGCCCCCGGGTTTAATTCCCCCCTCAAGAGGGTTTTTTTCCCCTGGAATTTTAAAACATGCCAACTCCACCCCTCCCCAAAAATCCTTTTTGAAAGAACTAAAAACAAGGGCCCGGTAATAACGCACATAGAACATCTTGCCGCACACGTTAAAAAACCCCTTTCCCGCTTTTTTGGAAGAGTGGCCATTGTGGGGCCCGGGGGGAACGAATTTAAAAAAGTTTAAAAAAACAGGAAAACACGGGGCGGATATAAAAAAACTATGAGTGCTTAAAACCCAAATTTTCCTCAAATAAAAAAAAATAAATCAAATTTAAAAAATCAAATAAACACATGAGAGAGAGGAGAGAGGAAAAGGGGAGGAGAGAAGAAACAGACAGAAAGACAGACAGACAAAACAAAAGACAGAAACCCACAGACAGACAACACAGACGAACAAGAGACAAAAATGAAAGGACAAAGAAAAGTGACACCAAAGGGGACCCGACTGACAAAAACAGACAGGTAGCCCCGGGGTAGGGGTTTTAGGTGGACAGAGAGAGCAGAGGAAAACAGAGAGAGAAAGACAACAGAGCAACAGACAGACAACAGAGACCGAGAAGAAAGAAAGAGAGAAAAGACAACTGACAGACAGGGAAAAAGAGACAGCCAGGGCAAAAAAGACAGAACCCAAAAGACACAAAACAGAGAAAAGTTGAGTTATAAATGCCCCACCTTTCCGCTTTAAACACTTTTTGATCGAAAACCCAAGCTTTCAGGTAAAACATCAACAAACCCGGGGGAAAAAAGGGGTTTTTGGGTTATCAACATGTTCACTCCCCTTTTAAAAAGACCTTTGGGCCCTGCCTTGCTCTGCTTTGTTTTAAAATTTTAAAAGGACAACACATTGACCCGATAAGTGTGGTTTTTTGTTTTTGTTGTGTTGTTTGTGTGGTGGGTGTGGGTTTTGGGTGTTGGGGTTGGGGTGTGTGTGTGGTGTGGTGTGTGGTGTTGTGGTGTTTTGGGGGGGTGGTGGGGTGTGTGGTTTTGTGTGTGTGTTTGTGTGTATGTGAAGAGAAGGGGAAAGTGTGTGTGTGTGGCGAAGAGAGAGGAGAGAAGAGAGAGAAGAAAAGAAGAAAAGAGAGAAGAGAAAGAGAGAGAAGAGGGGGTGGTGTCAGACGGGGAGAAGATGGTGTAATTTAGAGAGAGAGAGAGAAGAGAGAGAGAGAGAGAGAGAAGGAGAGAGAGAGAAAAGAGAGAGAGAGAGAGAAGAGAGCGTGGGGGGGTGTGTGTCAGAGAGAACGACAGAAAAGAAAGACGACAGAGAGAAGAGAGAGAGAGAGAGGAGAGAGGAAAAGGGGAGAGAGAGAGAGAGGAGAGCGTTTTGTCAGAAGAGACAGACAGACCCGAAAGGGAAAACCGACCCCAGAAAAGAGAGAAGAGAGAGAGAGAAGAGAGAGAGAGAGGAAAAGAGAGAGGAGGGGAGAGAGGGGAGGGACCATTTTAAAATTAGATTAGATTAAACAACAACAAAAAATCTCGTGGCCCCATGGGGGTCAATCCAAGAAACCCCCGCTTATCAGCACGGTCCTAACCAAAATGACAAAAGGGCCCTGCTTACTATGAAAAAACCCTTGTGAATTTTATATCATCATATTTCATTACAGGTTTTCCCTTTTTAATTTTTTTGGGGGGCCTCTTTCCTGTTGCATTGCATTGCATTGTATTGTATTGTATTGTATCAGAGTATAATGTATGGTGATGTATTTTTGTGTTGTAGTATAGTGTAGTGTAGTGGTGTGCTGTGTAGTGTAGTGTAGTGCAGTGTAGTGTGGTATGGTGTGGTGTGGTGTGGTGCGCTGCGGTGCGGTGTAGTGTAGTGTAGTGGAGTGTGTGTGGTGCGTTGTAGTGTAGTGTGGTGTAGTGTAGTGTGGTGTGGTGTGGTGTGGTGCGGTGTGTGGTGTGGTGTGGTGTGGTGTGGTGTGGTGTGGTGTGCGGTGTGTGTGTTGTGTGGTGTGGTGTGGTGTGGTGCGTTGTAGTGTAGTGTGGTGTAGTGTAGTGTGGTGTGTGTGTGGTGTGGTGTGGTGTGGTGCGGTGTAGTGTAGTGTGGTGTAGTGTAGTGTGGTGTGGTGTGGTGCGGTGTGGTGTGGTGTGGTGCGGTGTGGTGTGGTGTGGTGTGGTGTGGTGGGTGTGGTGTAGTGTGGTGTGTGTGTGGTTGGCGGTGTGGTGTGGTGTTGTGGTGTGGTGCGGTGCGGTGTAGTGTAGTGTAGTGTGGTGTGGTGCGGTGTAGTGTGTGTAGTGCGATGTAGTGAAGTGTAATGTAGTGTGGTGTGGTGTGGTGCAGTGTGGTGTAGTGTAGTGTGGTGTGGTGTAGTGTAGTGTAGTGTAGTGTAGTGTAGTGTAGTGTAGTGTAGTGTAGTGTAGTGTAGTGTAGGGTAGTGCAGTGTAGTGTAGTGTAGTGTAGTGCAGTGTAGAGTAGTGTAGTGTAGTGTAGTGTGGTGTGGTGTGGTGCGGTGCAGTGTAGTGTGGTGTGGTGTGGTGTGGTGTAGTGTGGTGTAGTGTAGTGTAGTGTAGTGTGGTGTAGTGTGTGTGTAGTGTTGGTGTGGTGTAGTGTAGTGTGGTGTGGTGTGGTGTGGTGTGGTGTGGTTGGTGTAGTGTAGGTGTAGTGTGGTGTGGTGTGGTGTAGTGTAGTGTGGTGTGGTGTAGTGTAGTGTAGTGCAGTGTAGTGTAGTGTAGTGTAGTGCGGTGTAGTGTAGTGTAGTGTAGTATGGTGTAGTGTGGTGCGGTGTGGTGTGGTGTAGTGTAGTGTAGTGTGGTGCGGTGTGGTGTGGTGTAGTGTAGTGTGGTGCGGTGTGGTGTGGTGTGGTGTGTGTAGTGTGGTGCGGTGTGGTGTGGTGTAGTGTGGTGTGGTGCGGTGTGGTGTGGTGTAGTGTAGTGTGGTGCGGTGCGGTGTGGTGTAGTGTGGTGCGGTGTAGTGTAGTGTATCTACACGAAATTTGACCGGATCTCCATGGATAAAGGGTACCGCCACAAGACCAGCGCCACCTTTAAAAAACCCCCACCAACTTCCCGTCTGTATGGGTAAATGTTTCCCTTTGACAGTGGCTTTTTTTCTGTTTTTTCTTATAACAGAATTTTGCTAGGAACAATTAACTCTCTTAATGCCGTGGGTTCTTTCTTTCACGTGTGCTGTATGTGTGGCAGGTACAAGACATCGGTTTATCATATCATCCTAAAGACTAGCACCCAGACCACCACCCAGGGTCTGGCAGATGGAGGACATGTTGAGGTTTGAACCTACGACTTCTCACTTTCTGGACAGGGGTGTTATCGAAGAGCACCGCGCGATCCATTTTATAGGCTCCTTTGTTCACATACACACACGCGCTCGCACGCACGCACGCACGCACACACACGCACACACACGTGCGCGCACACACACACTCCTACACACTCGCGCACACAACACACACACACACACACACACACACACACACACACACACACACACACACACACACACACACACACACACACACACACACACACACACGTCCTTCAGATGAGACTGTAAACCGAGGCCCCGTGTGCGAACGCATGCAGAACATCTTGCGCACACGTTAAATCCTGTTCCGCTTTTCGAAAGAGTAGGCCATTGTGTGCCGGTAGCAACAGATGACAAAATTTACAAAAGCGCATACACACGGAGACTGGATGTATAAAAGCACATGAGTGTTTATTCCATTATCCTCGATATAAAGAATAAATAAATAAATAAATAACACACACACACACACTCCTACAAAGGAAGGAAGGTGGCAGGATGGTTAAGACGTTCGCTCACCAACAAGTTAACCGTGAGTTTCTGGGTTCGATTCTCAGCCTCACCCTTTCTTTCCAGTTTGACAAAAACATCGAACTGAATGTCAAAGTCCTTCAGATGAGACTATAAACCAAGGCCCCGTGTTCGAACGCATGCAGAACATCTTGCGCACACGTTAAATCCTGTTCCGCTTTTCGGAAGAGTAGGCCATTGTGTGCGGTGGAAACAGATGACAAAATTTACAAAAGCGCATACACCCGGGGACTGGATGTAAAAAAGCACATGAGTGATTCCATTATCCTCGATATAGAAGAATAAATAAATATATATATATATATATATATATATATATATATATATATATATATATATATATATATATATATATATATATATATATATATATATATACACACGCACGCGCGCGCGCGCGCGCGCGCGCACGCATACACACACACACGTACGCATGCACGCACGCATTCACGCGCGTGTGCGCACACACCCCTACACACCCCTACAAACACACACACACACACACACACAGTGAGTGCGTGTGTGTTGTGTAATTGGTTCGGTTTTGGTTTTTTACTTTCTTGCTGTTTTGGCCTTTTTATGTTCTTTTGTATTACACATAAATATGCTGATCTATTTAGTTTTGTCACTGTTAGTTTTCTGGTTCATTGTACTAGATGAGCTAAATTGTTATTGCTGACGTTAGTACTGCTGGGTGGATTTACATTGCCTGAATTTATTCTTTGATCGAAGGATTAACGTTGCTCTGCCTCAAACCAAGAAGCACATATACATGTGTGTATATGACCCGGGGAAAGGGAGGAAATGGATGTCTTTGTTATACTTCTTTGCTCTGAATCCAATAGCTGTTGGTTATTCTTGTTTTTCTTATATATGAGTATATTATGTGGTAAAGGGGATATGGGTGAGGATGTGTATGTGAATGTAAGTGTTTAAATGATACTCATTTTTTCTCTGTTTATATCCATTAATTTTGGTTGTTGTTGTTGTTTGTTTTTGGGTTGGTAGTGGTGGGGGGGGGGATTCTGGTTTATTTGCCTTTTGTTTGTTTTGGGTTTAGGGTGGTTTTCTTGGGGAGGGGGAAAGGAGATATTTTTGGACTCTTTTTCTCGTCTTTTGTTAGTTCTATATTGTTCTTCATTTGTCTTGGGGCTGTTATTCTTGTCCTATGTTAGTTATTGTCGCTGTTGTTGTTGTGTTGTATATTTGTGTTTTTTTTGATTGTTTATTTCCTTCTTGTGGTTGTCCTTGTTGATTCATCCTTTTGTTGTTGTTTTATTCAGTTTGTTTGTATGGTTGAAGGTTTGTGTGTACATGTTGTGTGAGAGGGGCGGAGGGAAGCAGTTTGGTGTGGTTTTTTTATATTTTTATTCTGTTTTGTTTCTTTGTTTTGTTTTGGTTTGGTTTTTTATTGTTGCTTGTTGTTTGTGTTATGACGGGTATTTTTTTTTTTCAAGATTTTTGAATTATTTGAATTGTATGGTCTCATATTTTTCTGGGTTTTTGTTTTATTTTAATCCACATATGCATATGTTATTGGGTTTTTTGTTTGATTTGTATAGTTTACCATAGATTAGGTGTTTTTTTTATTCTATGTCTGCATATACATTATTTTTTTTTCTCGCTTTTTTTTTTCTTTCTTTAGATAGATGGCTTGATGAAAAAAAGCAAATGCACTGCTTATTCAATGTACCATCTGAAAATAAAAGTTTGACTTTGACTTTGACTTTGACACACAAACACACATACACACACACTCACACACACGCTGCAGGAATGCACGAGATAGCACATACGCGCACGATCAGCACCGAGGGGAGAATGATAAATTAGATAGTCTGAGGAGTCTCTGCCCAGACGTTTAGGAAAAAAAAAACCGCGCGGGGGCCCACATGGGGGTCGAACCCACGGCCTCCGCGTTATCACACGACGCTCTAACCAAACTGAGGCAATGGGCCCTGCACAGCTATAACTGACAGGCCGATATGATGATGTTATACCGTCTGTACCTGATCCATAGGGGTGGGATCTATGACCTTTTCCCAAATCCCTGATATGAGGGTTGACTAAGGATGCTCCTCGTTTCCCTTTAGGATCTGTTTTAGGGGAGTTTCCCCCCGGGAAATTTTCTATTTCAAACTGGATGGACGCTATAGCCGAGTAGTTAAGCCCATTCAACTTCAATCCCAGGGGTCCATGGAGTCGTGGGGTTTGAATCCCAGCGATGTCTGGTGAATTAAGGGTGGGAATTTTTAACGATATCTCAGGTCAGCTTCAAGGGCAGACCTGCCAGTGCTTTAATTCACTTCAAGTATACATACATACACATGCAGAAGATCATTAATATGCAAGTGTTAAAAAATTAATCATTTAATAATTCATGCCAGCGTTCGGTGGATATACGGAAACAGGAACATACCTAGCATACATCTGCAACGCCTTTCATGGGATGATTGAAGTATTTTTGACTTGACTTGACTTGATGTCGAAATGCCGCTAAATTCATCGTGGGCAAAAACGGTTGCATACTCAAAATCTCATCACCTCTGAATTCTAACCAAGGAACAGAGACAAATATTGGCTCTGATTCCTGCCATGTAATTTGGGTTAAGACTACTAACCCAGATCCTATGTACAAAATGCCTGTATAACATTGTGTGCTCACGTTAAAACCTGTCAAAACTAATCTTTGATAGGGGGATGCCCGAGGGGGTGGGGGTGGGGCTGTCAGTATAAATAGCATCTCCACCTTCTGGAAATTCTGTGCTACGAATTCCCTCTTTTCTATCCCTCTCTTTGTTTCTGCCTTGTTCCTTTTCTTCTTGTCATCTCCTTATTGACCTATTTTCTGCCTTCCTGGTCCATTCTCCTGCAGTGTTTTTTTCCCTCCAGAAAGACTTATAAAGCAACAATTGTCTCCCATGCCGAAGTCGGATGCGCTGGGCCTGATTTGTCAGGCGCTTAACGGCAGCGCAACGCATTTTTTGCTCATATGACAGACAACGGTAGTTGCTGTATGAGGGTTCCATGAAGCAGAAGAAGAAGAATTGCGAAGAAGAAGAATTGCGAAGAAATAGAATTGCGAGGAAGAAGAAGAATTGCGAAGAAGAAGAATTGTGAAGAAGAAGAAGAATTGCGAAGAAGTATTAAGAAGAAGAAGAACTGCTAAGAGGAAGAATTGCGAAGAAGAATTGCAAAGAAGAATTGCGAAGGAGAAGAATTCCGAAGAAGTATTAAGAAGAAGAAAAATTGCGAAGAAGTATTAAGAAGAAGAAGAATTACGAAGAAGTAGAACTGCAAAGATGAAGAATTGCGAAGAAGAAGAATTGCGAAGAAGAAGAAGAATTGCGAAGAAGTATTAAGAAGAAGAATTGCGAAGAAGAAGAATTGCGAAGAAGAAGAAGAATTGCGAAGAAGAATACGAAGAATTGCGAAGAAATATTAAGAGGAAAAAGAATTGCGAAGAAGAAGAATAATTGCGAAGAAGAAGAATTGCGAAGAAAAAGAATTGCGAAAAAAAAAGAAGAAGAAGAATTGCGAAGAAGACGAATTGCGAAGAAGACTTGCGAAGAAGAATTGCGAAGAAGAAAAAAGAAAAAGAATAAGAAGAAGTGAAGGGAGGAAAGAGGAGGAAGACGAGGGGGAGGAGGAAGAAGAAGAAGAAGAAGAAGAAGAAGAAAAAAGAAGAAGAAGAAGAAGAAGAAGAAGGGAAAGAAGAAGAAGAAGAAGAAGAAGAAAGAAAGAAGAAGAAGGAGGAGGAGGAGGACGACGACGACGACGACGACGACGAGAAGAAGAAATTTCGAAGAAGAAGAATTGCGAAGAATTGCGAAGAAGAAGAAGAAGAATTGCAAAGAAGAAAAAAGAAGAAAATTGCAAAGAAGAAGAAGAAGAATTGCAAAGAAGAAGAAGAAGAAGAAGAAGAAAAGAAGAAGAAGAAGAAGAAGAAGAAGAAGAACGAAGAGGAGGAGGACGACGACGACGAGAAGAAGAAGAAGAAAAAGAAGGAGAAGAAGAAGAATTGCACAAAGAAGAATTGCGAAGAAGAAGAATTGCGAAAAGAACAAGAAAAAGAAGAAGAAGAAGTGAAGGAGGAAGAGGAGGAAGACGAGGAGGAGGAGGAAGAAGAAGAAGAAGAAGAAGAAGAAGAAGAAGAAGAAGAAGAATGGTCGCTAGAAGACAGGCCAGCTCAGCATGGCCCATGGTGTGGATGACAGGAAGATCTATACTGAACATAATTATCATTTTGCAACCTGGTGAGGGATAGGTGTTGCCAGGCTCAAAGCAAGGAGGTTCTTCTTTCTCACTATCTACCGGGGCTAACCTTATCAAGGACATACTGCTTGAAAAAATTCAGCACTCGTGCGTGCACGTACCTGTGGGGTGTGTGTGTGGTGTGTGTGTGTGTGTGTGTAGTGTTGTGTGTGTGTGTTTTGTGTGTGTTTTGTGTGTGTGTAGTGTGTGTGTGTGTGGGGTGGTGTGTTGTGTGTGTGTGTAGTGTGTTTGTGTTAGTTGGGTGTGTAGTGTGTGTGTGTGTGTGTGTAGTGTGTGTTTTGTGTATGTGTGTGTGTGTATAGTGTGTGTGTGTGAGAGAGAGAAGTGTTGTGTGTGTGTGTGTGTGTGGTTTGTGTTGTGTGAAGTGTGTGTGTTTGTGTGTGTGTATGTGAGAGAGAGAGAGGGAGGGAAGTGTGTGTGGTGTGTGAAGTGTGTGTGGGAGTGGGTGTGGGGTGTGTGTAGTGTGTGTGTAGTGTGTGTGTGTGTGTTGTGTTTTGTGTGGTGTGTTGTGTAGTGTAGT
>CM054140.1:46508904-46513365 GCA_028751875.1 Rapana venosa | reverse complement strand
AGGCAGAAGACAGAAAGACAGACGAGAGAGAGAGAGAGAGAGAGAGAGAAGAGAGAGAGAGAGAGAGAGGAGAGAGAGAGAGGGGGAGGGGGAGAGAGAGAGGAAGAGAGAGGAGGAGAGAGAGTGGGTGACCATTTAACATTAGATTAGATTTAAAACAACAAAAATTCTGCGTGGCCCCACGGGGGGTCGAATCCCGACCTCCGCGTTATCAGCACGGGCTCTAACCACTGAGCTAATGGGCCCGGGTTTACAAAGTGAAAGGACACTTGTGACATATC
This sequence comes from Rapana venosa, assembly GCA_028751875.1. Lineage (NCBI taxonomy): Eukaryota > Metazoa > Mollusca > Gastropoda > Neogastropoda > Muricidae > Rapana > Rapana venosa. The sequence continues at coordinate 46,513,084 of CM054140.1, read as the reverse complement.
ATCATATTGCATGTACAGGTTCCCTCTTTTCAATTTTTTGGGGGTCCTCTTTCATGTTGCATGCATTGCATTGCATTGTATTGTTTTGGGTATTGTATGTATTGTATCAGATATAATGTATGGTAGTTTTTGTGTTGTAGTATAGTGTGTGTAGTGGTGTGGTAGTGTATGTAGTGAGTGTGGTAGTGTGGTAGGTGGGTGTGGTGTAGTGTATGTGGTGCGGGGGCGGTGGGGTGTGGTGTAGTGTAGTTTTGTGGTGTGCAGTTTTGTGTATGATGTGTGCGAGTGTAGTGTAGTGTAATGTAGTGTATGTAATGTAGTGTATGAAAAGTTTGAGTAAGTGTGGTATGGTGTGGTGCACGTGGTGTGGTGTGGTGGGGGTGAAATGTAGTGCAGTGTGGTGGGGTGGGGTGGTGGGGTGTGGTGCGGTGTAGTGTGGGTGTTTCTGCATTGCCTTGCTTTGCCTTGTATTGTATTAGATTGTATTGGTTTGCAACTTGTTTTGGTAATTTTGTAGTTGCATTATATTGTATTGTGCTGTATTGCATTGTTTTGGGTTATGTGCTATGCATTGTTTTTAAAAATGCACTGCATTGCATTACATACCTTTCATCACTGCAGATTTATCTACAAAATCCACCAACTTCCCGTCGTATCGTATCTGTTCCCTTTGACAGCAGCTTGTTTTCTGTTTTTTCTTATAACGAATTTTGCTAGGAACAATTAACTCTCTAATGCCGTGGGGTTTTTTCTTTCACGTGTGCTGTTGTGTGGGAGGTACAAGACATCGGTTTATCATATCACCTAAAGACTAGCACCCAGACCCCCACCCAGGTCTGGCAGATGGAGGACATGTTGAGGGTTTTAACTACGACTTCTCACTTTCTGACAGGGGTGTTTATCGAAAAAGCACCGCGCGATCCATTTTATAGGCTCCTTTGTTCACATACACACACGCGCTCCACGCACGCACGCAAAGCACAACACCCGTGCGCACACACACAAACACACTCTACCACACGGCGCACACAACACACACACACACCCACACACACCACACACACAAACCAAAACACACACACACAAAACCACACACCCACACACCGTCCTTCAGATGAACTGTAAACCGAGGCCCCGTGTGCGAACGCATGCAGAAATCTTGCGCACACGTTAAATCCTGTTCCGCTTTTTTGAAAGAGTAGGCCATTGTGTGCCGGTAGGAACAGATGACAAAATTTACAAAAGCGCATACACACGGGGACTGGATGTAAAAAAGCACATGAGTGCTTATTCCATTATCCTCGATATAAAGAATAAATAAATAAATAAATAACACACACACACACACCCTCCTACAAAGGAAGGAAGGTGGCAGGATGGTTAAGACGTTCGCTTGCCAACAAGTTACCGTGAGTTTCGGGTTCGATTCCAGCCTCACCCTTTCTTCCCAGTTTGACAAAAACATCGAACTGAATGTCAAAGTCCTTCAGATGAGACTATAAACCAAGGCCCCGTGTTCGAACGCATGCAGAACATCTTGCGCACACGTTAAATCCTGTTCCGCTTTTCGGAAGAGTAGGCCATTGTGTGCCGTGGAAACCGATGACAAAATTTACAAAAGCGCATACACCCGGGGACTGGATGTAAAAAAGCACATGAGTGATTCCATTATCCTCGATATAGAAGAATAAAATAAATAAATAAATAAATAAATATATATAATATACACGCGCGCGCGCGCACGCATACACACACCCCACGTACGCATCCCCGCACGCATTCACGCGCGTGTGCGCACACACCCCTACACACCCCAACACACACCCATACCCCACACACACACACACACACACACAACACACACACACACACACAAACCACATCACACCACCTCACAACACGCTCAGGAATGCACGAGATAGCACATACGCGCACGATCAGCACCGAGGGGAGATAGATAAATTAGATAGTCTGAGGAGTCTCTGCCCAGACGTTTAGGAAAAAAAAATGCGCGTGGCCCACATGGGGGTCGAACCCACGGCCTCCGCGTTATCAGCACGACGCTCTAACCCAAATGAGCTAATGGGCCCTGCACAGCTATAACTGACGGGCCGATATGATGATGTTATACCGTCTGTACCGTTTCCATAGGGGTGGGATCTAGGACCTGTTCCAAATCCCTGATATGAGGGTGACTAAGGACGCTCCTCGTTTTCCTTTAGGATCTGTTTAGGGGAGTTTCCCCCCGGGAATTCTATTTCTACTGGATGGACGCTATAGCCGAGGGTTAAGCCCATTCCAACTTCAATCCCAGGGGTCCATGAGTCGTGGGTTTGAATCCAGCGATGTCTGGTGAATTAAGGGGGGGAAATTTTTATCGATATCTCGGGTCAGCTTCAAGTGCAGCCCTGCCAGTGCTTTATTTCCTTCAAGTATAATATTATACACATGCAGAAGATCATTAATATGCAAGTGTTAAAAAATAATCATTTAATAAATCCATGCCCCGTTCGGTGGAATCCCGGAAACAGGAACATACCTAGCATACACTGCAACGCCTTTATGGATATTGAAGTATTTTTGACTTGACTTGACTTGAAGTCGAAATGCCGCTAAAAATTCATCGTGGGCAAAACGGTTGCATACTCAAAATCTCATCGCCTCGAATTCTAGCCAAGGAACGGGAAAAATACTGGCTTTGGGGTTAAGACCCTTTCTAAACCAGATCCTGTGTACAAAATGCCTGTATAACATTTTGCGCTCACGTTAAAACCTGTCAAAACTGCCCTTGATAGAACCCCCTGGGGATGCCGCGGTGGGGTGGGGGGTAGGTGGGGGGTGCTTCATATAAAAAAATCTCCACCCTTTTGGAAAATTTGTGCTACGAATTCCCCCTTTTCTACCCCCTTTGTTTTTTCCCTTTTTCCTTTTTTTTATTTTCATCCCTTTTGACTTATTTTTGCCTTCCGGTCCATTCCCCCTGCCCGTTTTTTTTTTCTCCCGAAAGACTTATAAAAAAGCGATTCTTTAAAAAACCCAAAATCGGGTGGCTGGGCCCATTTGTAGGGCTTAAAGGGAGTGCAACCATTTTTTGTCTATTTTTCAGACAACGGTATTTTTTTGTCTGAGGGGTTCCCTGAAACAGAAAAAGGAAAAATTCAAAAATTCCCTTTTATAATTTAAAAAAAAACTCCAAAAAAATTCAAAAAATTAAAAAAAAAGGGTTCAAAAAGAAATTCCCAAAAAAATTCCCAAAAAAATTCAAATTTAATTTAAAAAAAAAATTCAAGAAAATATTAAAAAAAAATTCAAAAAAATTCAAAGAAAAAAAACCCCAAAAAATTTGGGGGAAAAAAAAGAATTATAAAAAAATTCCAAAATACAAAAAAAAAAAAATTCAAAAAATTTAAAAAATTTTTTAAAAAAAAAAAAAAAAAAAAAAAAAAAAAAAAAAAAAAAAAAAAAAAAAAAAAAAAAAAAAAAAAAAAAAAAAAAAAAAAAAAAAAAAAAAAAAAAAAAAAAAACAAAAAACCCCTTTAATCCCTTTATCTTTATTATAAAAATTTTTTCCCTTTTCCACCAAAAAAACCTTTCCAACACCTAACCATAAGGAAAAGTAGCATCGGGGTGCACGTCCTGTGGGGGGTTGTGTGTGTGTGTGTTTTTGTGGTGTGTGTGGGGGTGGAGTGGTTTGTGTGTGTGTGTTGTGGTAGTGTTGTGTTGGTTTGGGGGTTGTTTGTGTGTGTGTGTTTGTGTGTTTATAGTGTGTGTGTGTGTGTTTGGGGGTGTTGTGTTGTGGAGGAGAGGAGAGAAAGGTGGGGTGTGTGTGGTTTTGTGGAGAGAGAGAGAGAGAGGGGGGTGTGTGTCAGACAGAGAGAGAGAGTTGTGTATTCAGAGAGAGAAGAGGGGAGAGGAAAAAGAAGAGAGAGAGAAAAGGGGAGAGAGAGAAAAGAGAGAGAGAGAGAGAGAGAGAGGAGAGAAGAGAGAGAAAAGAGAGCGTTGTGTTGTGTCAGAGAGAGCCCGACAAAAACAGAACAAAAGAAACAGAGAGAGAGAGAGAGAGAAGAAGAGAAGAGGAAAAGAGAGAGAGGAAGAGAGAGAAGAGAGAAGAAGAGAGAGAGAGAGAAGGAGGGGGTGACCATTTTAAAATTTTGGAAAATTTGATTAAACAAAAGCACAA
>CM054140.1:46486404-46496404 GCA_028751875.1 Rapana venosa | reverse complement strand
CTTTGAGGGTTTGGTGTGTGTGGTGTGGTGCGTTGCACTTTATATGTTGCATTGCATTGCGTTGCACTGTATTGTATTGTATTGTACGGGTTGCACTGTATTGCATTGTATTGCGTTGCACTGTATTGTATTGTATTGTATTGCGTTGCACTTTATTGCATTGTATTGTGTTGTACTGTATTGTATTGTATTGCATTGTATTGTGTTGCATTGTATTGTATTGCATTGTATTGCATTGCAGTGTATTGTATTGTATTGTATTGTGCTGCATTGTGTTGAAATGCACTGCATTGCATTACATACACTTTCAGTCACTGCAGATTTATCTACACGAAATTTGACCGGGTCTCCATGGATAAAGGGTACCGCACAAGACCAGCGCCACCTTTAAAAAAACCCCACCAACTTCCCGTCTGTATGCGTAAATGTTTCCCTTTGACAGTGGCTTCTTTTCTGTTTTTTCTTATAACAGAATTTTGCTAGGAACAATTAACTCTCTTAATGCCGTGGGTTCTTTCTTTCACGTGTGCTGTATGTGTGGCAGGTACAAGACATCGGTTTATCATATCATCCTAAAGACTAGCACCCAGACCACCACCCAGGGTCTGGCAGATGGAGGACATGTTGAGGTTTGAACCTACGACTTCTCACTTTCTGGACAGGGGTGTTATCGAAGAGCACCGCGCGATCCATTTTATAGGCTCTTTGTTCACATACACACACGCGCTCGCACGCACGCACGCACGCACACACACGCACACACACGGCGCGCACACACACACTCCTACACACACCACGCACGACACACAAAACACACACACACACACAACACACACACACACACACACACACACACACACACACACACCACACACACACACACACACACACACTCCTTCAGATGAGACTGTAAACCGAGGCCCGTGTGCGAACGCATGCAGAACATCTTGCGCACACGTTAAATCCTGTTCCGCTTTTCGAAAGAGTAGGCCATTGTGTGCCGGTAGGAACAGATGACAAAATTTACAAAAGCGCATACACACGGGGACTGGATGTAAAAAAGCACATGAGTGCTTATTCCATTATCCTCGATATAAAGAATAAATAAATAAATAAATAACACACACACACACACCCTCCTACAAAGGAAGGAAGGTGGCAGGATGGTTAAGACGTTCGCTTGCCAACAAGTTAACCGTGAGTTTCTGGGTTCGATTCCCAGCCTCACCCTTTCTTCCCAGTTTGACAAAAACATCGAACTGAATGTCAAAGTCCTTCAGATGAGACTATAAACCAAGGCCCCGTGTTCGAACGCATGCAGAACATCTTGCGCACACGTTAAATCCTGTTCCGCTTTTCGGAAGAGTAGGCCACTGTGTGCGGTGGAAACAGATGACAAAATTTACAAAAGCGCATACACCCGGGCACTGGATGTAAAAAAGCACATGAGTGATTCCATTATCCTCGAGATAGAAGAATAAATTAAAAAAAAAAAAAAAAATATATATATAATATATACACGCCCCGCCGCGTGCACCATCCCCACACACCACTACGCATGCACGCACTATTCACGCGCGGTGCGCACAACCCCCTAACACCCGTCAAACACAAAAACACACACAAAACACACCATACACACACCCCACAACACACGCTGCGGAATGCACAGATAGCACATACGCGCACGGCCCACACCGACCTTTTTACAGGGAGAAAATTAGATGTCGGGGATCTCTGCCCAGACTTTAGGAAAAAAACAAACCGCGGGCCCAAGGGGGGTCGAACCCAGGGCCTCCGCGTTACCACGACGCTCTAACCAACTGGGGCAAGGGGGCCCCTGCACACTATAAGACAGGCCGATATGATGATTATCCCCGCCTGTACCTGATCCATAGGGGTGGATCTAGGACCTGTTCCAAACCCCAATGAGGGGACAAAGGACCCCTCTTTTTCCTTTAGGGACTTTTTTTTAGGGGAGTTTCCTCCGGAATTCTATTTCTACTGGATGGACGCTATAGCCGGTATTAAGCCCCATTCAACTTCAATCCCAGGGGCCAGGGAGCGGGGGGTTTGAATCCCAGCGATGTCTTTTTTATTTATTTATTTATTTATTTATTTATTTTTTCCACTTTAATCAGGGCAGTTTATCTCGAAAAAAATTGGGCCTCTCCCCAGGGAGAGCCAGCGCCACACATTTTGTTTTTTTTTTTTTTCCTGTCGGGAACAGTATTTTTTCCCTATCAATGGCTTTTATCTACAAATTTTTTTGCCAGGGACAACCTCTTGTTGCCGGGGGTTTTTTTACGGCGCTGAATAAATTTGTGTAACACAGGGGGACCTCGTTTAAATCGTCTCATCCGAAAGACTACGCCCAGACACCACTCATGATCTAATAGGGGGAAAAAAGTTTCGGGTCCAAACGGGAAAACGAACCACGCACACTTCCGACCCGGATTTTTTTGCTTTCTAACAGGCCGTTACCTCTAGACCACCCCCTTTTTTGTCTGAAAAATTTAGGTGGAATTTTTACGATATCTCGGGTCAGCTTCAAGTCAGACCTGCCAGTGCTTTCATTCTCTTCAAGTAACATACACAGCAAAATCTTTGGTAGCAAGTTTTTTTTTTTTTAACCCCTTTAATAAAATCTGCCACGTTCGGGGGTATGGGGAAACGGGAACTACCTAACATACACGAAACCCCTTCAGGGATGTTTGAAGTTTTTTTTACTTATTTGACTTGATGTCAAATCCCGCAAATTCTCGTGGGAAAAAAAGGGTTGCATACTCAAAATCTCATCCCCTCTAATCGGAACGGAGACAAATATTGGCTCTGATTCCTGCCATGTAATTTGGGTTAAACTAAACCCAGTCCTATGTACAAAATGCCTGTAAACAGGGTGCTCATTTAAAACCTTCAAAACAAATTTTTAAAGGGGGGAGCCCGAGGGGGGGGGGTGGGCTGCAGTATAAAAGCATCCCCAAACTTCTGGAAATTTCTGGCAAGAATTCCCTTTTTTCTATCCCTCTCTTTTGTTTCGCCTTTTTCCTTTTCTTCTTGTCATTCCCCTTTATTGACCTATTTTCTCCCTTTCCGGTCCATTTTCCGCAGTGTTTTTTTTCCCTCCAGAAAGACTTATAAAGCAACAATTCTCTCCCATCCGAAGTCGGATGCGCTGGGCCTATTTGTCAGGCGCTTAACGGCAGTGCAACGCATTTTTGCTCAATGACAGACAACGGTATTTTGCTGTATGAGGGGTTCCTGAAGCAGAAAAGAAGAATTGCGAAGAAAAGAATTGCGAAGAAAAGAATTGCGAAAGAAAAGAATTGGCGAAAAGAAGAATTGTGAAGAAGAAAAAAGAATTGCGAAGAATATTAAAAAGAAGAAAACTCTAAGGAAGAATTGCGAAAAAGAAAGCAAAGAAGAATTTCGAAGGAGAAAAAATTCCGAAGTATTAAGAAAAAAAAAATTGCGAAAAGTAAAATTTGGAAAGATAAAAAAATTGCGAAGAAGAAGAATTGCGAAGAAGAAGAAAAATTTGCGAAGAAGTTTAGAAAAGAATTGCGAAAAGTAGAATTGCAAAGATGAAGAATTGCGAAGAAAAGAAAAATTGTAAAGAAGGGAAGAATTTGCGAGAAGTATTAAGAAAAGAAATTGCGAAGAAGAAGAAAAATTGCGAAGAAGAACTGCGAAAAGAAAAAAATTGCGAAGAAGACGAAAATTGTGAAGAATTGCGAAGAAAAAGAAGAAAATTTTTAAAGAAGAAGAAGAATTGCGAAGAAAAAGAAAAATTTGCGAAAAAGTTTTAAAAGAAGAAAAAAGGGCGAAGAAGAAAAATTGCGAAGAAGAAAAAAAATCAGAAGAAAAGAAGAAGAAGAAGAAGAAGAAGAAGAAGTGAAGGGGGAAGGGGGAGGAAGACGGGGAAAGAAAAGAAGAAGAAGAAAAGAATTTATAGAAGACAGGCCGCTCAGCAGGGCCCCATGGTGGGGGATGACGGGACGATCTAACTGAACATAATTATCATTTTGAAACCCTGGGGGGGATAGTGCTCCCGGGCTCAAAGAAAGGAGGTTCTTCTTTCTCACATCTAGGGGGGCAAACTTATAAAGGACATACTGCTTGAAAAAAATCACACTCGGCGTGCACGTACCTGTGGTGCGCGCGTGTGTGTGGTGTGTAGTGTGTGTGTATGTGTTTGGTGTAGTGTGTGTGTTTGTGTGTGTGTAAAGTGTTGTTGTGTGGGGAAGAAGTGTGTGTGGTGTGTGTTGTGTGTGTGGTGTGTGAGAAAGGAGGGAGAGAGAGAGAGAGAGAGAGAGGAGAGAGAGAATGTGTGTGTGTGGGTGAAGTTGTTGTGTGGTGTGTATGTGAGAGAGAGAGAGGGAGGGAAGTGTGTTGGGGAGTGTGTGTGTGTGTGAAGGTGTGGTGAGTGTGTGTGTGAGTGTCTGGTAGTTGTGTGTGTAGTGTGGGGTGTGGTGTGTGTGGTGTGTGGGGTGTGTGTTTTGTGTGAGTTGTGTTTGAGGTGTGTGTGAGGAGAAGAGAAGAGGTTTTGGGAATGGTGAATGGGGTTGGTGGGTGGGTGGGGTGGGGGGGGGGTGAAGTGGGGGTTTGCTTAAGTGTGGTGGGGTGGGGGTGCACGGTGTGGTCCATGCACATGCACGTGTGTATGTTTGTGTGGCTGCGTGCGTAGGTTTGTTAATTTTTTTTTTATTGTATTTTTTCATTTTTTTTATTTTTTTTCCAGATTAGGAATAAGCACCGTGTGCTTTATTTTTTAAAAATTTTTTTTTAACATCCGTCCTGGGTGTTGTTTTTTTCATTTTTTATTTTCAAAAAAAAAGGAATAAGCACTCATTGTGGTTGGGGTTTTGGTGGTGTATGGCGCGCGCGGCGTGCAGCCGTGCAAGAACACGACCGTATATCATGGTGTATGTGTGTGCCCAAATCTGGCATCGCAAAGAGACATTTTAAAAAAACCCCAGCCGGGAAAAAAAAAACAATACCCCAAAAAAAAAAGACATATTATAACTCGCCACCCCCCCCCCCCCCCCCCCCCCCGCAAAAAAAAGCAAAAGTAATGAAAATAACATTAAAAACAATGGGTTTTTAAAAAAAGCCCCATGGAAAAAGAAAGCAAAAAATCTGCGTGGCCCACATGGGGGGGCGACCCACGACCTCCGCGTTTTCACACGGGGCTCTAACCAACTGACTAATGGCCCGCTTACAAGACGGACACTTGTATCATAACATCAATTCCCATGTACAGTTCCTTTTTTTTTTATGTTTTTGGGGGTCCCTTTCATGTTGCATTTTATTGTATTGTATTGATTGTATCAGATTAAAGTATGGTGAGTATTTTTGGTTTTAGTATAGTGTAGTGTATGTATGGTGTGTAGGTAGTTAATTAGTGAAGGTGGTATGGTGTGGGATGGTGTGGTGGTGTGGCGGTGGTTGGTGTAGGTAGTGGGGTATGTGTGGTGTTGCAGTGTGGTGTATGTAAATGTAGGTGTGGGTGGTGTTTGTGGTGTGTGCAGTGTGGTGCAGTGTGGTTAGTGTGGTAGGTGTGGGTGTGGTTTTGGGGGGTGTGGGGTGGTTGGTGGGGGTGAGTGAGTGTGGTGAGTGTGGTGGTGTGGGGGTATTTGGGGTGTGTAGTGAGTGGGTGAAGTGCCCTGTGGGGGGGGTGTGGTGCAGGTGGTGGGTGTGGTGCGATGTGGTGGGGGTTTGTAGTATGGGGCGGGGTTTGGGGTGGGCGGTGTGGGTATGGGTGTGGTCGGGGTAGTGTAGTGTGGTGTGGTTGGGCAGTGTAGGAGTGGGCGTGGTGTGGTGTGGGGAGTGTGTGGGGTTTTGGTTAGGTGTTGGTGTGGGCGGGGTAGTGAGTGTAGTGTGGTGTGGTGTAATGTAGGTGGGGGGGCGGTGGTGCGGTGTGTGTGGTGTGGGTAGTGTAGTGTGGGGTGGTGCGGTTATGTAGGTTTTGGGTGGGGTGGTGTGGTTAGTGTAGGTTTGTGTGTGTGGGGTGGTGTGGTGTAGTGAGTGTGGTGTGGTTGGTGGGGCAGTGTAGTGAGTGTATGTAGTGCGTGTATGTAGTGTTTTGTGTTGGGGGGGGGCGGGTAGTGTAGTGGGGGGGTGCAGTGCAGGTTGTGCATGTAGTGAAGGTGGGGAGTGTGGTGGGTTTGGGGCAGTGAGGAAATGTAGTGGGTGTAATGTGGAGTGTAGTGTGGGTGGTGGGTGTGGTGTAGTGTAGTGAGTGTGGTGCGTGTGGGTGGGTGGTGTATTTCAGTGCACTGCAGTGTATGAGGTAGTGTATGCAGTGGTGCAGTGAGGGCGTGTAGGGTTTTTTTGGGTGGTGTGTGCGGTGGAGTGCGTGGATTTCTGCATTGCCTTGCTTGCTTTTATTTTTATTTCATTGATTTTACTGTGCTTATTTATTTATGCGTTTTCATTGTATTGTATTGCATTGTATTTTTACTGTGCGTATTCATTTTATTGCGTTGCACTGTATTTCTTGTATTGTAATTTCGTTGCACTGAATGCATTGAAAATTTTTTGCGTTGCACTGTATTTTTGTATTGTTTGCGTTCCTTTATTGCATTGTATTTTGGTTTCATTGTATGTATTGTAATGATTGTATTGTATTGTATTTTATGTATTGGCTGCATTTTGTTGAAAGCACTGCATTGCATTACATACACTTTTAGTCACTGCAGATTTTTTTACATAAATTTGACCGGGTCTCCCTGGGTAAAGGTACCGCCACCCAAAAAAGCGCCACCTTAAAAAAAAACCCACCATACACCACCACACTGGCGCACACACACACTCCCACACACACCGCGCGCACACCAACACACACACCAAAACACACCACACACACACACCCACACACACACACAACCACACGTCTTCAAAATTGTAAACCGAGGCCCCTGGCGAACGCAGCAGAACTCTTGCGCAACATTAAATCTTCCCTTTTTCGAAAGAGTAGGCCCCTTTTGGCCGTAGGGAACAATGACAAAATTTTCAAAAGCGCATACACACGGGACTGGGTGTAAAAAAAGCCATGATGCTTATTCCATTACCTCGATATAAAAGAATAAATAAAAAATAAAAAAACACAACACACACACACACACACCCCCTACAAAGGGAAAGGGAAGGGGCAGGATGGTTTAAGGGCTTCGCTTTCCAACAATTAACCGTTTTCGGATTTTTATTCCCCCCTCACCCTTTCTTCCCATTTGACAAAACATCGAACTGAATGTCAAAGTCCTTCAGATGAGACAAAAAAAAAAGGCCCCGTTACGAACGCCACAAACATCTTTCCACACGTTAAATCCGTTCCGCTTTTTTGGAAGAGTGCCATTGTTGCGGTGGAAAAAAGAGACAAAAAATTTCAAAAGCGCATACACCCGGGGGCTGAATGTAAAAAAACACATGATGATTCCCTTACCTCGATATAGAAGAATAAATAAATAAATAACTAAATTATAATATATATAATATATAAACACGCGCGCGCGCCCATACACACACACCTACGCAGCACGCACGCATTTACGCGCGGTGCGCACCACCCCCCACACCCCCTACAAACAACACCCATACACACACACACAAAACACACACACCACCCCCACACATACCACACCAAAGCGCAGGAAAGCACGGATAGACATACGCCCACATCAGCACCGCCTAAACAGGGGAGAAAAAAATTAGATAGTCTAGGAGTCTCTGCCCCGACGTTTAGGAAAAAAAAAAATGCGGTGGGCCCCCATGGGGTCGAACGCACGGCCCCCGCGTTATCACACGACGCCAAAACCAAATGAGCAATGGGCCCTGCACAAATATAACGACGGCCGAATGATGAGTTTAAAAGCGTACCTGACCATAGGGGGGGTCTAGACCTGTTTTCCAAACCCGATATGAGGGGGACTAAGGGGCCCTCTTTTTTCCCTTTTGGGATCTTTTTAGGGGGGTTTCCTCCCCAATTCTATTCTACGGATGGACGTTATAGCCCTATAGCCCAGTGGGGTTTAACCCCTTCAACTTCAATCCCATGGGGCCGTAAGTTGTTCGGTTTGAATCCCCGCGTGTCGGTAATTCAGGGGGGGAATTTTTTTGAACTCGGTCAGCTTCAAATGCAGACCCCCCAGGCTTTAATTCCCTTCAAGTTATAATTAACACACAGAAGATCATTAAAGCAAGGTTTTAAAAAAATTTTCATTAATAATTCATGCCCGGGTTTGGGGGGATATACGGAAAAAGAACATACCCAGCATAAAATCTCAACGCCTTTCATGGGAGATTTAAGTATTTTTGACTTACTTCGATTCGAAAAGCCCCTAAATTCACTGGGCACAAAGGTTGCATACTAAATCTCATCGCCCCGGAATTCTACCAAAGGAACGGGGAAAAATACTGGCTTTGGGTTAAGACTATACTAAACCCCAATCCGGGACAAAATGCCCCGTATAACTTTTGCCTCACTTAAAACCTGTCAAAACTGACCCTTTAAAGAAACCCCCCCGGGGGTGCCGCGGTGGGGGGGGGGGGGGTAGGAGGGGGGGTGCTGTCGTATAAATACATCTCCACCTTTTGGAAATTCTGTGCTAGAATTCCCCTTTTCTATCCCCTCTTTGTTTTCTGCCCTTTTTCCTTTTTTACTTTTCACTCCTTTTTGACTTATTTTTTGCCTGCCTGGGCCATTCTCCTGCCATTTTTTTTTTCTTTCCCAAAAAACTTATAAAACACGATTCCTCCCCTGCCAAAGTCGGATGCCGGGCCTGATTTTTCAGGCCTTAACGGGAGTGCAACCATTTTTGCTCATATTATGACCCAAAAAAAACGGAGTTTGTGTCGAGGGGTTTCCTGAAACAGAAGAAAAGAATTGCGAAGAAGAATTGCGAAAAAGAAGAACTGAAAAAGAAATTTCAAAAAAGTTTTAAGAAGAAAAGAAGAAAAACTGCGAAGAAGAGGAATTGCGAAAAGTATTAAAAGAAGAAGAATGCGAAAAAGAAGAATTGCAAAGAAAAAAATTGCAAAGAAGAAGAAGAATTTCAAAAAAGTATTAAGAAGAAAAAAATTGCAAAGAAAAAGAAGAAATTTCGAGAAGAAGAAGAATTGCAAAAGAAGAAAAATTTCGAAAAAGATTAAGAAAAAGAAGAATTTCAAGAAGTAAATTGCAAAGAGAAGAATTGCGAAGAAGAAAATTGTAAAAAAGAAGAATTGCGAAGAAGTATTTAAAAGAAGAATTGCGAAAAGAAGAATTTCGAAAAAGAAGAATTGCGAAGAAAAAAGAAGAAGAAGAATGTAGAAAAAAAGAAGAATTTCGAAAATATTAAGAGGAAAAAGAAATTTTGAAGAAGAAAAGAAGAAATTTCAAAAAGAAGAATTGCAAGAAGACGAATTGGGGAAAAGAAGAATTGCGAAAAGAAGAAGAAAAAGAAGAAGAAAATGAAGGAGGAAAGGAGGAAAACGAGGAGGAGGAAGAAGAATTTCGAAGAAGAAAAGAAGAAGAAAAATTTCGAAGAAGAAGAATGTTTATAGAAGAAGGCCACCGCAGGCCCTGGGGTGGGTGACGGAAGATCTAACTGAACATAAATTTTTAAAAATTTTCAACCTGGGAGGGATAGGTGCCCAGGGGTCAAAGCAAGGAGGGGTTTTTCTTTCCCCCCACTACGGGGGCTAACCTTATCAAGGACTACTGCTTAAGAAATTCACACCGTGCTGCACGTACCTGGTGGTGTGTGTGGTGTGGGTGTGTGGTGTGTGTGTGTTTGTGGTGTGGGGTTTTGGGGTTTTTGGTGTGTTTTTGGTGTGTTTTGAGTGGTGTTACGTTTTGTGGTGCTGTGTGTGTGTAGTGTGGGGTTGAAGAGAAAAAGTGGTGTGAGGGGAGAAGGAGTGAAGAAAGTGTGTTGTGTGGTTTTTGTGCCGCATGTTTTGTGTTTGTGTGTGTGTGTGTAGTGTGTGTGTGAGAGAGAAGTGTGGGTTTTGGTGTGAAGTG
>CM054140.1:46452894-46485904 GCA_028751875.1 Rapana venosa | reverse complement strand
ACAACACACACAACACCACACACACACACACACACACACACACACACACCACACCACAAACATACACACACAACACATACAGCACACACACACCACACATCACAAACATACAAACACACACACAGCACACACACACACACACACACACAGGGAGAGTCAAATGGACAGCGCTACCATAGAATAAATCGATATCATCAGTATAAAAGGTGACGGTGACGAAGACTAGTAATTTACATAATAATTATGGTAATGAGTATAACCAGAGATTGATGATTTGCATAATTCCGGATAATAATTAACAACGAAAGGCTTGGTCATTAGCATAATTATGATAATGATTCAGTGGCAATGTATTCGGCCTTCCAAGCTGGAATAGAAAGTGCCATCATTTGAACGCAAATATAATTTAATCCTTCTTCCACCTTCCCTTCCACCACCCCCCCCACCCCCCCCCCCCACCCCCCACCCCCACCTTCCAAAAAAGAAATCCTAAACATATCCCTCTCTTCGTTTCTGCCTTGTTCCTTTTCTTCCTGCGCCTCCTCCTTAGCTATTTCCTGCCTTTTTGGCCATCCATGGTTCTGCCTTTTTTTCTCCCCCAGAAAGACTTAAAAAGATAATTTTCTCTCTCGCGCCGAAGTCGGATCCGCTGGGCCTGACTTGTCAGGCGCTTAACGGCAGCGTGTCGCATTTTTGTTCATATAACGGACGAGCAATAGTTGCTGTCTGAGCGTTCGACAACGACGACGACGAAAAAGGAGGAATGTTAACCTTTCCCAGCACGTCTCTGTCTTGGTTTGTTTTTTTGTTTCGTTTTCCCCCCATCTCTCACTGACAGTGACACTAGTGACAGCAAAGGCCGGTCGGTCATCTGACAGGTTGTCGGCAAAACTTGATAGAACATGACAGTTGATTTGACGGTGGTGGAGGGAGGGAAAAGGGAGGGAGGGGGGGAGGTGGTGAAAAGTAGACGAGAGAGAGGAGAAAGGGAGAGAGAGAGAGAGAGAGAGGGGGGGGGGGAGGAAATACATTAACGTTATAAAGAAGATTCAAGCTTATTGCAAACATGCATATGAATAAAAGGTATAAGTGTGAGAGAGAAGGGGGTGGTAAGGAATATGGGCGTGGAATTGAATAAAGATGTCCTGATCAAGAGAAACATTTAGGTTGGGGGGGGGGGGGGGGGGGGGGGTGACTTGTTGAAGCCAGCAAGCCAACTAACAGTTTCGTAATGAAATTTGTGGACATCGCATTATTTTGCCGATTCATTCATCGATGCAAAATACTTTTTTTTTTCTTTTAAGACCGAGAGAGAGAGAGAGTGTGTGTGTGTGTGTGGAGAGGGAGGGGGCATCATGGGATGTGGGATCCCTTGCTATATTGTTGTTTTCTTATATTGTATTTATATTGAATAAATCAAGTTTAAACCGAAGGGTGAGGGGGAGAGAGAGAAAAAGAGAGAGAAAGAGAGTGAGTGAGTTAGTGAGTGAGAGAGAGAGAAAAGAAAAAAAATTACGATCCTTAAAAGAAAAAACAAAAGACAAAAATAGAAGCACCGAATAACCTCAGCGACAAGCCTAACGAGGGGAGACCACCCTGCCTCTTGCAAAATGCTCCCTACATTATCTGCTCTTGTGGTAGGACACCCGCCCCCCCCCCCCCCCCGTTCCCTCAATTGTATTAATAGCCGTATTAATAGCTATAAGGTCTTTGGTTACAATATTGTAAAGGGGGGAAAAAAATACCTCTGGCCCATCAATCATCGTAGTATTGGTGATGGTGTGTGTATGTGTCGAGTGAGTCTCTTCTTAAGTCCGGAAACCTTTGTCACAAAGGGAGAAGAAGAAACATGGGGGGGGGGGGGGGGGGGGGGGGGGGGGGTTGAAGGTGGTGGTGGAGGAGGGAGGCGAAGCCCACAATAAGAATTGGTTGGTGAAAAGTTGTCCTGTTAAGATCTAGGACGTTTGCAGGCACACACTTTGTGTGGGAGGAGGGGGAGGTCTCTCTCTCTCTCTCCTCTCCCTCCCTCCCTCTCTCTCTCTCTTTCTTCTCTCTGGTCTCTATCCCCTCACCTTCTTGTCTGTCTTCGCTCTCTCTTTCTTTTCCTCGATATATATGTCTCTGTCTTCTCTCTCTGTCCGTCTGTCTCTTCTCTCTCTCTCTCTCTCTCTCTCTCTCTCTCTTTCTCTCTCTCTCTTTCTCTCTCTCTCTCTGAGTTTTTCTCTCTCTGAGTTCTCTCTCTCTCACTCCTTTGTCTGTCTGTCGCTCTCTCTCTCTGTCTCTGTCTGTCTCTCTCTGTGTCTGTCTCTGTCTCTTTCTCTCTGTCTCTCGCTCTATCTCTGTGTCTCTCTGTGTCCATTGTTGGTAACTCCAGTAATGGGTTGTGGGGGTACAAGTCCCTTTCGGACCACTCGCGGAGGTGGGCGTCTTTGATCAGGGTACCGAAACTGCCTTTTTTGTTCTTTTTATCTTCTTCTTCTTCTTCTCTCTCTCTCCTCTCCCCCTCCCCCCCCCCCCCCCCTCTCTCTCTCTCTCTCTCTCTCTCTCTCTCTCTCTCCCCCCCCCCCACACTTTTTTTTTTCATATTTTTTTAGGAAAGTGTTTTTCTTGACGACACTCCTACCTTCTGTAACTTGTCTCCGTGTCTCAGCCTCTCTCTCTCTCTCTGTGTCTCTCTATGTCTGTGCGTGTGTGTGTCTCTCTCCGCCCCCTCTCTCCCTCTTTTTCTCCCTCACACACACACACACACACACACACACACACACAACACACCAATAGCAGCAGGACAAAACAAAAAATCGCCAAATAACCCCACTCCAAGAAAAGAAAGAAATAACAACAAGAGTAAAACAGAAACAAACAAGACATGGTGGGACGGACAACATTGCTCTCTCTCTCTCTCTCACTCTACCACACACCTCACCACAAACTCACTCACTCACATCACACTCATCACCATCCCTCACACACACACACACACACACACACAAACTCACTCTCACACACACAAACTCACTCTCACACACAACACACACACCATCACACACACACCACACACCACACACACACACATCACACACACACACACACACACACACAGAACTCAAAAAGTAGTCACATTTCTGGGTGTAACATCCGCGATCTGGGCTGCTGTTCTGAAGAAGAATGTGTCTCCCCCAAAATACGACGCACTTTGAAAAAGAAAGTGTTTTATCGTTTATTGTTGCTCTTCTCTCTCTCTCTCTCCCTTCTCTTCTTCTCTCTCTCTCTCTCTCTCTCTCTCTCTCTCTTCTCTCCCTCTCCTCTCCCTCCCCCCTCCCTCCCCCCACCCCTCCTCTCTCCTCCCTCTCCCCACCACTCTCTCTTTGTCTTATTAGGGTTTTCCCATTTTCTTTAAACACACGACTTTGCTGGGGGACAGCTCTTTTGTTGCTGTAGGTTCTTTTACGTGCGCTAAATGCATACTATATTCGAGACTCCAGGGTAGTAAGTTGTCTCCTAAGAGTACCCAGACCACCACCACTCATGGTTTAGTGAAGAAGGGAGATAAAATCGGCTTTGGGCGGGGAACTCGAAGCAAAATACGCTTATGGTTTGGTTTGATCAATTGATGGATGATACAGTCCCTTAATGGGATAACTCCTCTGTGTGTGGCTGTAATACAATCGCCTAAATTAAAAAGAAGCCCCCCCCCCCCAAAAAAAAAAAAAATCATTAAAAAAAATCCAAGCAGTCTTCTCGTTTTTTGGGAAGTATCCGTTACTTCTTGACCAAAACCCCCCTCCCCGTCTCTCTTGTCTTTCTCTTTCTCTCTGTCTCCCTGTCTCTCTCTCTCTCTCTCTCTCTCTCTCTCTCTCTCTCTCTCTCTCTCTCTCTCACCCTCTCCCTTCCCTATCCCCCATTCTCTCTCTTTCACCACCCCCTCTCTCTCCCTCCCTCCCCCCTCTCTCTCTCTTCCCCAGCTCCCCTCACACACCCCCACCCCCACCCCACCCCCTCCCCCTTAGTCTTTCTCTCCTCCTTCCTATTCCCTGGCTATTTCTTTGTGCGAGGCTGGTACTAAACAGCTTGTTCAGCTCTGTAGTAGTAGTTAAAGATCACTTAATCGAGCTACCGGCATGGGACAAAAAAAAAGGAAGATGCCTCCTACTGTGTGATCTCTCACTTCTTCTGAATCAGACATCCATCCCTCTCCCCCCCTCTCTCAGCCCCCCCCCCCCCCCCCCCCCCACCCCTTTTCACTTTCTCTCTCCCCTTAGTCACATCATCCTTTGTGCTCTGCTGATGTCAAAAGGGGGTTGGGTTGGGGGGTTTTTTTGGGGTGGGGGGGTAGGATGGTTCGACTCCCTACGGACAAAAAGTATCTGTTGTTAGGGTCCTGCTGTGCTCAAACGCTTTAGACTACAATGGGGAAAAGAGATCGTTCAGCGCTTTAACTGGTTAAAAGTGATTTGATGGTGCTGTGTGTGTGTGTATGTGTGGGTGTGTGTGTTGTGTGTGTGTGTGTGTGTGTGTGTGTGTGTGGTTCTCTCTCTCTCTCTCTCTCTCTCTCTCTCTCTCTCTCTCCTCTTTCTCTTTTCTCTTTTCTGTCACTCTGGTTTTTTTCTCTCTCTCTGTCATCACTCTCTGTCTCTGTTTTTCTGTCTTCTCTGTCACTCTCTGTCTGTCTGCCCCCCCCCCCCCTCCTCTCCCCCCTCTCTCTCTCTCTCTCTCTCTCTTCTCTCTCTCTCCTCTCTCTCTCTCTCTCTCTGTGCACGCGCGCACGCGTGTGTGGGTATGTGAATGTAGATGTATGTGCGCGTATGTGCTGGTAAGTCGGTCACTCTCTCTGTCTCTGTCTCTGTCTGTCTGTCGTCTGTCTGTCTCTCTTCTCTCTCTCTCTCTCTCTCTCTCTCTCTCTCTCTCTCTCTTCTCTCTCTCTCTCTGGGTGCGCGCGCGCGCGTGTGTGTAGGGGGGTATGTGAATGTAGATGTATGTGTGCGTATATGCTCGTAAGTCGGTCAGTCTCTCTGTCTCTGTCTTCTCTCTCTCTCCCCGTCATATCTCTCTCGTACGCGCACGTGTGTGTGTGTGTGTGTGTGTGTGTGTGTGTGTGTGTTTGTGTGCGTTTAACCGTGAATGCGTGCGTGTCGGTCCTTGCGAGCCAGCAGCTTCACCCTTCTCGTTTAGTTCAGTAGCTTTTGTGATGAGAATATGGTGGTGTGTTTGTATGCCACGTCACTTTTCGTGGGGTCCTCCATTTGTTCCGCGGCCTGTCACGTTGATTCGTCATTGGTCAGAAATGGGGGTGGGGGGGGGGGGGGGGGGGGGAGCCGAGGGGGGAGAGTGAGGAGAGGACAGAGTGACGGGACAAAGAACATGAAAGACGTGAAGACAAGGAGAAAAAAAATATATAACAAGGAAACAGAGGAGGGGGGGGGGGGGGGGGGGGGGTTGATGATGGATTGGTGGTGGTGGTTTTGTGTGTGTTTGGAGGAGGGGTGGGGGGGTGGGGGTTGGAGGAGAGAAGAGAATTATCATAGGAAGGCGAGTGATGGTGGCGGAAGTGCGGAAACGTTTAGAGGGAATATTGGAAGGGGGGGAGGGGGGGGGGGTTGAGAACAATAGAGCTGAGAAAGACAATTAAAAACAATGAGATTATTATGGTAGCGAAGAGACTGGTCAGAGAAGCACGCACGCACGCACACACACAGACACACACACACTGTCAGGGTGTCACACACTAACACACACAGTCTCTCTCTCACACACACCACACACACACACCTCTCTCCCTCCCTCTCTCTCTCTCTCTCTCTCTCTCTCTCTCTACACACACATAGATGACAGACGTATAGGGGAAGTAAGTTGGATTTTTTTGTTGGGGGGGGGGGGGGGGGGGTAGTCGGAGCAGGGGGTGATAGGAAGTGAAAGTCGGAGCCATCCCCCTATGGTATGCACACTAGCTAGGGATGTCAGAGAAATGGATTTCATACTTTGGAATTCTCTGAATACTTTCTTTCTGCCATGGATGCTCGTGTGGCTTGTCTAGTTGATAACTGTGATGGATGTTTAAAGTGAGATGAGAGAGAGAGAGAGAGAGAGAGAGAGAGATGAGAGAGAGAGAGAGAGAGAGAGAGAGAGAGAGAGAATGTTTTTGGGTGTGTGTTGTGGGCGTGTGTGTGTTGTGTGTGTCGAGTGTGTGTGTTTGTGGGTGCGAGTGTGTTGTGTATGTGAGAGAGAGAGTTGTGTGTGTGTGTGCGTGCGTGCATGTGTGTATGTTTGGTGTGTATGTGTGAGAGAGAGTTGTGTGTGTGCATGTGTGTGTGTGTGTTTGGTGTGTGTGCGCGCGCGTGTGTGAATGCGATTGCGAATGTGCTCTTGTTTCTCTCCACTACTGTGTTTGTGTGTTTGTAGCTCATGGTGTTTTGATTGTTATGGTTTTGTTGTTGCTGTTGTTGTTGGTGGTGTGGTGGTACTGGTGGTGTGCTGTCCCCTCCTCACCCCTCCATCTTATCCACTTTTCCCCCCTTTAAACGTCGCGATCACACACACACTTACCTAGGACAGTGGAGAGGGTTTGTTTTTTTAATGCGCTTTATGAATAAATCAGTCATTTAGCATTCATAGGTGTCTTGCAGGTGAGTGCCCTCAAGCACATGAATTTTCTGCCTGATAACCGTCATTGATGTCTTCTTTCTGGTGGTTCGTTTTCTTCCTTCCTTCCTTTCTTCCTTCCTTCCTCTAGCCATTTAATGTTTACGCCTAGATAGTAGTACTTTCTTAAATAATTAATAGTACACTTCGTACTTCTCACTGCCTGTTGGGGGCACGATAGACTGGTTCAGCCACGTTGCCTTTTGAAGACTGACTCTCTCTCTTTCTTTCTCCAACGGATTTAGCTCTCTCTCTCTCTGTGTCCCTGTCTGTTTCTGCCTCTGTCTGTCTGTCTGTTGTGTCTGCCCGTCTCTGCCTGTCGTCTCTGCTGTCTGTCTTGTCTGTCTCTTCTCTCATTTGTATCTGCCTGTCTCTGTCTGTCTCTCTTGACCGACGATTTCACCCTGCTCTCTGTCTGTCTGTCGGTCTGTGTGCTCCCTGTCTGTCTGTCTCTCTGTATGTTTTGTTTCTGTCTGTCTCTCTCTTGAACGACGATTTCAGCCTGCTCTCTATCTGTCTGTCTGTCTGTCTGCGTCTCTCCCTCTGTGTGTGCTCTGTCTCTCTCTGTGTCTTGTCTGACGATTTCAGCCTGCTCTCTGTCTGTCTGTCTGTCTGTCTGTCTGTCTGCCTCTCTCTCCCTCTGTGTGTGCCCTGTCTCTCTCTGCCTCTGTCTGTCTGTGTGTGTCTCTTGTTTGACGATTTCAGCTGGATACCAATCCGACAAGTCTTGTTTTGCTGCTTGATAGGATTGAGGCCAAAGGGGAAGGCTGGAGAGAGGGGAGGGGAGGGGGGCTGTAGGTAAGAGTAGGGAGGGAGAGAGTATGATTGAATCAGCACTTTTTTTCTCTCTCTTACGTGTTTCAAAGAGAAAACAGGTAAGACGGTTTTTCTCTCTGTCTCTCTGTCTCTCTCTCTCTCTCTGTGTCTCTGTCCTGTCTGTCTGTCTGTCTCTCTCTCTGTACTTTATCTGTCTCCCTGTGTGCAGTGTTCTCCATGATGGTGTCGGCAGTTATTGAACCAATGCAAATAGGGCTGAAGACGGTCAAAACAACTTGATTTAATATTCGGGAGGGAGGGAGTGTAAGGGGGGTGAGGGGGAATCAACCCACCCTCCCTCCTTCTTCCTCTTCCTTTCGTAGGTCATTGGTTAGAAGACAGGGGCGTGAGAGTAGTAGTAGTAGTTAGTAGTGTGGAGAGAGAGAGGGAGGGAGGGAGGGAAGGAGATGTAAATGGAAATGCTACGTTGTCAGTTATTGTTATTGGTGTGTAATAAATATGATTAGAGAAGGGGGAGGAAAATAGAGGGGCGGAGTTGCATGAAGGTGGTTAATATAGGAGGTAATTTTGGGGTGAAGGCAAACCGGGACAGTCAAGTCACCCCCACAACAAAACACCCCACACACTTTTCTGGTGTTCTTTTCTCGTGCCTATCCGCCCTCCACCCCGCCCCCCACTCTTCGCTTTTCCCCCCCCCCCCCCCCCCCCCCCCCCCACCCCCCCCCCCCCCCCCCCCCCCCCCCCCCCCCCCCCCCCCCCCCCCCACCCCCCCCCCCCCCCCCCCCCCCCCCCCCACCCCCCCCCCCCCCCCCCCCCCCCCCCCCCCCCCCCCCCCCCCCCCCCCCCCCCCCCCCCCCCCCCCCCCCCCCCCCCCCCCCCCCCCCCCCCCCCCCCCCCCCCCCCCCCCCCCCCCCCCCCCCCCCCCCCCCCCCCCCCCCCCCCCCCCCCCCCCCCCCCCCCAACCCCCCCCCCCCCCCCCCCCCCCCCCCAGGGGGGGGCCCCTTTCCCCCCCCCCCCCCCCCCCCCCCCCCCCCCCCCCCCCCCCCAACCCCCCCCCCCCCCCCCCCCCCCCCCCCCCCCCCCGCCCCCCACCCTTTCCCCCCCCCCCCCCCCCCCCCCCCCCCCCCCCCCCCCCCCCCCCCCCCCCCCCCCCCCCCCCCCCCCCCCCCCCCCCCCCCCCCCCCCCCCCCTCCTCCCCCCCCCCCCCCCCCCCCCCCCCCCCCCCCCCCCCCCCCCCCCCCCCCCCCCCCCCCCCCCCCCCCTCCCTCTCTCTCTCTCTCTCTCTCTCCCTTTAAATTACTTTTTTGGGCTGCCGCACCTTAAAAAAATTAAATTTTTAATTTTTTTCTTTGGCGTGTTATTTTTTTGGCAAAAATTTTTTACTTGGCCTGTGGTTTCTTAAAAGAGCCCGGGTTTTTAAAAATCTGCCCCCTCCCTTCTTTTATCTGTTTGGGTTAAAAATTGGGGGTGTTTTTGGGCTTTTTTATGTTTTTACTTTTTTTGCCCTTTGGTTTTGGTTTTGTTTGCCCTTTTTTTTTTTTTTGCCCTATTTTTTTCTTTTTTTTTTCTTTCTTTTTTTTTTAAGGGGGTGTCGCGGGGATAGATTTAGAGAAGAAGTTTTGGGGTTTTTAAATTTTTTTGGAAAAAAGTTTGTTTGGTGGTGGAGGGTGTTTTGGAAAAGGGTTTTTGTGTTTTCCACTGTTAAATTTTTGTGATTGTGTGATGTGGCATTTGTGGGGTGGAGGTGATTTGTGTGGTGTGTGTGTTTAGTGAAAATTGTGTGTATTTGTGTGGACAAGTGTGAAAAGTGTTGTGTGTTTTGTATTTGTGTGGAAAGTGTGTGGTGTGTGTGTGGTTTTTTTTGGAAAGTGTGTTGTGTGTGTGTGGGTGGGGAAGTGTGTGTATTTGTGTGACAGTTGTGATTGTGGTTTTGGGGTGTGAGGGGGTGGAAGGGGAGGGGTGAGAGAGAGGAGGGAGAGAGAGAGAAGAGAGAGAGAGAGAGAGATGTGTGTGTGTGAGAGAGAGATTTGTGTGTGTGAGAGAGAGAGATATGTGTGACAAAGTGTGTAGTGTGTGTGTGCGACAAGTGAATGTGTGTGTGTGACATTGTGTGTGATTGTGCGATTGTGTGTGTGTGTGTGAGAGAGATGTGTGTGTGTGTGTGTATTTGTGTGACAAAGTATGTAGTGTGTGTGTGCGACAAGTGAATGTGTGTGTGACATTGTGTGATTGTGCGATTGTGGGTGTGTGTGGGTGTGTGTGTGAGAGAGAGATGTGTTTGTGTGTGTGTGAGAGAGAGAGAGAGATGTGTGTATATTTGTGTGACAAAGTGTGAGGTGTGTGTGTGTGCGACAAGTGAATGTGTCTGTGACATTGTGTGATTGTGTGTGGAGAGAGAGATGTGTGTGAGAGAGAGAGAGATTTGTGTGACAAAGTGTGTGGTGTGTGTGTGCGACAAGTGAATGTGTGTGTGTGTTGACATTGTGCGATTGTGGTGTGTGTGTGTGAGAGAGAGAGAGAGATTTCATTTATTTTCATTTATACCACTTTAAGTCACGAGATTTCTCTGCGTGAAATTCGGGCTGCTCTCCCCGGGGAGAGCACGTCGCCACAAGAGCAGCGCCACCCTTTTTTGTGTTTTATTTTGGTCTGCATCTGTATTTCTTTCCCTATCAGAGTGGCTTTTTTCTAAGAATTTTGCCAGGGACAACTCTCTTGTTGCCGTGGGTTCTTTTACGTGCGCTGCATAATTTTCTGTAACACACGGGACCTCGGTTTATCGTCTCATCCGAAAGACTAGCGCCCAGACCACCACTCATGGTCTAATGGATGGGGGAAAAGTTTCGGGCCCAGACGGGATACGAACCACCGCACACTTCCGACCCGGACTTTTCGCTTTCTTGACAGGCGCGTTACCTCTAGACCACCGATCCACACAGATGTGTGTGTGTGGGAGAGAGAGAGAGAGAGAGAGAGAGAGAGAGAGAGAGAGAGAGAGATGTGTGTATTTGTGTGTGACAAAGTGTGTGGTGTGTGTGTGCGACAAGTGAATGTGTATGTGTGTGACATTGTGTGATTGTGCACTTGTGTGTTTGAAACACTCACTCACACACACACACACAACACACACACACACACACACACACACACACACACACACACACAGAGTCATGCACAGGTGGGCTTCTGTATAAATGTTTTGACGTCCCATTTAGACAGCTCATGCCTGTGTTTCTCCAGTCAGGACCCTCATCTGCAGGGGGAAAAAAAACCCAACAAAACCAAACGCCCAGCACCTGAAATGAAGTAGAATGATAGGGTGTTCTCCCAGTGTTAAACTTTTAACTACCTTCAGGTGTCGTGGGGACAAAGCCAAGGATTGACAAGAAGGGATTTAGAAACCCCATCCCTCACCTATTTGTTTCTGTTTGTGAATTCCATACCACAAAAATCAAGTACCGGCCCAGGTGTGGTGTGGTGTGTGTCGTGTGAGTGTGTGTGTGTGTGTGTGTGTGTGTGTGTGTGTGTTGTGTGTTGTGTGTTGTATGTAGGTGTATATGTATGTGTATGGTATGTATGATACAGAGAGAAAGAGAGAGAGAGAGAGAGGAGAGAGGAGAGAGAGAGAGAGAGAGAGAGAGAGGGAGAGAGAGAGATCCTAGTAATATAATTATGTGATATTCAAATAGATCTTTATTCAGAAAACTCTGTGTGTGTGTGATTTAAATAGATCTCTATTCAGAAAACGTGTGTGTGTGTGTGTGCGCGCGCGCGCGTGCGCGTGCGTGTTACCTTCATGTGAGCTCGTCTGTCAGTATAGGTGCGAATATTATGTACTGCTAGGTAATATAATGGCTTTGACCTAGATACAGTGAAGAGTACATCTGCTGTCTTTCTCTGTGTGTGTGTGCATACTAAAATGTATTGGGAGCAAAACATGTGCGGTCTTTTTTATGATCCATAGGAGTGTGACTGACACAGGCCTGTTTGTTTAGGTGTTTACTCTGTCTGCCGCTATCTTCTGTCTGTCTGTTTGTCTGTCTGACTGACACTGTCAGTCTGTCTATCTCTGTCTGTCTGTCTCTCTCAGTGTCACTCTGTCTCTCTCTGCCTCTGTCTCTCTGTCTGTCTCTGTCTCTCCACACGCACACTCACTTATGCAGACTCAGTATTTCTGCGTTTGCACGCATGCGCACACACACACATACGCGCGCGTGCACACACACACACACACACACACACACACCTTGGATAGGGGGGAGGGGGGGGGGGGGTGACACAAGTCCTTTAGTCATCATCCTCGAAATGGAAAAAAAGAAGTAAATTTAACAACAAAAGAAAGAGGAGTTCATAAACAAGGGTTTGAATGATGACCTAGATTGACTACCATGATGTGTGAATTGAGGTCAAGTACCTAACTGCTTTGTAACTGTGAGAAAGTGTCTCTCACTCCAACACCCCCACCCCCTCCTCTCTGCTCTTCTCATCGCCTATGTGTTTGCTATGTTTACCATGGGGGGGGGGGGGGGGGGGGGGGGGGAGACGTAGAAGGGAGCTGAGGGAGGTTGATGGTGGAGGGGGGGGGCGGGCAAGGCAAGCGTGGTGAGAATGGAAAAATAAACAAACTGTCAGCTGTGTGTGTTTTTGTTTGATTGATATTTTCCTGTCTGGATTGAGGCGTTGTAACTGCCAGACAGTGGAATGCACTGTCTGTTCTGTTTCTACACACGCAGACGCAAACACTCGCACGCAGGCGCGCACACACACGCTCACTATTACACACACACTCTCACACACTCACTCACAACACACACACCACAACTCTCACCACACACACACACACACCCAACACACACACACCAACACACACACACACACACACTCTCTCTCCTCACTCTCCCCCTCTCTCTCTCTCTCTCTCTCTCTCACTCACTCTCTCTCTCTCTCTCTCTCTCTCACACACACACACACACACACGGTGGGGGGTGATGATAACTGAAGTGCCGAATGGTGAGCTGCTGTTGCACTGACTGATGTTGTGACGTGTGAATTAAGGTCAAGTACCTCTTATAGTTCTCCTACGCCCCTCACCCCCACCCCCTGCAGTGCCCAGGTGTTTGTCAGGTGTAGAAGAAGAAGAAGAAAAGGAAAACAAAGCAATCCAGGTGAGAACTGGAAAAATAAATCGTCTTTGGAGCTTTTGTTTGTTGGAGATGTTTTCTGTCTGGATTTAGTGTGTGATGCCAAGATCAAAAGGATGGTTGAAGGATGGAACTCACACTCTCTCGCTTTCTCTCCCTCCCTCTCTCTCTCTCTTCTCTGTCAGTCTCTCTCTCTTTTCTTCTCTCTCACTCTCGCTCTCCTCTTCTCTGTCTCTCTGTCTCTCTCTGTCTTTGTTGTCTGTCTTCTTCTCTCTGTGCTGTCTCTTCTCTCTCGTCTGTTTGTCTTTTCTGTATGTCATGCTCTTTCTCTCTCTCTCTCTCTCTCTCCTCTCTCTCTCTCTCCTCTCTCTCTCTCGATATTGTTATCCTAAGTCATATTTTTGTAGCTGACTTTGTGTTTACAGTAACATTTTGTCGTTACTATTGCTTACACCCACCAAATACTAAGCAGTTCGGCAACCCCCCTCATGTATGGGCCAATGGCCTTTTTGTAAATAAATCAATCGAGTTCTCTCTCTCTCTCTCTCTCTCTCTCTCTCTCTCTCTCTCTCTCTCTCTCTCTCTCTCTCTCTCTGTGTTAGAGGGGTGGAGGCGGGGGCTTACAAGTGTGCATGGCTGTGAATAAGTTTGCTTTTTTTGTGTGTGAGCACTTAGGAAAAAAAAAGTTTTTCTTAAATTGTCTGGACCATGGCTACAGATTATTCTCTTTAATTTAAAAAAAATCTGTCAAGGAATTTGAAATATGGGTTTGCAGTTATTATTTTAAAAGTAACATATATATATATATATATATATATATATATATATATATTATATATATTATATATATATATATATATATATCAGACGAAATGTGTCATGTTTTGCCTTTGGAGCAGGTCGTAAACCGTTAGGCTTGTTGCTGGTTACAATGGCTTACGTGTGTAACGATTTA
This sequence comes from Rapana venosa, assembly GCA_028751875.1. Classification (NCBI taxonomy): domain Eukaryota; kingdom Metazoa; phylum Mollusca; class Gastropoda; order Neogastropoda; family Muricidae; genus Rapana; species Rapana venosa. Next base: position 46,472,395 of record CM054140.1, on the reverse strand, counting down.
AAAAGATAACAACAGAAAATCGTCCAACCAACAAATCTTAAGATCCTAGCCACTGTCTATCTGACTCTCTCTCTTGGTGGACGTCATTCCTGCCTGGACATGGGCCTTGATATAGATAGGCTGACCACTCACAGGGACTTTTCTTCATGTTTTTAAGTTACCGCTCTTTTATAACGAGGACACGTTTTTTTCGAATGAGGGGGGTCGAATTGTTTTCTTGTTGGGACAGTAAAGGAGGTTTACCACGGCACCACCACCCTAAACAAAGAAGTTCTCACATAATTTAGGTAGTTGGTTGGCTCGTTGTATATCTGCCCAACAAGACTTTTGTCTGTCTGTTTTTTTTGAAGAGGGTTCCTCCCCCCCCCCCCCCCCCCCCCCTCTTGTTCTTACAGTAGGTAGAGTCACGTGTGTGTCCGGTGATGATTATGTGAAGAATTTCTGACTGGAAGCAGTGCCCCTTTCTTTAGGACGAAAGTGATTTTACAAGGAGGTAACTTGATTTCTCCCAACACACTCAAAAAAGCACTCTTTTTTCCATGGTCTAGTAGATTTGAAGATTGTACCCATGTATTGTATTGTATTGTATTGTATTGTATTGTGTTCTTCTTTAATTTAACGTCTTTAAAGAAGAACACAATACATGTATTGTATCCGACTCTTAAGATTATGTGCCTCAACACCTTCCCCCACAGCAGTAAAGCTAATACAAACATTATCCTGTGTGTGGTATTTTTTCTTACAGATTCTTCGGGAGGTGGACCTGCAGCGTGATCTCAAGCACAGGAACGTGGTGGAGTTCCACAGCTACTTCGAGGACGACAGCAACGTCTACATCATCTTGGAGAACTGCAGCAGGAAGGTCAGTCGGGAGAGTTCCTACTTATACTGTAGTAGTAGTAGTAGTAGGCTGTCTTGTCTGGGCTGGGCTTGGCTTGGCTTTGCCGTCTGCCTGTCTGCCTGCCTGCCTGTCTGTCTGTCTGTCTATCTATCTGTCTGTCTGCCTGTTTGCCTGCCTGCCTGCCTGTCTGTCCGCCTGCCTGTCTGTCTGCCTGCCTGCCTGCCTGTCTGGCTGCCTGCCTGCCTGCCTGCCTGCCTGTCTGTCTGTCTGTCTGCCTGCCTCATCGTGACTAAAGACTTAGTTTTCTTCCCCTTTCTTCTCTTCAGTTTTCTCTCTCTCTCTCTCTCTTCTCTCTCTCCTCCTCTCTCTCTCTCTCTCTCTCCTCTCTTTTTCTCTCTCTCTCTCCTCATCTTACAAATACCTTGTTCTGTCTCTTTCTCTTTGTCTCTCTCTCAACCCTCCTCGCGTCCTCTCTCTCTACCCCCCTTGCATCCTCTCTCTCTCCCCCCTTCTCCTCTCTCTCTCTCTCTCTCTCTGTGCGTCTCACTCCCCCCCCCCCCCCCCCCCCCCTCCCCCCCCCCCCCCCCCCCCCCCCCCCCCCCCCCCCCCCCCCCCCCCCCCCCCCCCTGCATCTCTTCATTTTCGATCTTTCTTTCCCCTTTCTTCCTTTTTTCTTCCTCTCATCCTCATCTCCTCTTCCTTCTCATCTTCCTGCTCCCACCTCTATCTCCTCCTCTTCCCACCCTTGTATTTTTTTCTCTTTTTTCCCCCTTTATTTTCCTTCTTTTTATTTTCATCTCTCTCCTCTCTCTCATCTCTCTCTCCTCTCTCTCTTCTCTCTCTCTCCTCTTCTCTCTCTCTGCGTTGCATGTCCTGTCTCCCCTTGTTTGTATTTGCCTGGTTTGTTTTTTTGCTATTATAATCTACCCCCCTCCCACCCCCACCCCTCTCCCACAAGTCTTTGTTTTAATTCCATTTTCCCTTTTTTCTCTCTCGACATTACCGGCCTTTACCCCCCAAAAAGTTTTATTCAGACAACGTAGCACCAATACATATTTGATAAATGGAATACAAGCAATGAATATTCTTAACATTCATATACTGCAAAAATGGGCTGCAGTCGAACAAAATTGCGTCAAATAGATGAAACATAAAATAACTTAAGTATTTAAACATCGTTTAAAAAAAAATATTAGAAAAAGAAACAGCAAATAAACGACGATCAACAAGAGGGGTAGTAGATAGATGTATCACGGCAATACAAGGCCTTTTCACGTCACGTTCACATCTTCTAAGCTTTTACGTCATATTCAGAATGACGTGGTTGGTGTGGGTTGTTGGGTTTTTTTGATGTTGCAGAGATATAGGGACCAACTAAGCCTTCACACGTTGCCCTGAAGACAGATTTTGTGCCGAAAATACGCTGCGTTTAAAACATAGAGACAAACAGCCCTCTTTAAAAGGGGGGGGGGAGGTGACTAGCTTAAATTAGATGAGAGAGGTGCTATCACAAACGTGCAAGATGTGTCCGGAAAAGAGACTGTCTTTTGAACTATTTTGATTCAGTCAGTTTTTCATTTGATTTATGAGTTGAAGCAGACGTCTATAGCTGTAGCCTCCTATTTTTGAAAGAACATTAATTTTCTGGTCTTCAGGCGTGTTGAACAGCGGATTTTCTTGTCGTGTTATTCTGTGTTGTGTGTGGTGTGAGAGAGAGAGAGAGAGAGAGAGAGATGGAGGAGAGAGATTGTGTGAGTTGTGATAAAGAGAGAGAGATTGTGTGTGTGTGTGAGGAAGAGAGAGAGAGAGAGAGAGAGAGAGAGAGAGAGAGAGATTGTGTGTTTGTGTGAGAGTCTGTGTGTTATGTGACTGTGTGTGTGTGTGTGTGTTTTTAATTACATTTTGCTTTATGCAGTAAGAACGGGAAGGGGGAAACAAGTTAAAATCAAACGAAACGCACATCTATAGGATCACAGAGCCAAAGAGGCACAATCCCACGTCATTTTACCATCATCTTTCTTATTATTTATTTTCCTTTCCTTATTCTCTTATTCTGTTATTTCGAGGGATAATGGAATAAGCACTTACGTGCTTTTTTACATCCATTTCCCGCGTATATATGCGGGTTTTGTTATATTTCGTCATCCATTCCCACCTGCACACAGTGGACAACTGTTCCGAAAAACGACCAGGTTTAAAAAGGTGCGCAAAGATGTTCTGTGGGCAGTTTGCACACTGGGGCCTCTGAAGTCTCATCCAAAGGGAAGCTGTGAGTTTGGTTCTTGTCACAGACCCACACCAATAAGGTTTTATTTAACATGACTTGTTAAATCCTTGAGTGTTAAAGGATAACCCTCTCTACTTTCCCTTCCAGCCATACATCTTGGCCAAAATTGTAAATCCACCGGATTAAAGAGCAAACCTTGTTTTTGCTAATCGTTTTTTGATGTTGACTGAAAACCGTTCGAAGTGTGTGTGATTCAGATTATTTTATTGCTATTTAAGTCAAGTAGACTTATTTGACACAACAACAAAACTGTGTGTGTGTGTGTTTTCCTTAATTTAATGTCTTTTCATATTTAAGTGATATTTGTGTGAGTGTGTGTGTGTGCGCGTGTGCTATATCTGTATAGCCTGAAGGGATACTACTACAGTAACGGATGAAAATATATTTTGAGCGGCGATAAACCTGGTTTGTAGTAAGCCCAGGGGAACATGGATCTATATATACATATGTTAATGTATCGTGCTAGGACACATCGCATCGGTAGACCATGAAAGTGTTGTCGGTCCTGATCCATGTTTGATTTACTGCTCACGGAGTTCCTTCCCCTTCCCCGGAGTAGTAAGGAGGGGGGGGGGGGGGGGGGGGGGGGGGGGGGGGGGTGGGGGGGAGGACCTGCTGTGCATCAGTTTTTTTAACGTCTCTTTCTCTTGAGTTTGATGGTTGGGTCGTGACAAGGCTCTCTGCTCTCTCTCTCTTCTCTCTCTCTCTCTTCTCTCTCTCTCTTCTCTTCCCCCCCCCCCCCCCCTTCGGATGAGACTATAAACCGAGGTCCCGTGTACACACGCACGCAGAACATCTTGCGCACACGTACACGTTAAAAGCTGTTCCGCTTTTCGGAAGAGTAGGCCATTGTGTGCCTATGGGAACGGATGACAAAAGTTACAAAACTACATATAAAGGACTGGAGGGGAAAAAAGCACATGCATGCTTATTCCATTATCCTCGAAATAAAAAGAATCTCTCTCTCTCTCTCTCTCTCTCTCTCTCTCTCTCTCTCTCTCTCTCTCTCTCTCTCTCTCTCTCTCTCTCTCTCTCTTTACCAGTTATAAGCAATGTAAGCCTTCGATGTGTTAACGTTTCATGGACAAGTGGCGAAGGTCGTGACTAACAAAGGGGTGGTGGGTTTTTTCTTCTGTATGTTTGTTTGTCTTGCTCTTTCTTCTCACCACTATAGATGGCCCCCTCCTCTTTGTCTTGCTCTTTCTTCTCACCATAGATGGCCTCCTCCTCTCCCTATCTCTAGCGTTTTATGGGCAAACAGCTTAGGTCGTGGCCAAGTAGACCTATGTAATAATTATATTCTTCTTTTCTTTTGGCAGTGTGGCCTGTCCATTTCTTTCTTTGTCTTCTTGGTTTACTTTCTCCTTGTCTTTCCACAGCCTTCTGGTCTGGTTCGTGTCACTTGATAATTCGTAAGAGTAGGCCATTGTGTGCCGGTGGGAACGGATGACAAAATTTAGAAAACCGCATACACACGGGGACTGGATGTAAAACACATAAGTGCTTATTCCATTGTCCTCGATATAAAATAGTAAATAAATAAAAAATTAATTCCCCATTTAGACCCCCCCCCCCCCCCCCCCCCCCCCCTCACCATTCCCCCCACCCCGATTTTAAAAATGTTGTCAAAATAAGAAAAGGGGGTAGGGTCGTTTAGACGTTTTATCTGCCTATAAAAAAGTAAACCGCGAGGTTCTGAGTTCGATTCCCGGGCCCTTTCCCTTTCTTCTCCAGTTGATGGGGGAAAAAATCGAACGGGCGAAACTTTTGGAGGAGACTCTGGGGGTCTGTGTGTTATGGACTTGGTTATGTCAAAAAAAACCCCCTGACAGTTGAAAATCGGGGAAAGGGGGCAAAGGGGGTTAACCTCCCTTCCCCCCCTTTTCCCGACTGTCCCCGGGAAATTTTGTAGGGGTTTAGTTCCCAACTGTATCTTCCCGAAGTCGGAATGCGGTACCCTTTATAAGGGGCTTGGGGGGGAAAAAAGGCCCCGGGATACGCAAAAAATTCACCCCTTGGTGGGCCTCAGAGCTCTAGCCCAAAAAAAAAGAAAAGAGGAAGAAAAAACAAAAAAAAAAACAAAAAAAAAACAAAAAACCACCACCCCCCTTTTTAAACCCCCCAAAAAAAAATTTGGGTAAAAACCCTGTAGTCAGCAGATGTTTATTTAAAAAAGTATTGGGCGAGTTTTTTTGATTAGCTGGTTTTTTTTAAAATGCCCCGCTTTGAGAAGACCATTTTTAAAATTTGATTTTGTGTTTCAGTGTGTGTGTAAATCTGTGTGTGTGTCTGTGTGTACTCTTTTGGGGGTACTCGGGTGACAGTGTGTGTTACTGTGTACTCTGTGTGTGGGGGGGGGGGGGGGGGGGGGGGGGGGGAAATAGTAGTAATTTAAGAGGAGGGGGGAAAGGGAAATTTTAAAAGTCCCGCCGCCCAATGTTGTTAAAACCCAAAACCCCGGGGGTGTACAAAAAAAAACAAAAGTCGACGTTGTGCTGGACCCCGTGGTTTTGAGTGTCTTATTGTTGGCGGTTTTGGGCTTTTTGAAATCGTTTCAGGGTTGGTTGATTTTGATTTTTTACCCTTGGGAAAAAGGGGGGGGGTTCTTTGGTTTGTGTTTTGGTTTTTTTGCAGGAAATTGACTTTTTGCCGTGATACGAATTCATAGCCAAGGGTGGGAAAAAAAAACCCAAAAAAAACCAAAAAAACTTTCAACCCTACTTAAATTTTCATTTGCTTTTTAGATTTTTTTCTCATTTTTTTTTTTTCGTTTTTTTCTCTCTTGAAAAAATGGGGTTTTAAATTTTAAAATATATATATTATATAATATTTATTATATATATATATAAAATTATATATATATATATATTTTATATATATTTATATATTTTTTGAAATCCCCCCCTTCCAGAAGTAGGGGGGGAACGCTAAAAATAGAAAAAAGAAGAAAAGAAAAAAGAAGGAGAAGATTGTAAAACACTAAGATTCCCGACCACACAGGGGTCACACACAAAAAACACACACACACCCACAAAAAAAAGTAGGGGAGAGGGGGGAGGGAGAGGGGGAGAGAGAGAGAGATGGGGGAGAGAAGAGCGGAGAGCCCGGCGGGGGAAGGGGAGAGAGATTTGTGTAAAACGGAAGTGAAAGGAAAAGGCCCCGTCTGTGACCTCATAAACCAGCGGGCCCGGGTTCTTTTTAAAAAATTTATTATATAAAAAAGTTGGAGTTGACAGTCATCGGTTTTTTGGTGGGAGGGGGGGGGAGAGAGAATCCCTTTGTTCATGGTAGGTGGGGGGATTAGGGCTGATAGTAATCTCAAATTTCCTCAGTTGTGGTGGCTTTTTGTTTTTTTGGGGGTTGGGGGGGGGGCCCCCCCCCCTTTTCCCCTCTCTCTCTCTCTCTCCTCTCTCTTCTCTCCTCTCTCTCTCTCTCCCCCCCCCCAAACCCCACAAAAACATTCTCTCTTCAGTTTTCACTTTTCTCTCTGGCGTCTCTCCCTTGTCTTTCTGTCCATCTCTTTTTTTCCTCTGTTCCCCCCCAAGATTGTGCGGGGAATCGCCCAAATTTTTCCCCATTGGGGGGTTTGTAAAAAAATAGGGGGGCTCTTCTCTTTTCTCTCGGCTCGTCCCCTGTCTCTCTTTTCTCTCTCTCTCTCTCTCTCTTCTGCTCGCTCCACACACACACAACACACACACCACAACCCCACACACAGTGCACACACACACAAACACACAACCCCCGCATCCGTTCGTTGGTTCGTTCCCTTCATTCCTTCTTTTCTCCTCCCTTTTTCCCTCCCTCCCCAAAACCCCTCTCCCTCCCCCCTCTCTCCCCTCCCTCTTTTCTCCCCCCCTCTCCCCCCCCTTCCCTCCTCTCTCACCCTCCATCTTTGTCTCTCACTTCCCCTCCCTTTCCCCCCCTCTCCCCTCTCACTCTTTGTCTCTCACTTCTCCCCTCTCTTCACCCCCTCTCCCCCCCCCCCCCTTTTTCCCCCCCCCCCCCCCCCCCCCCCCCCCCCCCTTTTTCTTTTCTGAGAGAGACTGCCGGAGGAGAGCTAGATGGGCTGCATAATACTTATGGAGTAGAGAGGGAAAAGCCCTGGACAGGTTGTTGCTTGTTGGCTCCCAGCTCTGACTGTACTGTACTGTACTGTACTGTACTAGACTGGACTGGACTGGACTGTACTGTACTGTACTAGACTGGACTGGACTGTACTGTACTGTACTAGACTGGACTAGACTAGACTGTACTGTACTGTACTGTACTAGACTGGACTAGACTAGACTAGACTGTACTGTACTGTACTGTACTAGAGTGGACTAGACTAGACTAGACTGTACTGTACTGTACTAGACTTGGAAATGGATGGACCACCTGTCGCCCACCAACAACAACCCTGAGGGGGAAAAATTAAAAGAAGATTGGGGGGGGGGGGGGGGGGGGGGAGAGGGAGGGAAGGGGGAGAGAGGGAGGGAGGGGAAGGGAGAGGGGGAGGGGGGGGGGGAATCAGAGAGAGAGAGTAAAGGGAGGGGGAAAGTAAAGGGAGGAGAACGTGCGAACATGTGTGAGAGAGAGAGAGAGGAGCAAGAGAGAGGGAGATAGTAAAGGGAGAGAGATGGTGGGGGGGGGGGGGGGGGGGGGGATCAGAGAGAGAGAGAGAAAAGGAAGTAAATGGGAGAGTGAGTGTGAGTGAGTGCGTGCGAACGTGTGTGTGTGTGTAAGAGATAGAGACAGAGAGAAAGATGGTTTGTGTCAGAGATAGATAGATAGATAGAGGAGAGGGGGAGAGAGAGGGGAGAGGAGAGAGAGGGGAGAGAGAGGAGAGAGAGGAGAAGAGAGGAGTAAAGGGGGACAGAGGGGACACAGAGAGAGAGGTGGGAGGTAGTAATCAGAGAAGGTCATCAACAGGTAAGGTTATTAAGGTAAGCCGTCTCCTCACGTTTCCTTTCGGGCACAGTACACCACAAGCTGCCCTCCTTCTTCTTCTCAGCCTGGCCTCCAGTTAGAACTCCAGGCCCCTTCTCTTGGATCAGATTACATAAGCACTAAGCCACACCGGCACTGCTACTGCCACCCTCCCTACCTGCCTGCCTGCCTGCCTGCCTTCATGCTGCAGGCTGTGCCTGTGTCGTGTGTGTGTGTGTGTGTGTGACTTTTGGAGTTGGACAGGATTTTCGTGTAGCTGGGTATATGAAAGGCTTCCGGGAAGTTTTGTGTGGGGTGTGTTGTGTGCGTGGGGTTGTGTGTGTGTGGTGTGTGAGAGAGGGAGGAGAGGGAGGGGGAGAGAGAGAGGAGAGAGAGAGTGTGTGTGTGAGAGGAGAGAGAGAGAGGAGAGAGAGAGAGAGAGAGAGAGAGAGAGGAAGAGTGTGGGGTTTATAGAGACGAGGAGAGAGAGATTGATAATCGTTTATTCTCAAGGGTTACAGATTAGTATTAACATATCCCCCCCCCCCCCCCCAATGGACCTGAGAGAGAGAGAGAGAGAGAGGGGGGGTGGTGAAGGGAGGTAGGCAGGCAGGCATTTAAGAAAAGAAACCTTAAGTCATGATGACTATTATACTCAAAATCGAATCGGTAGATCTAGTCCTAATACTGTTTTTCATACTCGCATGCCAAGACTCAAAATTCGCAGATTTACGGTAAGTTACCTGCAGTGTTTTCAAAACGCTGTTGCAGAGTTTCAACTAGCCTAGGTGTACTCTTTACCCCCTCACCTGCCAGCGTTTGGGACAGTTTTTCTTTGTGAAACGGGTGTGGGGGGTGGTTCTCACACCGCAAGCAAAACCCGTTGTCCCATGTGGTGGGGTGGGGGTGAAGTCAGGCAGAAGAAACACCAGTTGGGCCGCCTATAAGGGTGAAGGAGAAGAAGTTGGGGGATTTACAGGGATTGGAACACCTACAGCGGACCTCCCCTGACCTGTCCTTGACAGTCTGTTGTGGGCTTGTGGTGGTCTTTTTTACTGCTGACTTAGGGTAGGTAGGTAGGGCTATAGAGCTTGTGTGTGCGCGGCTTGTGATCAGCTTGTCTCAGTATGTGTATCGTGGTTGGTGAGCGCATTGGTAGCTTATGATGTATACGTCATGCTCGAAACACGTGGATACATGTGACTGTTGTGTCCGCAGCTGTCTAGCTCGGTCTTTCTCTGTCTCTTTCTCTCTCATACACTCACAGATACCACGAGAGAGAGAGAGAGAGAGAGAGAGAGAGAGAGAGAGAGAGAGAGAGAGAAGCATTCCCCCCCCCCCCCCCCCCCCCCCCCCCCCCCCCCCCCCCCCCCCTCCACGAAAAAAACCCCAAGTAAGCAAACGGACAAAAACCCGAACCTAACGCCCCTCCCCAGCCCCTAACTCTAAAACCCCCAACAAAAAACAAAATAAAACTGCAAACACAACAACAAACAAAAATAGGGGTGGGGTGGGGAGGTGTAGAGCACAGCTTTAGCGTAAATTCGTTTTACTTTAAATGCGAGCTAGACAAGCGATAATAGTTTGATAACAAGCGATTGACATTGTGAGGGGGGGGGGGGGGGGGGGGGGGGGGGGGGGTCGATGATGGAAAGCCTTTTATAGTAGTCGTTCTTAACTATCCGACGCTTCGCAATTTTATTTTATTTTATTTTTTGGGGAGGGGGGGTACATTTGGATGGAGATGCATACAATGATGACGTTATCTTCCTTTTGGCTGAAGTCCTGGCTGTGTTATGCCGGCGCCACATCTTCTCTCTGAAAGCGTTTCCTTGTAGTGGTCTCCCTCGGTTTCCTATCTTCCATCTTCTTCCTTTTTGTTTGTGTATTATTGATTGCTTATTTTGATGATTATCTTTCACTGTGTCGTTGGTTTAACTTAGACATTCACTTTTCCACCCATTATACTTTAAGTTTTTTTAACAAGATTTCAAGGCATGATTTTGTTTCTTGTTCTCTTATGCCAGTAGATCAGGAGTAATGCAGTTAGTTTTGTAGTAGTGTTTTTGGAATGTGGTAGCTGGCCTTGTTAAAAACGAGACACTACGCTCCTCTACCCCCCCCCCCCCCCCCCCTGCTGTGTGTGTGTGTGAGTGAGAGAGATTTAGCATTATTCAAGTACCACGATAAAGCCACATGAAGCCGCTGCCATGTTGTATTGAACATGCTCACACGTGTCCATGCAGAACGAACATAATTTGTTTAAACTTGTTTTTATTCACATACACATACGTCAACATTACAACGAATATGGTGAGGTTCTGATTTTAGGTCATTGGGGCTTCTCCAGCTTTTTGCTTAGTTTTTGTTCCGTTTTGTCTTTTTGGAAGGAGCAAAACCTCATTAGTTCACTTCAGTGGCTTTGATCCCCGAAGTGCCGTATAGATTTTCTGCCATGAAAAAGAACCTCAAGACACCGCCCTTTTGTTTTTCGCACTTTTACCTGCTGGGATCTGTGGCGTTTCTCTGATCAGTTTACAGGTAAAAAGGATTAATCCACTAATCGTGTCACGCACATTGCACCGGCAAAAATCTCTCTTAATTCTTAAGCCTCCGATTAGGTCTACCACGCCGTTAGCGTTTGGCACCTCTTTGCGTGTAGACCCCTGTCCTGTGCTGTCCCCGCGGTGTGAAGAAAACAGCAGCAGGTTGTTTAGCCTTGTGTAGTACTGCTGGGCTTGCACCGTACCTTGCAGAGTAGCGACTGCAACGGCGGTAATCGAATCTTTGCTATGGTTAAACCGTGTTGGGTCTGTGACGTTGACCTGTGGTTTTCAATTAGTATGATTAGGCTGTCAGGATTGTTTGCTTTGCTCCTCCCCCCCCCCCCCCCCCCCCCCCCCCCCCCCCCCTTTCATACTTCCACCGTTTCGTTTTTTGGTCTCCTTTCTTTCACTCAACCTTGTTTTCCCCCCCCCTTTTTTTTTTCTAAATTAATAAGTATAAAATGTTTTAGTTCATATTCCTTAGTTAGGAACAGTTCCGTGAAGATCGGATAAAGATGATAAAAAATGACATAATTATACGACAAAAAATAATAATGATATGAAACCTTAATTATACGACAAAAAATAATAATGATATGAAGGCTTAATTATAGGACAAAAAAGAATAATGATTTGAAGACTTAATTGTACGACAAAAAGGAATAATGGTATGAAGAAGAAAGGTTCAAGTGCATGAAATAAGGAAAGAACGAGCGATGAATAGAAGAGGGGTGGGGCCTGAGCCATTTCGAAGTACATAGTGTGTCTTTTGGTCATTATTTTTCTCTTCCTCCCTTTCGAATAAGAGCTTGGATAAGCGAAAACCTTAAGAAATTACCCGCTTGTCAGAACGTGTATTACGCGCGCGCGCTCACAAGAGTAACAATCATCTCGTGCATAAAAGTGGAGCTAAAAATTGCACGTTGGTTTGTGGGAAAATGATGTGACACAGTCATCATTAAGACTCATTGCAAATAGCGGTGGTAAAAGATTGTCACCCTGACATATGCCCTTCGTACGCTTTAAACATTCTCTGAAAATTACGCAGCATTTTGATGAACAATGCTGCTCTATCTCCCACATCTTTGATGATGACTAGTATTAAACCGCGTATGACAAAATTCAAAAGGTTTTCAAGCAGATAAATGATCTCTTTAACAGTATCGAAAGCTTTTTCAAAGTCAAGATAAAACTTCAGTTTCAGGATTTTATGTGCATACCCTGACCCATTCCTTCTCTATTTGATCAGGATGTGGTGGGAAGGAACAGTACGCTTTCAGAAACTGCCCAGTCAGCATTGAAGGCTGGCAGGTTTGGGTGGCATTGTTAGCAAGGTGGCTTGGCTTGTTGTAACACGCGAGCTGTTGCGAAAGCTGATATTGGGGGCTGGCCGGTTGTCAGTGTAGGTTTTCTTCTGTACAGCCTGAAATCCAGATCATTATTATTTGTGTGTTGGCTATGCTGTCTGTCTCCATGCGCTGCTTTGTCGGTTTCTAGTAATGTGGGTGGTTGTATTGAGCGATGCAGTAATGTTTTCTGTCTCAATCTCTGTCTGTGTCTGTCTGTCTGTCTCTGTCTGTCTGTCTGTCTGTCTCTCTCTCTCTCTCTCTCTCTCTCTCTCTCTTCTCTCTCTCTCTCTTCTCTTTCGCTCTCTCTCGTTTTATGAGTATATGTTCTCATTATATGGTGCACATTTTAGAGTAAGACAAGGTCTGGATGTTTAAACAAAAGAAGGATAGTTAGTCCTCGAAATATTTTGGTTTTCTTCTGAGCTCTCTCTCTCTCTCTCTCTCTCTCTCTCTCTCTCTCTCTCTCTCCTTCCCTTCTCCGCCCACCCACCTTCCCACCCCTCTCCCTTCTCTTCCTCATCTTCCCTCTAATATGTGCATGTGCTCGTGAACCTGCTTTAGTTTGCACACACCTGTCTGACTGATTGACTGGCTGAGGGACTGACTTCATCTCTTCTTTGTCCCTTAGCCCTCTGTCTCTTCCTTTTTCCTTGCACCCTCCCTCCCTCCCTGTTTTCTTTTGTCATCTCTTCCCCACTCTATACCTCTCCCTCCCAGTAGCTTCTCTTTTCAACTTTTCCCTTCTCTGCCTGATGGCAATAAGAGGTGGTAGTTTAAGTAGTAGTAGTAGTAGTAGAGGTAGTTTCTTCACTTGTGTTTGTTGGTGTTGGTCTGGAGTTTAATTTCTGCATATTTCTGTAATCCCCCCTCATAATAAACGTTTATAAGCCTGTGGTATTCTTAAGGGAACATGTTTGCTGTTTGGTTGACTCCCGTCTCAAACACACCTGCACGAACCCACCCATGCATACCGTTATCCTTGTCTATCTGCCTGTCTGTCTACCTGTCTCTCTGTCTCTGTCTCTGTCTCTCTCTCTCTCTCTCTCTCTCTCACATCTCTCTCTCTCTCTCCTCTCTCTCTGTCTGTCTGTCTCACAACCTCTCTTTCTCACATTCTCTCCACCACCACCCCCTCTTCTCCGCCTCTGTCCACACCCCAATATGCACCCTCATTATTCTCTCTTTCGCCCTGTCTCTGACATTTACTTCCCCCTCCCTATCATCTTGATATCACATAATGTGAAAAGACATTAAAATGAAAAACAACACACCGTGACACGAATACATGCAAACTTGCGGTTTTTGCGCTGTAAACATAAACGCGTGTGTACACACGCACGCACGCACGCTCGCACACGCATATACAGAAAAGTTTGACTTGACTTGACACAGGCGCACACAAACCACCAACACGTGTTGTTTATTGCAGATTAACTTGACTTTTGTATTCACACACACACAAAACACACACACACACCACACACACACACACACACACACACACACACACCACCACCACCCAAACCACCACCACCACCACCCAACCTTTTTTTTGTTTATTTTTTTGTGCTTGTTTATCGTCATATTAACTTGAATCCGTATTCTCTCTCTCCTCTCTCTCTCTCTCCACCCTCCCTCTCCCCTCCTCCCCCTCCCCTCTCCCCCCCCTCCCCCCCCCCCCCCTCCCTCTCTCCCCCTCCCTCTCCCTCCCCTCTCTCTCTCCTCCCCCCCCTCTCCCTCCCTCTCCTCCCCTCCCCCTCCCCTCCCCCCCCCCCCCCTCCCTCCCTCTCTCTCTCTCCCTGCATGCAATTTTTTCTTCTTCTTTAGTAGAAGTAAAGAATCGCTCTTGCAAACATTGTGGTGCTGCAAGCAAGACAAGGGAAGGAAGTGAACAAGTACGTACCCCTCAAAAAGTGAACTGAAGTAGGTTGAGCTGACAGAGGGGGGTGCCCCTGAGACCTTGTAAGGGCTATCAGGGGAAGTTGTTGAGCACGCGTAATCCACTGTAATCTACTGTGGTGTGGTGGTCACTCTACTGCTGTATAGTTTTCAGTGGTCAGTCAGCTTTTTTTTCCTTCTCTGTACTGGGAGTGGTCAGGTTAACGGGGTTTTTTTCCCACCCTTAACTGACCCTTGTCTCCTCCCTCTCCCTCCCTCCGTCCTTCTCCCTCGACCTCTCTCCTCCCTGTCTGACCCCCCCCCCAAATCTTTTCTACCACTTGTTTTTAGTTCGTGGTGTGTGGGGTGTGTGTGGTGTGTGAGAGAGAGAGAAAAGAGAGAGAGAGAGAGAGAGAGAGAGATTGTGTGTGTGTGTGTGTGTGTTTTGTGTGTGTGTGTGTGTTGTGTGTGTGTTTGTGTGTTGTGTTGACGGAGACATAGCTCTTGTTCTCACACTCTTAGCCTGACAAAATGTACATGTACGTGCGTGTGTGTGTGCTTGGTTTGTTTTAAACGTGTTAATGCGAAAACATGTTTAATTAAAACAAATTTGGCAAAAAGTGCGTGGTTTTATTTTTGTTATTAGTTTTTTCTTTGGCAACATGTTGAATTGAAATCTTTTTCATTGCCATTATCATAATGACCACATACTGATCAAATAAGGTGGAGAGAGGCTGTATACATAAATAAGAAAAAAAGAGGCAAGTGAACAATTCGTGGCACATAACAAAGAGTTACAGGAAAATGATTGTAAGGAATTTACCTAGGCCTTGTAATAGAGCTCTACATGGTCTTCTTAAGTTTCCATTAGTTATATATCCACACTAAAACTTATCTTCCTCCATTAGTTATACAGCTATACTGTAGCTATCTCCTTCCATTAGTATAACTTTGACATTATAACTATCCCCTTCCATTAAATGTAGACACACTATCATTATCTCTTTCTGTGAGTTGTATGATTATAAAAGCTTTCTCCTTTCATTTGTTGTATATCTATATTTTGTCATACGAAGGTCAACATTATACTATCCCCTACCATGAGGTTTTTTTGTTTTGTTTTGTTTTTAATGTCTACAATATAACATTATTTTCATTTCATTTGTTAAAGTTGTCTACATTATACCAATATCCCCAAGCCAGTCATGTTACATAATCCCCCCCCCCCCCCCAAAAAAATAAATAATAAATAAAAAAAAAAATAAATCTTTTTTCCCGTTCCTTTCCCCCTTTTACATCACCCCCCCCCCCCCCCCCCCCCCCCCACTCTTCACTTCTTCACTTTTTTCTAAGCTGTCTCTCTCCCCTCTACAAATCCCCCCCCCCCCCCCCCCCCCCCCCCAAAATTCTTCCTCCCCTAAGTGCTGTCCCTTCGGGGTTCGTTCCAATTGGAACGCGCAGAATTTCCTCGGAATGTGAGGTTTTGCCTAATCCCCGAACGCCTCTGCTATCAAGCGACCGTGTAACTGTCAGCAATGTCCTCGTCTCTCGTCATGCCACTGTCCCCGGTGCGAGGGTAAGGATAGAATTGATAGAAGAAGATAGATAGAAGATAATAGATAAATGTATAGATAGATAGCTAGATAGATAGCTAGATAGATAGATAGATAGGTATAAGTAGGTGACAATAGCTACAGACGATACAGACAACAGACAACCCCCGACAGACAGATAGATAGATAGATAAGATAGTGGCAACTTCAGGCTCTTAGACTAAGAATAGGTTAATAGAAAAAGACAAGACAGACAGATAGACCAGACAGTGTAAAAAAAACAATAAAAGACAGATAAAAATAGATAGATAGATAGACAGAACAGACAGACAGAACAGACAGACAGACAGACAGATAGTTTTAGATAGATAAAAAACAGACAGACAGACAGACAGATAGATAAAGAAAACAAAGACAAAGCAGGAAAAAATTTGATAGTTAGATAGACAGACAGACAGAAAAAGATAAGATAGATAGATAGATAGATAGATAGGAAAAGAAGAGATAGATTAGATAGATAGCATACTTCAGGCTCTAGATAGATAGACAGATAGACAGATACAGACAGACAGACGGACAGACAGACGGACGGACGGACAGACAGACAGACAGACAGACAGACAGATAGTGCAGGCTTCAGAGCCCCGAGCCTGTGATGACAGGGTGCAGGCCTACTACCTCCCTGCAGTATGTATGTATGTATGTATGTTTTGAGGGTGGTGGCTCTCACTAGGCCTGCTGCCTTAAGGCAAATAGGGGTGGGTACCCAGGTACGCACACTCAGGACGGGTGTCTGGTCTTCCTTGTTGGGACCTGTATTTTAAAGAATAAACCTGCGGCATGTTAGTTTAGAAAGGAAAGTGGGATGTAATGATGTGGGGGATGGAAGGGGGTTTGAGGATAGGTTTATGAAAATGCTGTTGGGGCCGTGTGGGGGTGTGTGTGTGGGCGGGCGCGTGCGTGCGTGCGTGTGTGTGTGTGGGCGCGTGCGTGTGGGGTGTGTGTGGGGAAGAGAGGATAACTTTTGGGGTTTAGAGTCAATCTGTACAAAATGTAGGTGCGTGAATTTGGTGACAAGTCATTTTAAAGTGCTTATTTGTTGTAGAATATTTTGAAGGGAAAGAATTAAGTTGTCTACCTTGGTTCATAGCTATAGACTACAGAAAAATCAGAAAGGGATGCATTAATATTTACAGCGAAACTGCAGTCTAAAGGGTGATCGTAAGGGTATCTTAAGTTATGAGGACAGAAAACGAAGTTCCATTATCACATGGCATCATAAAACTTTATTACTATGCTCTGTTGTCAGAGGTATCTGTGTGGCTAAGAGGATATAAATTGCGTACGCTCATACTCATTGCAAAGAGAGTTTTGAAAAACAAAATAAGAAAAACCCTCCCAAAATACCCATTCCAAAAATCAACCAAACCAAAAACCAAACTAAACCAAAACAAAACACACACCACACACACACACACACACACATCTGTGGGACTCTCGCTCTCTCTCTCCTCTCTCTCTCTCTCTCCTCTTCTCTCTCATCTCTCTCTCTCTCTCCTCTCTCTCGTTCATCTCTCTCTCTCTCTCATCTCACACACACACACACACACACACACACACACACACACACACACACACACACACACTCTCAAGGTATGTGAGAATCTTGAACAAAAAAGGAATGCGCTTGTTAGGTGTACCGTAACACTCGAGAGAGCAGGTAGTGGTGATATTAAGTACGTGTTGACTAATGGACGGGTACACAGCCTGGTTGTTGGTGTTCCTTCACACCATGACCACCCCCACCCGCAACACACACTCACACACACACACAACAACGAAGGGACGTGTGAAGGGCCAGGTGCGTTTTGATAAGGGTAAAAGACAGACCTGTCAATATTGGGTAGTGGTAAAAAAAAAGGGGAGGGCGGGGTATTGCAAAAAAGGCCCAAGTGGCACATACTAATGTTTGTACAATGGGGATATAGTGAGTTGTGCGATTTCCAGTGAGCTGGTGCGTGAGAGAGAGAGAGAGAGAGAGAGAGAGAGAGAGAGAGAGAGAGAGAGAGAGAGAGAGAGACGAGAGAGAGAGAGAGAGAGAGAGAGAGATATGAAGGCATTTTATTCAGATATGAACTGAAGGACAGATTTAGTTTTGGGGGGAGGGGAGTTTAGGTCTGGGTTTGTTGATACACATTGGTGGATGTCTTTTCTGTATATTATTACAAATATTAGGGCCGCTTGCTTGTCGTACGTGTGCGTGCGTGCGTGTGAGCGAGCGAGCGAGCGACAAGTAATTCCAGACAACCCTAAAGTAGGAGACTGTAAAAAGAGAGAGAGAGAGAGAGAGAGAGAGAGAGAGAGAGAGAGAGAGAGAGAGAGAGAGAGAGAGGAGAGATTGTGTGTGCATACGTACGTACGCACGCACTTATGCGTCTGCATACGTGTTATAAGCGTCTTCATCGCTCCCTCTTTTTACCTGTATAGAAGTCTCAGTCTGATCATTTAGACCGTGTTATTCATGCAACAGCTTGTATGACTGTGCGTGCACATGTGTGTCACTACACTACACTACACTACACTACACACACCCATGTATTATGCTGGGAGAGGACGTAGCTATGATGAAGAGGGGATAGAGAGAGAGAGAAAAGAATGCTCAAGTTAGTTTGTTCAATTGGCCTTCTGTGCCAAGTCTGCAGTTCTTCCTAGTTCTAATCCTTTGCCCTCTGTCTCTGTGTGTGTGTCTGTGCGTCTGTCTGTTTCTCTCTGTCTGTCTCTGTCTGTCTGTCTGTCTGCCTCTCTCTCTGTCTCTCTCCCTCCCTCCCTGGCGTCCCCATTTCAAGTTCACGACCACCACCACCCCCTTTTTTTTCCGTTTTATTTTTTAAGTCCTAACAAGCTGTGGTGACTGTCGTTTTGTATTGATATCGCAGCCAGGTTGCCAATGTGTGTGTGTGTGTGTGTGTGTGTGTGTGCTGTCGACAGAAAGAAGAGGAAGTTTGAGTATAATGCAAGTGGTACTTTCTTTTTTTTCTTTTTTTTTTCAATACTGTTGGGTGGTCTGATATTTTTAGGTCGGAACCCAAGCAACTGAGGCCGATAAATTAAAAAAAAAAGGTTTTCTGTGAACTTTCTCTCTCTCTCTCTCTCTCTCTCTCTCTCCTCTCTCACTCTCTCTCTCATCTCTCTCCTCTCTCTCTCTCTCTCTCTCTCTCTCAATGGTTGTATGAGCTTATCAGCTTAAGGGCAATACAATTTCGTTATCGTTCTCTCTCTCTCTCTCTCTCTCCTCTCCTCCTCTCTCTCTCTCCTCTCTCAAAACAAACAAAAAATGCCCTAAAGCCTCGTTTGTGTAAACCCTTAGGTAGGAGCCCCTTAAAAAATCAAGCTGGACGAAGACAATAGCCCCTGAAAAGGAGGAGGAGGAGAATGTTTCAATGTTGATATTTAATGTTTCAGTGTTGATATTTAATGTTTCAATGTTGATATTTAATGTTTCAATGTTGATATTTAATGTTTCAATGTTGATATTTAATGTTTCAATGTTGATATTTAATGTTTCAATGTTGATATTTAATGTTTCAATGTTGATATTTAATGTTTCAATGTTGATATTTAATGTTTCAATGTTGATATTTAATGTTTCAATGTTGATATTTAATGTTTCAATGTTAATATTTAATGTTTCAATGTTAATATTTAATGTTTCAATGTTGATATTTAATGTTTCAATGTTGATATTTAATGTTTCAATGTTGATATTTAATGTTTCAATGTTAATATTTAATGTTTCAATGTTAATATTTAATGTTTCAATGTTGATATTTAATGTTTCAATGTTGATATTTAATGTTTCAATGTTGATATTTAATGTTTCAATGTTGATATTTAATGTTTCAATGTTAATATTTAATGTTTCAATGTTAATATTTAATGTTTCAATGTTAATATTTAATGTTTCAATGTTAATATTTAATGTTTCAATGTTGATATTTAATGTTTCAATGTTGATATTTAATGTTTCAATGTTGATATTTAATGTTTCAATGTTGATATTTAATGTTTCAATGTTGATATTTAATGTTTCAATGTTAATATTTAATGTTTCAATGTTGATATTTAATGTTTCAATGTTG
>CM054140.1:46395394-46447894 GCA_028751875.1 Rapana venosa | reverse complement strand
CCATTATTTCGTCTCAGTAATAACCCTCACAATAACCCTCTTTGGCTGCTTAAGAGAGAGAGAGAGAGAGAGAGAGAGAGAGAGAGAGAGAGAGAGAGAGAGAAAATGTAAGCGGGGGTAGGAGAAGAGAGAGGATAATTATCTTTTGGTGGTACATTCATTCATATTTGCTTTGCTCTGCTTTAGCATGTAACTATGTCATGTTTAGAACATGTTTGCATGTGTAGGTCTCTGTTTGTTCGTAGGGGCTCACAGGCATTTACTCGCGCGTGTATTCGTGCACATGCGTAACTGATTTCATATGGGCGACACACACACACACACACACACACACACACACCACACACGCACATATCTAGTTATTTGTCTGCATCATTGTGAAAACTAAACAACAAACAGTTTAAAACAATTTGACAGTATAGACAGCCTTACACAGGACATTTTTCTACATTTCCCCCCCAGTCTACCACAATCTCCAATTCAGAATCACAAGAAAACTTCGTAAAGAGATAACAGGACAGGAGGAAATACCCTAAAAAAGGGGATGACTTGTAATACGAGTATCGATCATTCATGGTCAATAGTATAATGTACACTGTAGGTCACTCTACGGGGTCAGTAGGTCATGAGGGTCAAGTCACAGGTCACTTCACTGTCCTCTACACACACACACACACACACACACAACCCTCCCTCCAGTCAGCATCTCCTTGTCCCACCTGTCTGCAGTCCAGTGTGGACTGTCCTGCTAAACACCCCCCCCCCCCCCCCCCCCTTTTTTTTTTTTTTGGTAATAATCTGTCCCGCCCATCCTCTTGTCTCGTGCCTCTTTTTGACATGTGAGTGACAGTGACATTTGCCAAGTCATAAACCTCCACCCCAAGGAAGAGAGGGGGGGGGGGGGGGAGGTGGTAGGACAGAGAGAGGGGATGGAAAGAGGAAAATAGAAATATGTACTTTAAAGATGGAGAAAAAAAATCCAAAGACGACGAACATGCTCGTGGGAAGATAGAATGGTGTGTATAGTGTGTGTAGTGTGTGTGTGTATGAGAGAGAGATTGATTGGTTTTGGCAATAGTCCATACATACGGCGGCCTTATTCCAATTTACAAAGAAAGATGATAGTGCATTCCCCACACTGTGCCTCGAATGGTACAAGACTGTATGTCAAACTTTACTTTTGTCTGTCTGCCCCCCCCCCCCCCCCCCCCCTCCTCCTCTCTCTCTCCTGCTTTTTTTGGTGTGGTTCAACATGGGCATTTATAGGTATTGTGCCCAGTCCCCTTCCCACTGTCCCCTTGTGAATGGGTTTAAAAGCTTATCACTCACAATAAAACTATTATCATTCTCTCTCTCTCTCTCTCTCTCTCTCTCTCTCTCTCTCTCTCTCTCTCTCTCTCTCTCTCTCTCTCTCTCTCCTTCCCTACCCCCCCCCCCCCCCCTCCGTTCTTCTTCCCCCTCCCTCGCTCCATCACTCTCAAACTATACAGTGTATAAACTCTCTCTCTCTCTCTCCCCCCCCCTCCTCGCTCCATCACTCTCAAACTATACAGTGTATAAACTCTCTCTCTCTCTCTCTCCCCCCCCCCCCCTCCTCGCTCCATCACTCTCAAACTATACAGTGTATAAACTCTCTCTCTCTCTCCCCCCCCCCTCCTCGCTCCATCACTCTCAAACTATACAGTGTATAAACTCTCTCTCTCTCTCTCCTCCCCCCCCCCCCTCCTCGCTCCATCACTCTCAAACTATACAGTGTATAAACCTCTCTCTCCTCTCTCCCCCCCTTCCTCGCTCCATCACTCTCAAACTATACAGTGTATAAACTCTCTCTCTCTCTCCCCCCCTTCCTCGCTCCATCACTCTCAAACTATACAGTGTATAAACTCTCTCTCTCTCTCCCCCCCCCTCCTCGCTCCATCACTCTCAAACTATACAGTGTATAAACTCTCTCTCTCACTCTCTCCCCCCCCCCCCCCCCCCCCCCCCCCCCACTCATCCATCACTCTCAAACTATACAGTGTATAAAAACTCTCTCTCTCCACACCCACCCCCCCTCCCCTCCTCGTTCTTCGCTCTCAAACTATACAGTGTATAAACTCACTCACTCTCTCTCTCTCTCTCTCTCTCTCTCTCTCTCTCTCTCTCTCTCTCTCTCTCTCTCTCTCTCCCCTCTCTCTCTCTCTCTCTCTCTCTCCACTTCCCCTCTCTCCCCCACCCTCTCTCTCTCTCTCCACTTCCCCTCTCTCCCCCACCCTCCCCTCGCTCCACCACTCTCAAACAATACAGTGTATAAACACACACACACACACACACACTCTCTCTCTCTCTCTCTCTCTCTCTCTCTCTCCTCTCTCTCGCTGATCAAATAACTGAACCGATTTGGTTTTTTTATTTGTATTTGCTGTTGTCGTTGTCGGCAGTCGTTGGTCCACGTGCTGAAGCACCGAAAATGCCTGACGGAGCCGGAAGTTCGCTACTACATGCAGCAGCTGGTGGAGGGCGTGCAGTACGTGCACACGCGCCGCATCATCCACCGCGACCTCAAGCTGGGCAACATGCTGCTCAACGAGAACATGGACCTCAAGCTGGCTGACTTCGGCCTGGCCACCAGGGTGGACTTTGAGGGAGAGAGGAAGATGTGAGTGTGTGTGGTAGAGGGGACTGAAGATGTGAGTGGGAACTGTGTGTGTGTTAGAGAAGACTGTGTGTGTTAGAGGGGAAGATGTGAGTGTGTGTTAGAGAAGGAAGATGTGAGTGTGTGTTAGAGAAGGAAGATGTGAGTGTGTGTTAGAGAAGGAAGATGTGAGTGTGTGTTAGAGGGGAAGATGTGAGTGTGTGTTAGAGGAGAGGAAGATGTGAGTGTGTGTTAGAGAGGAAGATGTGAGTGTGTGTTAGAGGGGGAGATGTGAGTGTGTTTAGAGGAGAGGAAGATGTGAGTGTTGTGTTAGAGAGGAAGAATGTGAGTGTTGTTAGAGAGGAATTAGATGTGAGTGTGTTTAGAGAGGAGAGAGGTGTGTTAGAGAGGAAGATGTGAGTGTGTGTTAGAGAGGAGATTGGTGTGTGTTAGAGAGAGATGTGAGTGTGAGTGTGTTAGAGAGGAAGATGTGAGTGTGTGTTAGAGAGGAAGATGTGAGTGTGTGTGTTAGAGAGGAAGATGTGAGTGTGTGTGTTAGAGAGGAAGATGTGAGTGTGTGTGTTAGAGAGGAAGATGTGAGTGTGTGTGTTAGAGAGGAAGATGTGAGTGTGTGTGTTAGAGAGGAAGATGTGAGTGTGTGTGTTAGAGAGGAAGATGTGAGTGTGTGTGTTGGAGGAAGTGTGAGTGTGTGTGTTAGAGGAGCTGAAGATGTGATGTGTTTGAGTGAGTGGAACTGAAGATGTGAGTGTGTGTTAGAGAGGACTTGTGTGTGTTGTGTTGTTGTGTGTGTGTGTGTGTGTGTGTGTGTGTGTTGTGTGTGTGTGTGGTGCCTTGTGTTGTGCCTGTGTCTGTCTGGGTGTTGTTCTGTTTGGTGGTGCATAATTTAATTTATTTTTTTTAGAGTGATTTTGAGTATGTGCTTGATTGTAGTGAGGAATAGAGAAGTTGATTGTAATGTGTAGAAAAGTCGGTTGTAATGCACAGAAAAGTCCTTAGTGTTAACCAGAATGAGGAGTAGGGATTTCCATATTTTAGATTCACGTGGACATGTGTCTGGGCACTTAGATGCACAGACACACACACACACACACACACAAACACACACACACACACTCTCCTCCTAGCCTTCTCCCCACCCTTCCTTCTCTCTCTCTGTGTCTCGGTCAGTTTGTCTCTGTCTGTCTCTGTCTCTCTCTCTCCCTCCCTCCCTCCCTCCCTATTGACCTTGGCTTTTTTTTTTATCAGCTAAATAGAAAACAGTGTCATGCAATCAGTGGAGAAAAAAGAAGAAGAAACAACCAAATGTGCTGTGTGGATATCTGTCTGTACATAGGAGTGTTTGATATGGGAAGCAAGTGCTGAATTTGTCGTATGTTTCTTTCAAAGCTGTGTACGGGTCACCAAATCACATCAAACTGTTTCGCACAGGATGGCACATGACACGCCAAAGTACGTGAAATCGTCATACGTTTCATAAGGACAAATGTGTACGATGTTGACTTGCATCAAATTGGGCTGGGTTTTCCCCCCTGTTCTTTGGCTAGAGTGCCAAGGTTCACCAGCGGTGACATTTTGCGTACGCGACCCATTTTACCCACCATTAAGGTAGCTGCATTGCGACTTTGGGGATGGTGTCTAAACACGGCACTAATGTGTGTATGTGTTTTTCAAAATGTCATCACTCAGTTCCTACTGGCATACAGTCGCCTACTCTTCCGAAAGGTGGAACAGGTTTTAATGGTGTGGACAAGATGTTCTTCATGTGTTTGCACACAGGACCCTGGTTAAAAGTCTCATTTGAAGGACTAAATTAAAATTGTACGTTTTATTCAGGACAGTATGTTCTACACCAACGTTGTATACTTCATACAGGACGGTGTGTGATGTGCCAAATGACATCAAGTTGTTGTATGTTTCATACAGGATGGTTGTGTGATGTGTCAAATGACATCAAGTTGTTATGTTTCATACAGGAGGTTGTGTGATGTGTCAAATGACGTCAAGTTGTTGTTATGTTTCATACAGGACGGTGTGTGGAACGCCAAATTACATTGCCCCTGAAGTACTGCAGAAGAAGGGCCACAGCTTCGAGGCAGACATTTGGGCTTGCGGCTGTATCATGTGAGACCTGAGACCTCTGTCTGTCGCTGTCCTGTCTGTTACTGTCTTATTGTTGGGCCCCCCCCCCCCCCCCCACACCTTCTGTGTGTGTGTGTTTATTGATATTTCATTTGTGTGTGTGTGTGTGCTTTTTATTTATTTATTGATATTTCATTTTTGTGTGCTTTTTTTATTTTATTGATATTTCATTTTTGTGTGTATTTTTTATTGATATTTTATTTTTCAAAGGAAAACGTTGATTTGAGCAGTAAAACTCTTTCATGCTACTTTCAGGGGTTAGGGTTTATCCTTGATTTTTTTTTTTTTTGTAGAAGGAAGGAAACTAACCATGTCAAAAACATCAGAATACAGCAATATGTAGCCTATAGAAAAGAGCAAGAACCACTTAACAGAGTAGTGAATACGATCTTGTTTGTACACACACTTTTCTGGAAGCATTGCTGTAGCACATCTAGAGAATAAATATATTTAGGGTTTGGGGGGGTTGGCCCCCTCCCTTTTTCTAGGCTAGAGCTCCGAGGGTCACCAAAACGGCAATAGTGAGATTTTGTTCTATGTGACCATTTAGCCACTATTAGGGTAGACATATTGCAACATTGGGAAAATAATATTTCAATTAGGAGGGTTTGGTTTTTACACACACACACACACACACAACGCACGCTCACACATGCGCACACACACACTACCTGTTCTTTGGCTAGAGCTCCGAGGACCACCAATAGCGAGATTTTGTCTATATGACCATTTACCCACAGGTAAGGTAGCCACGGGGTCGGGATAGCTCAGTGGTCGGAGCACTCGCTTTCCCCCAAGCCAAGTTAAGCAGCGTCGAGCGTGGTTACCACTTGGATGGGTGACCGTTTACGTGCCTTGGCTTCAGTACAGTTCCCCCAGTTCACCCAGCTGTAAATGGGTACCTGCCCTCTTTAGGGTCAGGGAATGTAAAGCAGCGAGAGAGAGGAGATGGGTGCCGCCCTCAATATGCTGGCCCTAGAGAAGTGAGGTCTCTGACGCCTCGCTCCCCTACGACCTTATAGGTTATGGGACTCCTTTACCTTCCTTTCCATAAGGTAGCCACATTCTGACTTTGGCAGAAGTATATCTAGTTTAATTAAACACACAAAAAACCCCAACTTTGTTGGTTTAATGGTGACAGCTGTATCATGTATCGCAGGTATGCCTTATTGGTGGGGCGGCCCCCGTTCGAGACCACCACCCTCAAAGAGACCTACCTGAGGATCACGGAAAACTCCTACAAGGTTCCCTCGCACATCTCGGGGCCGGCGGGCAATCTCATTCGCAAGTGCCTCAACTCCAGCCCCCAGCTGCGGCCCAGCCTGCGCGACATCGCGGCCGACGAGTTCTTCACGTGCGGCTACATGCCGCGAACGCTGTCTCCTTCCTGCTGCACCTCCATGCCAAAGTTCCCCGCACACTACAAAGCCACCAGTCGGTAAGCGTAGCGTAGCGTAGGGTAGGGGGGGCTTGTAGAGGCTTTTGTGTGTCTTGTCCCTCTGTGTGGGGGCTTGTCAGTGTAAACAGCTTTCTTACCTTCAGCGGATGCTCCCCCATCTCTATCACTGTGTATACGCATGTTTTTTTTTTTTTTTAATATCGAGGATAATGGGATAAGCACTCGCGTGCTTTTTTTTCATCCAGTCCCTGTGTGTATGCGGTTTTGTAAATTCTGTCATCTGTTCCCCTCCGGCACACAATGGCCTACTCTTACGAAAAGCGGAACAGGATTTAATGTGTGCGTGAGATGTTCTGCGTGCGTTCGCACACGGGACCTCGGTTTATAGTCTCATCCGAAGGACTTTTGGGGAGAGTGGAGTCTGCACTGATGTTAACTCCAGGGGAAAATATCCCCCTTGAATGGGAGTCGAACCCGGGTCCTCAGATTGCGAGCACAATGTTCAAACCAGTAGGCTATCCCATCCCCCCCATCGTGTGTCTGTGTATGTGTGATATTGATATCGTGTTATTGTATTCATGAATGATTGCATAAGTGTAAATGATTTGAATGTAAGCGCTTTGACTTGTTCCTTTACGAGATTCAGCGCTACATAAATTCCATACATTATTATTATCATTATCATTATTATTATTATTATCATTATAGCTCAGTGGTCAGAGCGCTCGCTTTCCTCCAGCCACTATGAAGCAGCATTGAGCTTGGTTACCAAGTGGATGGGTGACCATTTGCACATCTTGGCTTCAGTACGGTCCCCCAGTTCACCCAGCTTGAAATCGATACCTGCCTCTTTAGGGTCAGGGAAAGTAAAAGCAGCAAGGGAGAGGAGATGGGCGCCGCCCACATGCTGGCCCCTGGAGAAGCTGAGGTCTCTGATGCCTCGCTCCCTATGACCACACAGGTTATGGGACACCTTGACCTTTACCTTTTTTTTTCTTACCTTCTGGAAATTCTGTGCTAGGAATTTTGTCTTTTTTTTAATCCCTCTCTTTGATTCTGTCTGGTTCTTTTTCTTCTTGTCACCTCCTTCTTGTCTATTTTTTGCCTTCTTGGTCCATTCTCCTGCCTTTTTTCCGGAAAGACTTACATGAGAACAGTTCTCTCTCACACCAAAGTTGGATGTAGTGGGGCTGATTTGTCAGGCACTTAACGGTTTTTGCTCATATGGCAGACAATGATAGTTCATGTCTAAGGATTCAACGAAAGAAAAGATTGTTGTTGTTGTCCTGATGTCAAAATATTTCCTTGGAAAGGTGGTTAGGGGCTAATGGACTATTTGATGCTGTTGGTATTATCATTCAGTGTAAAGCTCTTTGACATCGCAGAGTTATTTCTTTAAAAAACACATTAAAACCTGTTCTGCTCTTTGGAAGAGTAGGCCATTGTGCGCTGGTGAGAACAGATGACAAAATTTACAAAACTGCATACACACGGGGACTGGATGGGAAAAAGCCCATGAATGCTTATTCCATTATCATCGCAATAAAAGAATAAATAAAGAAATACATCGAAACAAACAAAACTGGAAAAAAAAATTCCAAGCATAGGGAAAGTTTTAAAGTAGTCTGTTTGAAATGGGCAAATCCTGGCATCACTGTGAATGGAATGTTTCCTTATGAAAAGTTATTTGAAAAGAAGATCCTTCATTCACAAGCTGTCAAACTGGAAGTAGTTCTTTTCAATTTTGTTCAAATTTAAAAATCAAATCATAATTCAGTCCACAGCTGCTTAGATGTAAACTGAACAAAATGGTGATTTTAAACCATGGTTTATTTGACATGATATGGCCTCAATAAGAAGATAACAAAACAAGTGGTCTGATGTTTTCCACTCATCCTTTACCAGTTCATTTACCTATAAAAAAAAAATTATAAAAACGCCCCCTTCCATTTGCCGGTAAAAATTCAAAGCAAAAATACAAATAAGTAAATCTGTGACTCCACAAAGCTTTGAATATTAGTTGTCTTTGTCTTTCTCTTCCATATGTCGTAAAATAGTGCCCAAATATTGTCAGGATTGCCCATGACCTTTCAGCGGAAATGCTACCAACCCTGCGTGTGTAAGGGGACGGCAGTCTGCAGCAGTTTGTGGTTGTGTATATATATATATATAATGAGCGTAATTGGCTTGTTAGCATACCTTTGGTGTGCCCCACTGTGGCAGGCTTGCCTACACAGGAGGCACATTCCTAGTCCCGCAAATAGCTGGCACTGGGAGGAGTGATGCCTGGTGGGATTGACTGGGGGCCAGGGACGCACCAGTGACTCATTTGCCGCCGGTGAACTTTTTTTTCAGGGGGTGGGGATGGGGGAGGGGAGAGGGGTTTGTCTGAGAATTGGTAGTAGCTTAGGTGTCATGTAACTGTGGTGTATTTTTGGGAAAAAAAATTTTTAATGATGCAAAAATGTTCGCTGATATGAGTTCCATTCTCTCGGTTTTTGTCTCTCTCTCTTTTTTCTTTTTATTTCGAGCATAATGGAATAAGCACTCGTGTGGTTTTTTACATCCAGTCCTCATGTGTATGCAGTTTTGAACATTTTGTCATCCGTTCCCACCGGCACACGATGGCCTACTCTTCTGAAAAGCAAAATGGGTTTTTAATGTGTGCGCAAGATGTTCTGCTTGCGTTTGCACATAGGACCTCAGTTTATAGTCGTCTGTGTGTGCGTGCATGCATGTAATGGATGAAACTCTTTTAGATGCTACCAAATAAATAAGCCCCTGCTTTCGAATTGGCTGAGAATTTCAAAAATGTCATCTCAAAGGTCATGTCATTGTTGTACTGTAGTCTGTGCTGAAAGGGAAAAAGTCAGTGTAATAGAATGAAGCAAGGATAAAAAGTGAAAGTGTAAAATAAAGACAGCACAAACAAGTATATATCATTGACAAAGTTCTTTGATGCTTTTTATTCCCACTATATAATGCTTCATTCACCTACAATCTAAAAGACTATGGCGTCTTCAAAACTTAAACTTTTCTTAAATTCTGATAGTTTTACTTGTATATACCTGCATGCATGGACTCATGTATGTGTATATATTTGTACACACTTGCATGCATTGGTACATTTATTGATTTTATCAAGGTACTTTAAAAAAAACGGTCATACACACAAACTTCACATTCAGTGTGCAATTTCAATCTCACAGTGATTCTCAGGTGGGATGATGAATGAATCGGAGTGCACATTCTGGGTGACCCCTGGAGTGTTAAGCTGGGGAACACACACCTTCACCACCAACAACATCATCATATAAAAGATTTGCGATAGACTCGTGTATGTGTATAAATAAGTGTGGACCTGTGTGCGTTGGTACACTTGTACACTTGTACAACAAGTGTACCAACGCACACAGGTCCACTTGTTGATTTATTGATCATTTTATTGAACAGACTTGTGGTTGATTGCATGAATTGTTTTGTGCTGTGTGCAGGCCCATGTCCTATGCCTTTCCCAACGAGTCGCGCTCAGATCCTATGGGTCACCTGGGTAATGCCCTGAGTCGCATGCAGCTCAACTCTCGCTCAGAAAACTTGTTGGAGGAGAAAGAATTAGAGGTGGGTTTGTGTATTAGTGTGTATACATGCACATGTACATACCCTTGCGATGTGTCTCTTTGTGGGAGAGGGATATAAAGTCTGGGTTTGTATGTGCCATAATCTGGGATACAAGTGCTACTAGTTTTTTGGGTTGTTTTTTTTAAAAAAATCTGGACAGTTTTATTTGAAATTGTAGTGAAAAAGTGCTTTTGGGGAAAAATGATCAAATACGTGGATGATGAGAGCACTTGTAGGATAAATGACATGAAATCTTTCTTTTCTGTCTAAAAAGAAAAAAAATTACAAGAAAAAAGAAAAAGAAAACCATGTAGCAGTTAGTTTGTGCAGCTAAAGACAGCTATACTGATATAGTGGAAAGGAAAAAAACTGGAATCAAGTTTGGATATGATCCCTCAAATATCTTAAACTCAGTAACAATCGATTAAACACAAACGTGCTTACCTTAAAACAAATAATAATAATCATTATAAAAAGCTTGATATTTTTTTTGTCCTTGATCCAAGGTATGTCCTACATTATGCAGAAACATTTATCTCATGACTTCATCAAATAAGTTGGTAGAACTTGAAGCTGAAAACCATACTCCATTCAGTGATCCTTCCTTCATTGTCTTTTCTTCCGTGGGCTGTCGCTTAGCTTCTAGTTCTACCTCAGCTTTTGGTCAGTTTCCATCTCTCTTTGCTTTGAAGGAACTGTTGTGACCAGAATTCACAATATCAGTTCAGCAAACTGTGTGCTGTATGTATTTGCAGGCCATCGAGAAACGATCACCACGACAGTCTGCTGCCACCGAGGGTCAAGGTCAGGGCCCCAGCATCAAAGTCGTTGCCAAGGAAGTCGCTGCCGACCGAGCTGTCGATCGATCTGACTCCCCTCCCCAGCGAGGTGGGTCACGAGTGAATGTTGTTGGGCGTGAAGAAAGGAATCGTGCTTTAGAAACGAGCAGGAAAAGCAGAAGAAATGATGGAAGCAAGGGGGCTGCAAAAGGGCTGAAGTAGACTATATTCTCAGAATGTAAAAAATGGACTTGTATTATGATCATTATCATTATTATTTAATTATTTAATAATGTTGTAGGTAGTAGTAGTAGAAGTAAAAGTAGAAGTAGTAGTAGTGGCAGTAGTAGAAGTAGTAGTAGTAGTAGTAGTAGTAGTAGTATCATCTTTGTTTTTTTCTTTAAACCAACTTTATACCATCAGCAAGCAGGAGTGTATGTGGACATTTCAAAGACTGGCTTTACTGTCTCCAGTCACTCCTGCAGTTTGGCATGTCAGGGAGGTGAAGTGATTTGTGGTTGGCAGTAAGACGGGAAGGAGGCCAGGAGTGGTATCAGACCATGAACATGGAGTGACGTAGCTTTTTTACATATTTCATCGTAAGTGTGTCCAGAACTGCTTGCTCACAGTTTTCTCTGAATTTTGTTAAGAATATGTTCATTACATAGGCCAGGGTGTTGATACAAGGAACAACAGTAGAGTTGATTTTATACCCAGTTTTAATATGTATATAGTGGCACCTTTTTAATCAGAAATGTAAAATTTGATGAGGTGACAGCCCTGATATGGCCTCTGTGGTCGGCAGGGCTGTTAACAACAGGATTGGATTCGATTGGATATTCATTACATAGTACTCAATTGAATGATCTTGATGTTCATAGCTTCGTATGCTTTATCGCTATGAAGACTTCATTCACATTGCTTTGTATTGTTTGTTTTGATCCATATCTGAATCATCAGTTTTCTTACTGCTGTTGTTGCAGAGCCCTCGCCCAAGCCTCGCTCAGCGGCCATGTTGCTGGACGTGCTCAGCACATGTTTGGATCACATGCCGAAAGGTGAGAACAGGCTTCTGTCGCTGAGGGTCATACCATAGCAGTTCCGTCCGTCAGTCATGTGATGTAGGGTTATTATAGACATTAACCTTTGCCCTACAGGTAACCCGCTATAGGGTAACCAACCATCTACTGACCCTTCCCTCCATATCACCCACTACTGGGTTACAGTAGCACACAAATGCGCACAGTTCACGTATACTGGGAAAGGGGTTCTCTCCCTTAACGTAGGGATAGTGTTTAAAAAAAAGTATATGCTGACAGAGCCAAGTGAAAGGTGTCTGTGTGTAGGAGATGTTTGTTCCAATTTCATGTAGCAGTGGCTGTTATCAGTTTGTTTTACTCTTGAAAAACTTGCCTATTGTACATCATGACAAACGTTATCAACAGTTATTATGTAAACAACTTGAACTGTTCATTTTTCAACCAAAAAATAGCTACTTTTTATCTCATCGATGATGTCTCTGATCCTGTGTTTTTCATTGCAGTTTTTTCAAGGAAAGTTGCTGCATGTGGTATATTTTGATACACAATATATCACATCTGCTGGTTAAAAAAAAAGAAGAAAAATGAGTTGGTAGTAAGCTGAAGATGAGAGAAAAGTCTTCTAGTTCTACAGTCTTCTTTGCAGATGTGTGATAAATCAGTGCAATGGCCAATCCTCGGGTACAACAGACAACATTCAAACTAGTGAACTTTAACTCGGCCCAAAGATTGTAATGAGTGTACATTGGATTTCACATTATCAAACCTATCGCAACTTCTTTCATAATCTGCTTGAAAATTTTAATGTTTAATCTTGATCCTGCCTTATGATATTAATAATACAAGAAAAGTTATTAACATCATTGATATTATCATAGTCGTTATTGCTGCTACTGTCATGGTTGTCATCATCATCATCATTAGTAGTAGTAGTAGTAGTAAGGGTGACAGGATAGTCTGGTGGTTACAGTGATGTATTCGTGATCTGCTGACCTGGGTTCGATTCTCGTTCGAGAGGATTGTTCCTCTGGAGTTAACTTCAGTGCCGACTCCACTACCCCCAAAAGTCTTTCGGATGAAACTATAACCCGAGGTCCTGTGTGCGAACGCACAGAGAACATCTTGTGCACACGTTAAAACCTGTTCCGCTTTTCAGAAGAGTAGGCCATTGTGTGCCGGTGGGAACGGATGACAACATTTACAAAACTGCATACACACGGGGACTGGATGGGAAAAAAAAGCACATGAGTGCTTATTCCATTATCCTCGAAATAAAAGAGTAAAATAAATAAATTAATAAATAAATATGCATATAAAAGAAATGTCCATTGAGGCCTAGTCAAGGAGTTCTCCTGGCTGTGATAAGCACCAGCCTTTCTACCCACTGACCAGAGTGCGTGGTTGTTGCACAGACTGTGGGCAGAACCCTCCACCCCTGACGGACCCCAACATCGTGTGGGTGACCAAGTGGGTGGACTACTCCAACAAGTACGGCTTCGGCTTCATGCTGTCCAGCGATGCCATGGGCGTGCTCTTCAACGACACCTCCAGAATACTCATGTCCCCGGATGGAAGGTTAGTGCCTGCAGATTCTGGGTGGGTTTTCTTTTTTATCTTTTTTTTTTTTTATGTAGATGGAGTTGAGATGGTTTGATTCTTCATGGTGATTGTGGATATTTATTTATCTTTTGAGGCTTAGTTTTTGTGGCGTAGAAGTATCACACCAGTCTTGACGATGAGAGAGTCAGGGTTCAAATCTTGTCCAAACATATCTCGCCTCTCCTCCCCTCCTTCCTCTTCAGTCAATTCCTGCTTACCCTATCCATGTTCCTCTAAAGTCTGATGTGTAGGAATTTTTTGGTCATAGTACACCAGACTAGCCTGCTGAATGTCAGCAAAGTACATGTTAAAATCATAATGTAAAGGAGACAGTAGCTGCTGCTTGGAAGTGTACTTTGCATAGTAAAACGTGGAGCAATACTGAAGTATCTTCAACCGTTTGTTTAATGAACTGTTTCTCTTTGGGGGGGAAGTAGAGGAGTGTCATTTGTTCTGTGCTGTTGTTCTTCTCTAGAGCAGTGAGAGATACATTCTCATACATTCACTACACATATATAGTGTGGATCTACAGTCTGATCTGCCGCTTACACTTTGTATAGATAATAGAATGAAAACAATTGAAAGCCCACCTCTGACCCAACTCAAAAGTTACCGAACGTGATCAGAACAGTGGGGAACGTGTTTTCAAAGAAAGCAGTTATTAAAAAAAGAAACATCTTCATACAAGGAGGGAACGGGCATAGACTACCACCCTAAGCAAACACTGCTTCATACGGATCTGGTATAATGCCATAATGCTAACACGTGTGATGTGTCACCCCACTCCCCTTTTGTGAGGAAAACTGTGTTGTGTGTTCACGTTTCCCACCACTCCAGTCGAACTTTGCTCTCACTGGTCATAGCGGGCTGGCTGTTTGCATGTCTGTTGGTCCTGGGAATGGCCGTGACATGCCTGACACTGAATTGCTGGTGGGGTTTTTTTTGTCCATGAAATTTTGTAATGTGTGGGGGTTAGTATGTATCCACTCCCTCTACAAGGGAAGCAACTTCAGGTCACCCTATCACTGAGAGGATGAAAAGAGGAGTGTGCAGAGTTTGTCTGATTAGTCACTGTGTGTGTGTGTGTGTGTGTGTGTGTGTGTGTGTTAGGATGCTAAACAGAAGGGGTGCACTTTTTTTGTAATGAAACAACTGATATTACTAAGAGACCACCTTTGAAATGCTTACAAGTATCTAAGGATTTTACAATCCAGCTTGTCTCACAGAACAGTTATGTTTTACAAAAGACTGAAAAAGATGAGGTTCTATATGTCTTTGTTCTGCATTTTGTCTGATCTGTGTACTTGAAAGCATCTTCAGTCCAAACTTGCAGCTTGTGTAGTGTATTTTTTTCCTCTGTGATGTTTGTTTTCTGTACACTACTAGGTAGAGGACTTTTTCGGCATGAAGTTGTAAAGTATCCATAATAGGAGTTACTGTTTTGTACGGATCTATTTGTTTCTTCTACCTTTTTTTCTGTTTTCTTTTTTATATCTTTTTGTATTAAGATTTTCTGCATTTCTAGTTCATTATATTTGATTTTTTAAAATCCCATTATTGTGTCCTGCCATCCATATCCCTTTCCTGGTGCCTGAGAAGTAATGTCGGTTTTTTTGTGATTTTTATTTTTTAATTTCTGGGATAAACGTAGAGTGTCGTTTTAGCAGTATCATTTCATTCGTTACATTTTTAATATATTATTCATGACTTTGAGGTGTTCTTGACTTTCTGTGCTTTTTTGTGATCTTGTAATCACTGATTGTGTTATACATACCGAAATTCGCTACACATGTTAACTAGATAATAGGTTGTTTTCATATTTAATCATAATGCGTACAGAACTAAATATCACAAAGTCGCAAAGCTCTGACACACATGTACAAATATAATCTTTTCTTATAACAAACTCTTTAATATCTCAAAAGTAGAAGAAATTCATGTGGGCTACAAGCAAGCATAAATATAAACAATCAATAAAGTAGTATGTTCTTTCGAGCCAGAAGGCCCATAGAGCCGGAGCTTATCCCGGTTTCTGTAGCGTTAAGCGAACTGATGGTTTTTCACCACCCCTGTGACAGGACGCTAGTCTGTTGCCAGATACTTCCCCAGCAGAGCTGGTACCCACTTGTACACCTGGGTGGAGTGAGGAAAATAGGAGTAAAGTGTCTTTCCCAAGGGCACAACACCGAGCCGAGCGGGGATCGAACCCGCGACCTCTGGATCACGAGTTGACCGCCTAAACCACTCGACCACGGTGCCTCCCCAAAACAATCAATAAGTAAACATGAAATTGTGCAAATCAATATCGCAGACCCAGACAACTATTCCAAAACCATTGTTTTTTTCATCTGCATATGGCCACTCAAGCCTGTAATGATTGTCAACAGGTCGATCCAGTACTACGACCTGACGGGCAGGCTGTCGGCCTACACGCTGGACTGTGTGCCGGAGGAGCTGGACCGCAAGACCACGCTGCTGCAGTACTTCGCCCGCTACATGGACGAGCACCTCATACAGGTGGGGGGTGGTGGCCGGCATGTGGCCTGACCGAGTTTACTGGGTGGCTGGATACTTTTGTCCGATGGATGACATGTTTGTTTTCTCTTCTCGCTTCTCTGTGTTCCCTTGCTGCACGGGGTACTAAGTACTTTGTCTTCTCCTGTGCTTGTAACTCTGCAGGAGGTCTGGCCTTAGCCAACACATTCCGACTTCAGAGAAGCTCAATTCATTATACACAATACATGCAGGGTATGTTCATGTTTCTGTCAAACGCTGACATGGATTATGGGATCTTTAATTTACGTATTTGATCTTTAGTATGTGTATATCATCATCATCATCATCAACCATTACACCCAGTGGTGTGTAGGGCAGCAACAAAGCGCCGCTTCCACTCCTGCCTATCCTGGGCCAACCTAGTCACTGATCCCCAAGAGTGCTGCATGGCCTTCATCTCACTTTTAAGGCACTGGCAGGTCTGTGCTTAAAAGTTGATCTGGGAGATCAGAAGAATTCCTACCCTTGAATGCAGCAGATGCCGCTACCAAGAATCAGTTCGATTTCATGGATGTGCAGGATTGAGTCAGCTGGTCTTGATTAACCACTCAGTGATAGTGTTTGATTTTTCAAATTCTAGGAGTCATGGAGTTGCTGAACTGAGTGAGTCGTATGTTTGATTCTTGATCTAAGTGTTGTGAGCAGTCAGGGTGAAAGATATTTGAGCAGGCTCCTAACCCATGTTTGTTCTGCAGGTGAATCTTTCCTCTGTGTGAATGCTCTTGCTTACATTTTGAATCCCACACCACTTGTCAAGGAAATTTAGTCCGTAGAATATTAGTGTGAGTGGTTGGTGAAAGTAAACCTGCTCACTGGTATTGTGTTTAAAAATCCCTGAAGATAGAATGGGGCAACCTTAATAGTGAGATAAAAAAAATGGTCACGTATGTAGAAAGTCTCACCAATGATAAATCTTCAGAATTCTAGCCAGGAATGAAGAAAAAGAATGATTGTTGGCGGAGACAGGTGGATTAGGAATGAGCGATCATCTTTTTCTCTATATCTCTTTTACTTGTATGTTCCCATCGAGTCTTCCTTGTGTTCAAGCTGTGCTAGATTACTCTGTTATCCTCAGTAAAGGTCATTTATACTTCTCTTTTTAAAATTTTTTTTATTCTTTTATATTGAGGATAATGGAATAAGCACTTATGTGCTTTTTTACATCCAGTCCCAGTGTGTATGCGGTTTTGTAATTTCTGTCATCTGTTCCCACCGGCACACAATGGCCTACTCTTACGAAAAGTGGAACAGGATTGAACGTGCGCGCAAGATGTTCTGCGTGCGTTCACCACACGTGGCCTTGGTTTATAGTCTCATCCGAAGGACTTTTGGGGAGAGTGGAGTCTGCACTGATGTTAACTCCAGGGGAAAGTATCCCCCTTGAACGGGAATCGAACCCAGGTCGTCGGATTGACTTAACGTTCATTGGCTCTTGCCTCCTGTGGAAACCAAATAAACGCTGTGCTTGTTCGTTGTGTGGTATGATCTTACGCAGATGCTTACTACAGCAAAGCAGCAGCCTTGCGTCACTCTCGTCTTTCCCTTCACTGTACTGTATACTGTACTGTAGTGTAGTGTACTGGATGCGTGCTGTGCTGTGCTGTGCAGGACCTCCGATCAAGACCCGAAACTCGAGTCTTGGTCAGATCAAAGGCATGGTCTTAATTCAATTTTATATATTATAATTTTATTATTTATTTATTATATTCAATTATAGGTCATTGTGTGCTGGTGGGAACAGATGACAAAATTTTTTAAAAAACGCATACACAC
This sequence comes from Rapana venosa, assembly GCA_028751875.1. Taxonomy (NCBI): domain Eukaryota; kingdom Metazoa; phylum Mollusca; class Gastropoda; order Neogastropoda; family Muricidae; genus Rapana; species Rapana venosa. Next base: position 46,430,356 of record CM054140.1, on the reverse strand, counting down.
GCATAATTAAAAATATAGAAAAATGTCATCTGAGCGCTTTGATTTGTTGTTTTACAAGATTCAGCGCTATATAAATACCATACATTATTATTATTATTATTATTATTATTGTGTTGGCAGGGGGGGGACCTGGAGTACTCGCAGTACATGGAAATCCCCTGGTCCTCCATCCTCTACCTGAAGAAATGGTTCCGCACCACCAAAGCCATTGTGCTCTATCTCAGCGACGGAACCCTGCAGGTGATTATTGTACATGTGCATGTATATGCGTGCATGCGTACGCAGGCACGCATGCGTACACGCACACACTGACATCAAAAGAATTTTATTTTTTATTTTAAACATTTAAAAGATTAAAAATTTAAAGAATTAAAAAAGAAAAATGTTATAAATGACACACTACACACACACACACAAACACACGTATGCTCAATTTCACTCATATACTCACACTCATTCACACACACACACACACACACACACACACGCACGCACGCACTCACGCACATACACTCGTACATGCACACACATACATGCACGGACGTATACACACTCTCAGACACACCCTAACACACACATGTACGCACACACGCACGCACACACACACACACACACACACACACACGTAATCGTCTGATATCACTTTTTGGTGGAAGGACGTTAAACTGAAGAACTAACACACATGCACGTGCACACACGCACACACACACACTACCTCTTTTACTTTAGTTTCTGCCAGACATTTAATTCTCTGTTCATTGTTAAAGCGGCGAAACCCCCATCTCTCAACACCTTTACCTTACGTGCATCCAAGTCGTGGTTGCTTGTAGAGTTACTTTTTTGAGAAAAGGAGGTTGGAATATTTATGTTGCTGTTTAGCTTTTTCTAGAACAACACTTGAGCTCATGTGGAAAGTATAACCTCTTTTAAATGATCCCTAAAGTACAGAACTTGTTTGTGTGTGTGTGTGATTAATTCATTTTCAAGATGTGGACAAGAAATTGTTTATTTTTGCTCTACACATCGCTAGGGACCCCTGCTCTCTTCCCAACCCTCCCCCTCCCCACCTTCACTGCTCAAAAAAAGAGAACTTTAGTTTTTTGGGGGGAAGGGGTGGGGGGGGGGGGAGCAAAGATGTAGACTGTTATGCTTTACCAATATATAATTTTAGTAACTGAGGCATATTCAAATGGGAATGGATGACAAAATTTACAAAACTGCAAACATATGGGAACTGGATGTAAAAAAAAAAAAAAAGCACATGAGTGCTTATTCCATTATCCTCAAAATAAAAGGATTTTTTTGTAAAGGGTGTATACTGTTAGTTGCAGTGGAGGCATATTTTTTACGTTTACATTTGGGTTTTTTGTGGTGTTGTTGTGTTGCATTATTGATATTTGACATGATGATAAGTTGATATGTTACATACAGTTGTTACATACAGTTGATTCGTTTTTCTTCTTCAAAACATTCCTTTTACTGCAAAAACAAAAATATGATACAGAGAGTTAAAATGATGACTATAATCAGGAGTCTCTTATACATATGTTTCTGCTGTTTTAATGACATTCACTGGGATTGACTTGGTTTTTTACCATCACCATCACTACCGTCATAATCATCATGATTCCTTCATGACCCCTTTGCCTCGTTGATGTCCTCTGCAGGTGAACTTTTTTGAGGACCACACCAAGCTGATTCTGAGCAACGTGCGCGGGGAATACATGGTGACCTTCATCGACCCTGACCGCTGTGCCAAGACCTACAACATGTCCCTCATCATCCAAGATGGCTGCCGCGCCGACATCGTCGACAGGATGGCGTTTGCTCGCTCCATGCTGAAAAACCTGGTGGATATTGAGGGGGCGGATATATGATAGGACCGGAGCCATTGCCCAGTTCCCGTTGGTGCAGAAGGTGGTGTTGGGCCTTCTGTGTTCTGTCAGCCTCTGTGCGTCTATGCCATCATGCCATGTTGAGTGTCACGTTTTCTTGATGAAGGCCTTGACCTGCAGGGGTCAGGTCAGGTCATCAAACAGTCATCAAAGAACATGGCTGAGGATTCAATCAAACGAAGCAATCCAGTCGTTCCACAACCTAGATTTGGGACTTGTGCAAAAACAACCGAAAATCAGTCATTGTTCCATGTGCATTTTTTTTGTCCCCCCCCCCCCCCCCCTCCACTTGCCTGGGGGTTTTGTGTGGTTTTTTTAAAAGTCCATGTTCACTTTATCTACTATGCTTTCAGTTACACCATTTGTGCACTTAGCAAAATTATGGAAGAGAAACGGTGATGTTGAAAAAAAAAATGTATTCCTCATGTCGCCTTCCTATTTCAAAATAGGCCCAACGATCCATCCAGTAACGTATTTATTGTACAGTTTTCACCACGGTTTTTCTAGGACTGCTTTGCGACTGGGAGGGAGAAGAAAGATGTATTTTCCAAAGCAGACCTGTTGTTGCACAGAGTGGAAATAAGCGTAAAACTTTCTGGATAATCTGTTGACTGAATCGGTAAGATTTTTTTTGGTGGAAAAAAGATATATTATTGTCAAGCTTGGATTGAGACAAGACGACAAAACGTCGTGACAGTTGCTATCACTTTATATTTTGGGAGCGTATTCTCCACAATACTGTCTTCATATTGCTGGGTGCACTTATCACATCACAGTCACCATGTTCATATATGTTGATACAGCCCTTTTTTTCTCCATGTATACCAGTTTTGTAATTGCCCAACCATTTTCCCAGTATTTTTTTTTACCCTTTTCTTTTACACAAAAGTCATTCGGCAATAGTCTTACATTCCTTCAGACCAAATGCATTTTGCTGAGAGCTCAAATAAACTGCTGTTAATGAAATGATTAACTTTGAACCAAGATCCACAACATTCCATGTTGGTGACCAGTGGAATGCCTTGTTAGATAGAAATGCAAAATGCTCATTTTGTGTCATGAAAACACTCGTGTAGTTTAGCGTTTCATGTGCGTAGGGCAACATGAAGAGGTGTTGCTCTTTCCCCTCACACCCCTCCACTTTTCAGTGAGTCTTGGTGTGCTTGGGTTGTAAGCCAAAAGAATGAATGAATTGCTGGTTACAATGTAGGCACGTGTCAAGTAGGTAGTTTTTGTTGTGGATTTTTGTTTTTCTCTGTTACAATGACACTCAAAGTCACACTGCACCTTGCGATGATATGTATGATTCTACTTGTATGCAAGTAGACATGCATTTGTTTCTTCGCATGTTATGGACTAACACAGGCCTCTGTGGGTGTGCTGTATTTTTGAATAATATACAACCCTTAAGGCTTTTCAGTTAAATATGCATATAAGTGTATGTTTGCGTACCTGCATGCACCCGCACACACACACACACACACACACACACAGATATCACTGTACACTTATTACCCAAACTTTTTATTTTCTTGTTGAACTTATTCTATGCAAAGATAATTTTTGGATGTGTTTACAACATTTTGAAAGCATGAAAAAGCTATGGAGAAAAATTAAGTTCGACTCTACTGTTGCCGACTTTTGAATAAGAATGAAACATTTTCTCGTAAAAGTGTTTAAAAGAAAAAAAAACTATGCAATTCTGGCAGTGGATCTTAATCATAATTTTCTTTTTTTAAAGCGACCCTCAAGAATGTATATTGTTTACAGCAGGAGTGGATGTAAGATCCTTTGTATCTAGTGAACAGCCTCACGGTCGGTTATCAATTCCAAGTTTTCAAGCTCATGTTTTTATGATACAAGAATTGTGTCTTGTCTGCTCATATTTTTCCACCCAGAAGATGTACATAGATCATATTGGTGTTGATTGGAGTGTCTTTGATCGGTATGATACTGAAAGTGCCTTTGTAAATCGCTTGCTGTTTAGTGTGTTTGCTGATTGTTGTTTTTTGGGGTTTGTTATTTGTTGTTGTTGTTGAAAATGCATCGGTTTAGAGAGTGTATGCAGGTGTGGGAATTTGTGGTTTATGTGTATTATATTTTACAGTGTGTGTGAATTTAGAAACAGAAATCAACAAGTATGCAAAGTAAGTGGGGTAGTCACTGGGTAGGGGAGAGAGAGACTGACTGTTGGTGATGTTTGAATGTGTGAGAGAGAGAAAAAGAAAGGAACTTGTACAGAATTATTAATGATTTTTTTCTTGAAATCATTATACTTCCAGGCTGGTTAACAGGGACCAAATCCACTTGTAAACCAAAACTTTTTTTTGTTTGTTTGTTGGTGGTTGTACATATCTTATACAGTGGTCTTGTATGATGTATATTAAATGATCTTGTATAGAATGTCTAGTATATCCTATGAAATGGGTAAGCATTGCAGAACACCATTTTGAAGTTGATATGCATGTAACACTTGGGGAAGGGGGGTGGGGGGTGTTGGAGCCCTTGCTGTTTTCCCACTCCAAAAAGAAAATTAAGCAGGGTAGGTTGCCATTTTTAAGAGAAAATAATCATACTGTGAATATGTCTGCAAGTGAGAGGTTGCTATTGCATTTTATGGGGTTATTTGTGTGGGATTTTATAGTACCTGCATCATTGAAAATGGACTATGTGTGTGTGTGTTGGCATGTGCCTTTTAAAAAAAAAGTGTATGTACATGTTTATAACATCAGTCTGACCGCTGTTGAGATCTCATGAAATCGGCCAAAAGTTGTCATTTCGTTAATGGCAGACTTCACTAGAATCTGTTGCTGACAGGCAGGGGTAGTTGATCACGTCTTGCTGGAAAACAAACATCCAAGCTGTCATGTACATACTGCTGCATGTAACTGCTATATCTGCTACCCCCTTCACCCTGCATTTACACTGTTGTTACATTTGCGCTGTTCCTAGACTACAGTTAAAAACGGTTTTAGAAACGGTTTGTACGCGAGTGACAGAGGTGGTGGTCTCTGGTGATCTTTCCATTTTGATCAGTGCATCATTATAGGCAAGGGGATCTGTGATACTTTGTAAACTTGTATTAAACTGTTCGAGGGGAAAAAGGATAATGGCCTTAAAAAAAAGTTCTTGCAGAAAGGTCAGTCAGTTGGTCACAGTAGCCCGATTTTAGATTGTGTCCTATTCAGCTGCCTTTGGGCAAAGTTTCCAATCTTCTGACTGGCACAACGTGAGCTTGTCTATGTCAGGGATGTGTGGTTTCAACCATCCTGTTTCTGATATTGCCCCCGCCTCTTTTGGATAAAACTGCTATGAGCAAGTACGGAATTGTGCAAGCCTGTGAAGGCTTGACTTGACTTGACTCTGGACCAGAACACGAGGAGGAAACCAAAGCTTGTTTCGACTGTCCTCCTCCCCTCCTCCCCTGTCTTTCCCAGCTTGTCCTGAGGATCCTGCTGCTGCATGTTCTTCTACAGTGTCAGCCCTTTCGATTTGAGGAGGATATGGATTCATTTCGTGTTTGTGGGGAGATGTGTGCGTGTTTGATGTATTCCACCCTTTGTTGAAAAGATGGGACAGTTTCTTCGGCAGCAGGTTTTAAGGACAGAGCTTTCTCCATAGTTCTTTATCCTGCATTTGTCAAGGCTGAACCTGGCAGGAAATTGAAAGTTTGGAATCCTTACCTTTTGGTTTCTTGATTGAATAGGAATCCAGGTATCATCAAATGGAGAAAGCAGTATTGGTCAGACATAATTATGTGCTTTTCAGTACAGAAGCATTTTCTGCTGACAGCAAAATCCATTGCTTGTAGTTAAAAGCTCTGCAATGTTTCATGAGACAGCAAGATAGGAAGTTCTTTTCATTCAACCGAGGGGCAGGTATGGGAAGAGACAAGTGCAGGTGTTCAGTTAAAGGCTGGGTGGGTGGGGGAGTTGGGAACATGAACCATCACACAAGCTGCTGGGGTACCTAGCTGATAAATGTGGTTTATATGATTTGAGCTATATCTGGTGTGAGCAATCATTTTCTGTATTTCTGCTGATCGTTCGAAAAAGAGTACTTTTTGAGTTTTTTTCTTTTCTGTTGTTAAAAATCATTGTGATTTCAGAGCATGGAATTGCTCAGTTGTCAAAATTTGATGTAAAAGCTCAATTCTTTTTTTTTTTTAACTGGTCTGTTGGTATGGAGTGCAGGCAGGACAGTGGCATGTTTTTTTCCTCCCCCCCCCTCCCCCCCCACAAACCAATTAGTCATGTATACATGTTGAGTGAGAACTCATTATTTTGTTTATGGTTGGTTTGATTTTTTTTTTTTTTTTTTTTTTGGGGGGGGGGGGGGTTCCGTTTTTTAAAAAAAGTTTGAAACCAAATGAATATGGACTATGTTAAAGTTTTCCGGCAGAAAGACAATGTTTTTTATGCCATAAAATTATGTATGCCTGCCTGTATTTTTTAAACATTTGATCTGATCAGTTGCCTGAATGCCGGCATTGCGATTTATTCATTTAGTCTTTTATTTTGAGAATAATGGAATAAGCACTCATGTGCTTTGTTACATCCAGTCCCCATGTGTATGCAGTTTTGTAAATCTTGTCATCCGTTTGTGATCTAAACATGTCCTTCTTTGGCTGTTATGAAGTAGAACAATCACTAGGGCATTTTGATGAATTACCTGTCAAGTTAACTATTTTTGTTTCTGGTAACATTTTCTGGAGGGTTCTAATTGATGTTTGATGAGTGACGGCAGATTTGGAAATGTATCCACCACCACCCTTGCCCCCTTCCATACCTATGTCTTCCATGAGTTATGAATGTCCCCCCCCCCCACCCTCCAAGAATGTTTGTTTTTTTAACTTGTAATTTTTCCACAGCATGAATTGCCAAATGTGACCCTCCACCACAAAATGAGTCAGACTGCACCTTGCCCACGTTTCCCTTAGGAGTGATTTTAGACAGGTGGGGTCAATTTTGAGATTTCAATCCATTTTTAAACTACAAGTTTTCTTCTGCCTTGTATTGAAGTATTAAAACTTTATTTTTCTTTCTGCTTTAAAAGCATGTTTAAAAACACCCAGCCCCTCAATGTGACCACCTATGACAATGCAGACTGCCTCAAGTTTGTAATAACTTTTTTCATAAAATTTGTCTGTTTTCTTCTTTTTTTTTTTAAATTGCAGGTTGAGAACATGCAAACGATTTTAAGAGTTGACCGCCAGTGCAATGTAACTCATTATGTGGCGGATGGTCACTGACTAATGTGGTGTCGGGTGTGGACAGGAAAAGCAGTACACGGTGACCTCTGTGTGTCCTGCTAGCTAGGGCAGATGTAAAGGATAGGACAGGGAGTGAAGGCAAGGCAAGGCAGATTAGGGTCTCTTAGGGCAGAAGGGTCGATTTTTTATTTTATTTTACTAGCTAACTGCAACATCAAAGATGTGAGGACATTTTTTTGTGGAAAGGGGAAGGGTGTTTGTGCTTTTTTGTTGGTTTTTGTTTGAATTGTCAGTGCAGAAGGGGTAGAATTACAAGGCTGCCCCTGAAGTTTTTGACAGAACTGTCCAAGTGAGAAAATGAACTATTTCTAGAGCCCAGTTTTGATTCAGAACATCCAGTTGCGAGGCATTGTGAATGGACAGAGTGGTTGCACTTCTCAAGTTCGACACTGAATGGACTAGAAGTGATTTTCGTGAAATGATTTTTTTCTACACACCTTTTTGAGTTTGTCAGACTGAAGTGAAACGTTCGCTGCTTTTCAAGTTTTTCTTCTAAGCCCACATTTTTTCATATGGGACAAAGAAGAATATGACAACCAAGGAAAAAGATGAAGAAAACGACAGTGACTGGCCAGAGGGAAGTGGAGTTCATTTCTACAGTATGTTTTTTGGGGGGGGGGGGGGGGGGGGGGGGGGGGGGGGTGGACACGAAGCGGACACGAAGCAACATTGGACTGTGTGGATGCCTGTACAAGGGTGGCACTGTACTGTTGGGGAGGTTGGCATGGCCAACTTTTGAAGGAGACCATAACTGCCTGTGTCGGGAAATCTTGATTTTGAAATGCAACTTGAATGCCCATATCCAGCAAACTGGAACTGGTATCTGTGTTGCATTTCAAAATTGAGATTTTTTTTTGGGGGGGGGGGATTTTTTTTACAGTGGGGTGGAAACTGAATCTCAAAAAATTAAGATAGTGCATTTCCGCCCTAAATTTGTTTTCGGGGAATTTTACAGCAGGGCAGTACTGTACCATCATCTTGTTTGATTCAATGAATTTGTCACTTATTATATTTTTCTTTCACACAAACAAGCTATAGAATATCTAAAATTTCAAATAAATTCAAGTCAATAAATTTTTCACTTTTTATTTTTCTTTCACACAATCAAGCTAGATAATATATTCTAAGATAATATATTCTAAGTTCATTTTCTTTGTAACATAGCTTCCTACTGCAGCACATCCAAGTTTTTCTCAGATATTTTGTTGGGAAAGGTGCATGTTACTACCCTTTCCATTGATTTATGAAAAATTCTGATGACTCCTGAAAATGTACATTAAATCCACCTCATTCTTAAAATGGCTCCCATATAAAAAATACAACTAATTCCATCTACAAAGTGTCCCCCTTCCACACTGGACGGAAAAGCTGCTGTCCAAATGCACAACTACCCCCCCCCCCCCCCCCCCCCCCCCCCTTTGTCCCATCAAAATGTTGACAAGTATGCACATTCCTCAGAATGAAGCACATTTCATGGCTGTCGTTGGAATCCTTTTCATAATGTTGGCAACAAAGGGACCATGCTGCCTTTTATCTCACAATTGTCCAAAAGTATATTGAATGTTTGTTGTATACACTTTGTACATGACATGGCGCTCCATTCAGCTTGTCTTCATTCTACTCGTGGTTTCAAAATAAACAAAATGTCTACAATTCAGTCTCCCCGTGTTGTTGAGAAGTATTTGCGAGAAAGTTCTGTGCACACAATCTCAAGTTTACCAGCCATCTTCCAGCACAATGTTCTTGAATACTTCAGTGAGCACAAGTTGCTGTTGCTCTTTATATCTCTTCAGGTCCTCCCTAATCGCTGTCGCCCAAAAGGAGAATAGTTCAGTCCCTTGATGACTTGCAAAACTGGAGATACCATGGCTCAAAACAGACGGCCAGTGTGTGTGGTAAGGAAGTGAACTTCACAAGGCATTTTTTCCCTGTGTAGTGTTGATGGTGGCGGTTCTCCCAGCGTGAGCACGGCACTAGTTCACTACACACACACACAACCTCGGCCAAAAATCATGCACATTTCACACACACATATTAACAGTATTTAAGTTGTGGAGAATTCTCTGCAACTATTCACTTCCAAATACACTTTAACCACCACCACCCAGACAACAAAAGACTGTCTCTAGCTGCCTTCAAGTCCTAGTTCAAATCACACAACAAAGCCAAACACGAGCCAGTCTCACTCCTCAAGAAAACCATGCCAGCTTTTCCCCAACAATATCAGACACAGAACCAACCAGCGGGCCTTTTCTGAACTAACCATGGACACAAGCATACCCAGCACATAGCTTGTGACTAGGAGAGAGATGGGCTTCCTCTCGGTTCAACAGGCTGAAACACACTGAGCTAGGAGACCGGAGGAATCATTCATCAGGGAGGGAGGGGAGGGGAGGGAAGGGGGGACTTGCTCCTCAAGGACTAGTGGGGACTCACTCCTCAAAGACTAGGGGGGGAGTCACTCCTCAAGGAACTAGGGGAGGGGAGGACTTACTCATCAAGGAACTAGGGGAGGGGAGGGGGGGACTTACTCCTCAAGGAACTAGGGGAGGGAGGGGGACTTACTCCTCAAGGAACTAGAGAGGGGAGGGGGGACTTACTCCTCAAGGAACTAGGGAAGGGGGGACTAACTCCTCAAGGAACTAGGGAGGGAGGACTCACTCCTCAAGGAACTAGGGAAGGGGGACTTACTCCTCAAGGAACTAGGGGAGGGGAGGGGGGACTTACTCCTCAAGGAACTAGAGAGGGGAGGGGGGACTTACTCCTCAAGGAACTAGGGGAGGGGAGGGGACTTACTCCTCAAGGAACTAGGGAAGGGGGGACTCACTCCTCAAGGAACTAGGGGAGGGGAGGGGGGACTTACTCCTTAAGGAACTAGGGGAGGGGAGGGGGGACTTACTCCTCAAGGAACTAGGGAGGGGGGACTTACTCCTCAAGGAACTAGGGGAGGGGAGGGGGGACTTACTCCTCAAGGAACTAGAGAGGGGAGGGGGGACTTACTCCTCAAGGAACTAGGGGAGGAAAGGGAGGACTTACTCCTCAAGGAACTAGGGGAGGGGGGACTTACTCCTCAAGGAACTAGGGGAGGGAAGGGGAGGACTTACTCCTCAAGGAACTAGGGGAGGGAAGGGAGGACTTACTCCTCAAGAAACTAGGGGAGGGAAGGGGGGACTTACCCCTCAAGGAACTAGGGGAGGGAAGGGGGACCTACTCCTCAAGGAACTAGGGGAGGGAGAAGGGTAGAGTCACTCCTCAATGAGTGACTCAATCAGCTGGGGAAGGGTTGCTCCTCAATAAGTGGAGGGAGAAGTTGAGCCAGGGAAGATGTCTTTCCTCAATGAGCTGGGGGAGAAGAAGGCACTCCTCAATGAGCTGGGGAAGAGAAGAAGGCACTCCTGAATGAGCTGGGGGGGAGAAGAAGGCACTCTTCAATGAGCTGGGGGGGAGAAGAAGGCACTCCTCAATGAGCTGTGGGGGAGAAGAAGGCACTCCTCAATGATCTGGGGAAGAAGAAGGCACTCCTCAATTAGCTATGGAGAAGAAGGCACTCCTCAATGAGCTGGGGGGGGGGGGGGGGGGGGGGAAGGCACTCCTCAATGAGCTGGGGGAGAAGAAGGCACTCCTCAGTGAGCTGGGGGGGGGGGAGGCACTCCTCAGTGAGCTGGGGGAGAAGAAGGCACTCCTCAATGAGCTGGGGGAGAAAAAGGCATTCCTCAGTGAGCTGGGGGAGAAGAAGGCACTCCACAGTGAGCTGGGGGAGAAGAAGGCACTCCTCAATGAGCTATGGAGAAGAAGGCACTCCTCAATGAGCTGGGGGGAGAAGAAGGCACTCCTCAATGAGCTGGGGGGAGAAGAAGGCACTCCTCAATGAGCTGGGGGGAGAAGAAGGCACTCCTCAATGAGCTGGGGGGAGAAGAAAGCACTCCTCAATGAGCTGGGGGGAGAAGAAGGCACTCCTCAATGAGCTGGGGGGAGAAGAAGGCACTCCTCAATGAGCTGGGGGAAGAAGAAGGCACTCCTCAATGAGCTGGGGGAAGAAGAAGGCACTCCTCAATGAGCTGGGGGGAGAAGAAGGCACTCCTCAATGAGCTGGGGGGAGAAGAAGGCACTCCTCAATGAGCTGGGGGAGAGAAGAAGGCACTCCTCAATGAGCTGGGGGGAGAAGAAGGCACTCTCAATGAGCTGGGGGGAGAAGAAGGCACTCCTCAATGAGCTGGGGGAGAGAAGAAGGCACTCCTCAATGAGCTGGGGGGAGAAGAAGGCACTCCTCAGTGAGCTGGGGGGAGAAGAAGGCACTCCTCAGTGAGCTATGGAGAAGAAGGCACTCCTCAGTGAGCTATGGAGAAGAAGGCACTCCTCAATGAGCTGGGGGAGAAGAAGGCACTCCTCAATGAGCTGGGGGGAGAAGGCACTCCTCAATGAGCTGGGGGAGAAGAAGGCACTCCTCAATGAGCTGGGGGAGAAGAAGGCACTCCTCAGTGAGCTATGGAGAAGAAGGCACTCCTCAGTGAGCTATGGAGAAGAAGGCACTCCTCAGTGAGCTATGGAGAAGAAGGCACTCCTCAGTGAGCTATGGAGAAGAAGGCACTCCTCAATGAGCTGGGGGAGAAGAAGGCACTCCTTCCCCGAAGTCGGAATACGGCTACTCGGTAGCACACCGACAACCTCACCACTAGGAAACCTCAAGAGTTCTAGCCAAGGGAAAAAAAACCAAACCACCAACAAAAACGCAGTCAAAATTCATAAGTCCAACCACCACCCAATCACCCCTCCTCCCCCCCCCCCCCAAAAAAAAAACAAAAAAACCAACCAACCAACCAAAAAAAACCCCCAAAATTCACCAGAACACTCTTAAAACGCCGTCTCCTCCACTTCAACTTCCTCCTCCTCCAAGGAACTGCCGCGATGACACTGACAGGCACACACGTCACTCACACCTCCCCCTCCTCCTCCCCACAGTCTCTCCGATTCCAGACTCTTCTGCAGCATCTGCTGGCAGCCGACAGGGAAGGAGAGCGTGACGTCCAGCGAGCTGAAGTAATGGCGCAGGGACACGTGGCGATGCCTCAGCACAAGTTCTTCGATGGACTGGAAGACGGCCAGAGGGGCGTTGAAGCCCAGCCCCCGGCCCTCCGGCCTCACGATGAAGCAGTTGTGCACTGTGGCCGGCGCCCTGTCCTCTTTACGGACTCTGCGGTAGATCGATAAATGGATAAATAAATGAATGGATAAAGAAAAGAAATGATGAATGGGGAAAAAAAAAAGGATGGAATGAAATGAATTGAAAGTGACGCTTGAATGTGTAGTGAATGGAAAAAGTCAATGGCGTTCATAAAAGGTGATTTGGAGCAAAAAAACATGAAAAAAATTTTGCTTGAGTCGCCCCCCCCCCCCCCCCCCTCCCCCCCCTTAGATAAAGGCTAAAAATGGAACCGCAAAAACTTCTCAATGATCCCCCCTCTCTCTCTCTCTCTCCTCTCTCTCTCTCTCTCTCTTTCTCATAGTCCTGTTGTAAGCCGCCTAATAACGAAGGAGAAAAAGAACAAACAAAGAAAGATAGGAAAAGTTGCCGGGTCTTTCATGACACTTGAAGAGAGGATCAAGTGTGCTAAGCATACCGTGGGTAAAGTTCCTTTTCAAAAATATTTTTTCACTAGGTCGGAACATCTCAGGGGTCCGAGCACTTGCTTTCTCCAAGCTAAGGTACGCAGCGTTGAGCGTAGGGTTGCCTCGCATATGGGTGACCAGTCCTCCAGCTGAAAACGGGTACCTGCCCTCTTTAGGGACAAGGATGGTAAAGCAGTGAGGGAGAGGAGATGGGCGCCACCTTCAAGATGCTGGGCCCAAGAGAAGCTGAGGTCCCTGACACCTTGCCCAACGACTGCTTAATCAAGTTATGTGACACCTGTACTATTTGACAAAGGCATGACATTACCCAGAGAGCTGGACATATTATTCTGTCATACTACCGCGACTTTATAAAAAAGTAAGATCTGTAGCATCTAAATTCAGCATCTAAATTCAGCCTTAAGACAGACTTATTTCCAACCTAGGAATTGTTTCCCTGCCGTTTCATCCACGAATCATAAGCTGTCTCTGCCTTCAACTGCCGAAATCTCCATTACCACGCCAAAAAGCATTACCTGTGTGTGAGCATTACCTCTGTGTGTGTGTGTGTGTGTGTGTGTGTGTGTGTGTGTGTGTGTGTTGTGTGTGTGTGTGTTTGAATCTAAATCTGTTAAAACTGTTTGATATCAGTTGGACGTGTAACATTAGGCTGAATTCAAGCACTTTCATTTGTTTTGTTTTTGTTTGTGTGGGTTTTTTTTTACAAGATATAGCGCTATATAATATTATCATTAGCACGATCTTCTAAATAAAAGTCCTCATGAATAGGTGCAAGAACACTGTGACAGGAAAGTGAGTAACCAGGTTGTTCTGTTGTGGATCACAGTCATGCTTCCTTGTCCAGCACAGAAAGACCTTTTGCCTCAATCCTAACTTGTATGTTGCTGTAATCCATTTTGAAGAGGCCGCTAACGGTATAAAAAGAAGCTAATCATGGCTCATCTTTTTGATATGGCACACAAGGCAAACTTTACCGGTCCCTTCCTTGTAGATATGTTTATGTCAAATCGAGAATTAGATGCAGAGCTAAACTGTCTGGTTATTATATAAACCTTACCAGAGACTATAAGTGTAACTGACTGTGCCTAGCACAGAATTTCCAGAAGGTGGGCAGATAACTTATATCTAAAGCGCCCCCCCCCCTCCCCCCATCATCCCCCAACTGGTGAGGGCACGAAAGGGGGGGGGGGGAGTTCCCTAGTTATCGTTCGTATCTGACATGGGGGGGAAAAGTGCCACGACATAATAGTTCTAAAAGTGGAACGATCCTTAATCTCTTTGGATAATCCTTATCCGGGTGCATAAATCTTAATTCTTAACAGTTTGGCACTACAAGGATTAGACTTAGATATTCTAAAAGTTGCTTTTTTTTCCAGGAAGTGAAAACAATTGTTACTTTCTAAGTCCGGATGCACTAGAATACCTAGAACAACATTCGTTACTTTGCTATTATTGCTTTATTGTTATTTTCGTCAACGTGCTTTGTCCGCAAACTGGAACTGAAGGTGGCTGCACTCCAGCTTCGGGGATGATGTCTAAACACACCACAGTGTACGTGGGTTTTTTTCATGTATTTTTCCCCACCGTTCGTACAGGTACAAATGGTCTGCTCTTGTGAAAGGCAGAACTGGTTTTATCGTGCGCGCAAGACGCTCTGCGTGTGTTTGCACACGGGGCCTCGGTTAATAGTCATGCAAAGGACATGCAAAAGTACCGATATTATCTTCAGGGGGGAAAAAACCCCCTTGAACGGGTGTCTTGGTTGGAGGCTCGATCCCGGGCTTGATGTCCAGCCGTCAAATCCCTAGAGCTCTAAGCACTATGACCTCTCCCTCCCTCCCTCCCTTCCTCTCTCCCACCCTGTCTTTCTCTCCACAACCCCCCCCCTCTCTCTCCATCCCTCCCTTCCTTCCTCTCTCCAACCCTGTCTCTCTTCCACCCACCCCCTATCTCTCTCCCCATCCTTCGGATGAGACTATAAAACCGAGGCCCCGTGTGCGAACGCACGCAGAACATCTTGTGCACACGTTAAATCCTGTTCCGCTTTTCGAAAGAGTAGGCCATTGTGTGCCGGTTGGAACAGATGACAAAATTTACAAAACCGCATACACACGGGGACTAGATGTAAAAAAAGCACATGAGTGCTTATTCCATTATCCTCGATATAAAAGAATAAATAAATAAATTTTAAAAGTGATAAGGTAGTACGTATTATCGAACTTGTACTGAATGTATTGGGCTTTTTTTCTTTTCTTTTTTTAGTTTTTTACTTGACAAGGAGGAGGTGACGCGCTGTGTTCCAATGTGTGACAGAGTCCGTTGGTAAACCATCAGGGTCCAAATGCTCTCCATGAAGATGGAAACAGGTATGTTTGTCCGTCGTGTTCGACGATGACCTCCAAAACAGCAGAGGAGGCAGCTGCCGTTTCGGAAATTGGGCAGAAATTTGATTATAGTGGAGATGCCTTGCCCACAGCACACACCCACTCTCTCGGCCATGTGGGCATAAGGACAGTCAGTGTTGGAGATGTTCTCCAAAGGCCAACCAGCCCCCAGGGCTGCAGCACATAAGGACGGTGCAAGTCAAGCCTCCTAGTCAGAGAGTCCTAGTCGATCACTAAAGACTAAGCTGTAAAGTGGAATTGCATGAGTGGGAAAGAAAGCCACTGGTCATACAGCCTCTCACTTTGCTGTTGTTGCCCCCAGCGTCAATGGTTTAATCAAGAACTGTGATAAACCCCAGGCGCTGGGAACAGGTGCAGCAGCAACAAACTATTATTCGCAAAAGAAAAAAAAAGAGAGAAAGGGTAACAAAAAGCTAAGAAAAAGCTACTCACGCAACAGTCAGGGCGTAAGGAAAGTGGGCGTAGCTTTTCCGCCGCACGAGGAAGGCCCCGTGAGGCAGGACCTGCAGTCTTGCTACGGCCTCTTCGCGGGAGCAGTCCAGCAGCCAGGTGCTCCTGTCAAACTCGGGGCTGCCTGCAGGGGGCAGAGGCTCCATCACCTGGCCCAGGAACTCCTTCTGATAGCCCAGCTCCATCATCTGCCTGTTGCCACACACACACGCGCGCGCGCGCGCTCGCACGTGCGCAAGCAAGCACGCACGCACGCGCAAGCAAGCGGGTTAAGACTTTTTTTAATGCATTATTTTGTGTGTGTGTGTGTCTCGACTGAACCGCGGGGAGAGTACGGGTATGAGGCGGTGTGTGTGTGTGTGGTGTGTGTGGTGTGTGTGTGTGTGTTTGTGTGTGTGTTGTGTGTTGTGTGTGTGCGTGTGAATGCGTGTGTGTGTGTGATGTGTGTGTGTGTGTGCCCAGGGTTGGGGTGTGCATGTGTGCGCGCGCGCATTTATGTATACCCACGTGTATGCGTGCAGTGCGCGTGCAGTGCGCTTGCATGCGTATGTGTACACGTGAGGGGTGGGGGCTGCATGTGTACACTTCGTTATGTTCTCCGTGCACATGTGTGCTTGACTGACAATTTCTTCATTGTTAGCGCTCGTAATAGAATTCAAGGGCAACAACCGAGTTGTCCCTAGCAAAAGCCTGTAACTAAACCCACTCTTTCCAAGGGAAACAAGTCTACTTTCGGTCTAAAAAAAATAATTTGGGCGACTTGCGCAGCGCATTTCAAGATTTTGAAGGAAAGCTTCGGCATAATGGTGGACGACTGAGGGGTGGTGGTGGTGGTTACTATTTTGGTGTTAATAAAATTTTTAATGAAACAATCTGCTAAAATCCCCATTTCTTTGCAGGTCGATGGTGCAAGTAAAGGAACCCATTGCGACAAAGAACTTTTCCTCTGGCGACATTCTGTAAAAATAAAAAAATAAAAACTGGGTGGAAAATCTTTTGATGTAATACAATTATAGGGCAACGTGTTCTTAAATACTGTACTTCTGTTGCAATACACTTTCAGTTAAAGATTTCTTTTTTTTTATAAAAAAGACTTCATATTTGATGGCTTGTTTGATAGTTTCTGATTAGGACGGATCTCAAAATTATTATGACAGTTTTGGAGTACAACAAAGCAGAGGAGAGCAAAAGAAAAAAAGAAAAAAACAAAGAAGAAGAAGAAAAACAGAGCAAAACAGAGCAGAGCAGAAGAGAGCAGAGCAGAGCAGAGTAGAGTAGAGTAGAGCAGAGAAGAACAGAGCAGAGCAGAAGAGAGCAGAGCAGATCAGAACAAAGAGTAGGGTCTAATCCAATCCACTTATATTGTTTACAGTCTCGTCAACCGCAGAGGCCGTATCAGGACTATCACCTCGTTAGCGGTTAAAGCTCAGATCAAAACTGTGCAGCTATGTACAGAATAAAACACACAAGATTAACTTTAACGCTACCCCTACGGTTCTCTCCATAGAGAACCTGCCTTTCCCAGGATATTTGCACTAAGCACATTAGTATGCTGCGGTAATCCAGTAGTGGGTGATACGTAGGGAAGGGCTAGTAGAGGATTGGTTGCCCAACAGCGGGTTACCCGTAGGGAAAAGGTTTTAAAACCCAAGTCTTCAGCCGTTCCTCTGTCCCATCAACGCCCTCCATCACAAGCATACAGGCCAACCAAGGGCGGTCACCGCGTAGTGCGAGAACCACAGAACACGATTTCTTCTTGTTAACAGCCCCGCCGACCAAGAAGCCTATATCAGGTCTGCCACCTTGTTCATTCGAGAGTGGACAGACATGGAGCTGAGAGACACCCTGAGAGCGACCGAGAGACGAGAGGACTGGAGAAAGAAAGGTGGTTGACAAAGCTTCGAAGGCGCCCCAAAGGACGGCGACCTTGTTCAATTTTAGCAACTCCAGTTTTTATCGAATCCCTTATCTAGCATCCCCAAGCTGAAGAAAGAAATGAAATGACATAATCTATTCATTCCTCAAGGCCAATAAAACCAGGCCGTACTGAGGACCCCAACCATCCCGCTTTTAATTCATTATCCCCAGGTTACAAAAAAGCGTTAAAAAAAAGCATAATGAACACGTCATTGTACAAAAACAATACATAAAAATGCCATGAGGGCAAACGACACTGCAGAATGATAATCCCATGTCCATCCCAGCGTTTAAATATCACTCCTAGTAGCCAGAATCAACAACAACAAAATACAGACAAAATTTTTATACAACGAAAAAGAGAATATTTCACAGATCTGCTTGAACAGAACGCAGGAGAGTGGAGTGGGAAGAGAGAAAATAAGCAACAGAAATGATAATTTCTAGCACAAAATTTCCAGAAGGCGAGGATACTGTTTATACTGAAAAAGCCTCCCTCACGCCCATGGGATTAGAACCTCATAAACGACAGGTAAAATGTTTTGATTTTTGTTTTTCCTTCGGAGCTTTCTTTTGTTCTGGACGGCTTGATGAAAAAAAAAAAAGCTTAATTGTGTTTGCTTATTCATTATGCCATCGGAAAATAAAATATCGGAAAATAAAATATGACTTGAACTTCACACACACATACAAACTCCTCCCTTCCCCACCCAACTTACCCCCCCCTAACTACCCCCCCCCTCCACACACACACATAAAGCACCCCCCCCCCCCAAAAAAAAAAAAAACACACATACAGATCCCCCCCCCCCCCAACACGCACACACCCCTACATACCGCAGAACATCTTGCGCACACGTTAAAATCCTGTTCCGCTTTTCCTAAGAGTAGGCCATTGTGTGCCGGTGGCAACAGATGACAACTTACAAAACCGCATACACACGGGGATTGGATGTTTAAAAAAAAGCACATAAGTGCTTATTCCATTATCCTCGGTATAAAAGAACAATAATAATTTTTTAAAAAGATCCCTACAAAAACACCTCCCCCCCACACACATCCACCCACTCACACAATCCCCCCCCCCCCACCCTACCGACCAACCTACCCCCCCTCCCCCCCCCCCCCCCCCACCCCCGCTACACACACACACACACCACACACACGCACGCACTCACACACACACCCACCCCACACCACACACCCACCCCCACCCCACACCCCCTACACCACACACCCCTACACACACACACCCTACACACACACACCCCTACACACACACTACACCACACACACCCACCCTACACACACCACCTACACAACACACACCCCTACACAACACACACCCCCACACACACACCCAACACACACACCCCTAACACACACACCCCTACACACACACCACCCCTACACACACACACCCCTACACACACCCCCTACCACACACACACACACCACCACCCACACACACCCCTACACACACCCACCCCTACACACACCTACACACACACACACCCCTACACACACCACCCACACACCATCCCCTACACACACCTACACACACACCCACCCCTACACACCCACCCTCCCCATCCCCCACTCACACACACACTCACACACACACACTCACCTGACCAGGTCATGGTACATGTTCTTCATGTTGACCAGCGTCAGCTCCTCGAACTGCAGGTCAGACTCCAA
Source organism: Rapana venosa (assembly GCA_028751875.1). Classification (NCBI taxonomy): domain Eukaryota; kingdom Metazoa; phylum Mollusca; class Gastropoda; order Neogastropoda; family Muricidae; genus Rapana; species Rapana venosa. The sequence continues at coordinate 46,411,088 of CM054140.1, read as the reverse complement.
ACCCCGCAGGGCCAGCGTGCATGCCCGGGCCTGTGTCTTCACCTCCTGCAGTCGGCTGCTGACCGCTTTGTGCCGAGACAGAACCAGCGCCGTGTTCTCCCGCCACCTAACATCATTCATCACACGCACGTAGCCTAGTAGTGGTTAGAACCATTGCGCTCGCAATCTGACGACCCGGGTTCGATTCCCCGTTCAAGGGGGATATTTTCCTCCTGGAGTTAACATCAGTGTACAGACTCCGCTCTCCCCCAAAAAGTCCTTCGGATGAGAGTATAAGCTGAGGTCCCGTGTGTGAACGCACGCAGAACATCTTGCGCACGTGTTAAATCCGGTTCCGTTTTTCGTAAGAGTAGGCCATTGTGTGCCGGTGGGAACAGATGACAGAATTTACAAAATCGCATACACACGGGGACAGGATGTAAAAAAAAAGCACGTAAGTGCTTATTCCATTATCCTCGATATAAAAGAATTAAATAATTTATAAAAAAAAAAATAAACATACACACACCGCTCCCTGGTTACTGCTGCTTGCTGTTAGTGTTGCTGCCGTTGTTGCTGCTAGAACTACTTATATTGCTACTGCTGCTGCTACTACTACTACTACTGCTACTACTACTACAACTACTACTACTGTTGCTGCTGCTCGTGCTGTTGGTACTACTACTACTGCTACTACAACTTTCACAACTTCATCTACTTTTACTACTTCTACTACAACTACTACTACAACTACTACTACAACTTTCACAACTGCATCTACTACTTTTACTACTACTACAACTTTCACATCTACTACTTTTACTACTACTACTACAACTTTCACAACTACATCTACTACTACTACAACTACTACTACTTCTACTACTTCTACTGCTGCTGCTGCTTCTACTGCTGCTGCTGCTGCTGCTACTGCTACTACTGTTGCTGCTGCTCATGCTGCTGATACTACTACTACTACAACTTTCACAACTACATCTACTACTACTACAACTTTCACAACTACATCTACTAATCCTACTACTTCTACTGCTGCTGCTGCTTCTACTGCTGCTGCTGCTGCTTCTACTACTACTACTACTACTGTTGCTGCTGCTCATGCTGCTGATACTACTACTATTACAACTTTCACAACTACATCTACTACTACTACAACTTTCACAACTACATCTACTAATCCTACTACTTCTACTGCTGCTGCTGCTTCTACTGCTGCTGCTGCTTCTACTGCTGCTGCTGCTGCTTCTACTACTACTACTACTACTACTGTTGCTGCTGCTCATGCTGCTGGTACTACTACTACTACTACTACAACTTTCACAACTTCATCTACTACTACTTCTACTACAACAACAACTACTACTACAACTACTACTAATCCTACTACCTCTACTACTACTTCTACTGCTGCTACTTCCACCACTACTACTACTTCTACTACTACGACTACTACTACCGCTACCTCCCAACCACCGCTACTCCCATCTACAAAGTCACCTGCTCTGCTCATCACGCGTCATCCTGCCCCTTCCCGCCTCGCCTCCTCCTCCTCCTTCACCATCATCATCCGGGTCTTCAGGAGACCGCGTCACGTGACGGCCGGGGCCCAGACGACAGCTGTGGCCGCGGTGCAGCCACTCCACCTCCACCACCCCGCCCTGGCCTGGAGGGGTGCGAGCCTTGCACACCCCGGCCTCCCAGTCTGGCTGCCGCACCATGTTTTCTAGTAGATTGTGCACGCTTCCAGGCGGTATCTCCAGCCCAGTGTCTTCTCCCTTCTGTGCGAGGAAGAGAGAGAGAGACACACACACATATATATATATAAATATAAAAAAAAAAAAAAAAATATATATATATATATAATACACACACACATTACACACACATACACATACATCACATACACACATTACATACACATACACACATATATAACCACACCCCACACCCCAACACACTACCACAATACACACACACTCACAAATACAAAAACCCATATACAAAACACATACACCACACACACATACACATACACACACATACACAACATACACACCACACACATACACACAACACATACACACACACCCATATATACACACATATATACACACACACGCACGCACACATAACACACACATACACAAACGCACACACCACACACATACACACACACAATACCCCATACCCACACACATATACACCCACACACACATACACACACACACACACACAATATATTATATACACACACTCACACACGCCCAAAACAGACACACACACACAATTACACACACACACACACATAGACACACACAACATATACTAGCACATAACACACACACAATACACACATATACAACACACCACACAACACACACACACACCACACCACAAAAACACACACAACCCTAACTACTAGGATGGGCGATAGAGACTTTTTGTGGGATTTTGAGAAGGGGGGAAAAATAAGGGAGGGTGGGTGGGTGGGGGATGGAGGGTGGTTGGGTGAGAGAGGGGGGAGGAAGGGGGGAAAGAGAGAGGGGGGGAGAGGGAGAGAGAGGGGGAGGAGGGGAGAGAGGGGGAGAGAGAGAGAGAGAGAGAGAAAAGAGAAGAGAGTTTGAGGAGAGAGAGAGAGAGAGAGAAGAGGGAGAGATAGAGACAAAACACACACACACCATACCATACCCCATCACACCACACCAGACACACACACACCATACCATACCACACCACACCACACTCCACTCTCCCTCACCAAAACACAAACACACACACACAACCCCACAAAAGAAAGTCGGAAACAGACAGGGGGGGGAGAGAGAGAGAGAGAGAGAGAGAGAGAGGATGGATTTGATTGAGAGAGAGAGAGAGAGTGGAGAGAGTTGGAAGACAGACAGACAAAACAGTACAGACAGCCAGACAGACAGACAGACAGAGAGTAAAGAAAAGACGAGACAGACAGACAAAGAGAGACAAAAGAGACAGACAGACAGACAGAGGCAGAGGGAGACTGACAAACCTAGGCACAGTTGGGGCGAAGAGATAGAAATGGATGTGAAAACAGCAGAACAGGAATGTCACAGATGATGTTCGCAGTAATGCATAAATAATAAATAAATAATAATAATAGATAATAATAGATAAACAAACTCGTTTCGACTTGACTTGACAACACACTCCAACTCTTTCCTCGCACACACGCACGCACGCACACCACACCCCCCTCTAATCACACACACACACTTTCTCTCTGTCACACTCACCTATAAAACATTCTCTCTTGTTATTCACACCCCTTCTCTCTGTCTTCGTATCACACACACATACACATTCTCTCTCCCTCTCTCTCTCTCTCCCCACACTTTCTCTCTTCACCCCCAACCCCCACCAATACACCACACCACACACACACCACATTACACCACCCCACCCACACTACACCACACACCAACCCCCCCCCCCCCCCCCCCCCCCCCCCCCACACACACACTGACACACGCTAACCATGTCAAGCTCCAGTCGTTGTTGCTGAAGCAGGGACAGCCTGCTCTGTGCAACGTGCTGTTCATGGCTGAGGTCGTAAAGCTGTTTGAACACCGGGTACTCTCCCTTTGGGCACAGGGCTGGCTGAAAAACGTCATCAGTAACGTCACTTCCACATGGCGTCATCATCATCACCATCATCGTCTCTTTTTCATCTTAAGCACTCGGCGTGATGCAGTTATACTTGTGGTCACCATAACTGTCATCATTATCATCATCATGTAATAACAGTCATCATTATCATCATCATATAATAACAGTCATCATTATCATCATCATATAACAGTCATTATTATCACCATAAAAAGTCGTCATCATCAACAACAGTAATCATTATCGTCTATAGAATCGCATAAAATAATAGTAGCCATCACCATCAACTTATCTATCATAATGTTGCCGACAGGAGGGAAAAACTCGTAACAGAATAATCACGGATTGATTCATGATGTCATGGAGTATACCGTTTGCAGTTTGCTTTACACGTTTCTTCTTCTTCTCCTCCTTTCCTCCTCCTCCTACCCCCTCCTTCTCCCGTTCTTCTTCATTCTCCCCCCCCCCCCCTTCTACTCCTCTTCCACCTTTTTCACATCTTCTTCACTTCATCTTCTTTTAATTAATAAAGCGTTCCCCCCTTATTTTTCAACTTCTCCGCCTCCTTTTCCCAACCTTTTCTTTTTCAAAATCGTCTTCCTCTTCAACTTTTTTCAAATAATAGGTCATCATTATCACCACCATAAAAAGTCGTCATCACCAACAACAGTAATCATTATCGTCTATAGAAGTGCATAAAATAATAGTAGCCATCACCATCAACATATCTATCATAATGTTGCCGACAGGGGGGGAGGGGGGGAGGGAACTCGTAACAGAATAATCACGGATTGATTCATGATGTCATGGAATATACCCTTTGCAGTTTGCTTTACACGTTTCTTCTTCTTCTCCTCCTCCCTCCTCCTCCTACCCCCTCCTTCTTCTCCTCCATCCTCCTCCTCCCGTTCTGCTTTTCTTCTTCCTTCATTCTCCTCCCCCTTCTCTCCCTCTTCCTTCTCCTCCTTTTTTACATCTTCACTTCATCTTCTTTTAATTTCCAAGAGTCCCCCCCCCCCCCCTTATTTTTCAACTTCTCCGCCTCCTTTTTCCAACCCTTTCTTTTTCAACATCGTCGTTTTTCTCTTCTTTTCCTGTTCTCTTATCATTTGGAATTCGAATCTAAAGGAAGATTATCTTTTAACACTCTTTAACAAAACCCGAAGGCTGAGAGGGAATGAAGAAACCAGTGTTGGAAAGTTGGTAAAATGACAAACAGGAAAAGTGGACACACAAGACAGATCTTTGAAGCAAGACACAGAAAGCAAGCGCGCGCGCACACACACAAAATCACACGCACATACATGAACGCACACACGCACGATTTACACTTCTCTCTCAGATACACAAGTCACACACACACAAAATCACACACACATGAACGCACACACGCACTCACACACTTCTCTCTCAGATAGACAAATCACACACACACATACACACACAAACCACCACCACCACCACACATCACCCTCCCCCCACCCCCACCCCACTCCATACCACCAGCCTTTCGGATGAGACGATAAACCGAGGTCCCGTGTGTTACACATAATTATTTAGCGCACGTAAAAGAACCCAGGCAACAAGAGAGTTATTCCCGGAAAAGTTCTGTAGGAAAAAAAGCTACTCTGATAGAGAAACAAATACAGTTGCAGACAGGAAAAAGAAAAACAAAATGGGTAGCGCTGCTCTTGTGGCGACGCGCTCTCCCCGAGGAGAGCAGCCCGAATTTCGCCGAGAGAAATCTGCCGTGACTTTAAGTAGTATAAAATTATAAAAAAAAATTTTTGAAATACCCCACCCACACCTACCCCCTCACGCCACACATTATATATATTATATATATATATATATATATATATATATATATATTTTCTGTCCTCTCTGTATATATATTTATATATATATATATATATATATATTTATATATATATATATATATATATACACAGAGAGGACAGAAAATGTAGATACTGTAACAAAAAAGATGAATTTCATTTACTCGATGAATGTATTCTATATGATGAACTCGGAAATAATTTGTTATTAAAAATCAAAACGAAAGACAAAGAACGCAAAAACTGTGTACATAAATCAAGTGACATAATCACAGTATATATATATATATATTTATATATATATATATATATATATATATCAAGCAGATATAATCAGATATGTATATTGAGTGTTTTGAAAAAAAGAGAAAAAGAGAAGTAGAATGCAACATGTTTTTAGTGTACATCACTTTTAGCCAAAATAGATAATTATAATTGATGTTTTTGTTGTGTCAAAAAAGTCTACATTACTTAAATGGCAATAAAATATTTTGAATCTGAATCACACACACAAATATCCCACCCACACCTCCCCCCTCACACCATCACCCCACTCTCCTCCTCACCACCACCCCCACGCCACCTACCACCCACCCACCCCCAACACACCACACAACAACCCCACCCACATTCCCCTCAACCATCCCCCACCCTCACACCCCACCCACCTACCCACCCACCCAACCACACCACACCATCACCCCCCCCCCCCCCACAACCACCAATACCCACCCCCACACCACCAACACCTCACTCACCACCAGCACACCCAACACCCCAACCCACCACACCCACGTCCCCCCCCCCACCCCACACCCACACCACCACCCCACCAACCACACACACACAACCACACACACACCCACCCCCACACACCACACACACCATCCCCACCCCCCCCCCCCCCCCCCACAACACACACACAAATACCCACCCCCCAACAACACACACAACACACATCACTCACACACACACACGCACACACACAACACCCCAAACACACACACACACACACACACAGTCACCCCCCCCCCACACACACCCACACACAACACAAATACCCACCCCCCAACACACACACACACACACCACACTCACACACCGCACACACACACACACCCCAAAACCACACACACACAACACCACACATCACCCCCCCCCCCCCCCCCCCACACACACCACACAAAACCCACCCCCCAACACACACACACACACACACACACTCACACCCACACACACACCCCCCAAAACACACACACCCAACACATATACACACAAACACCCACCCCCACACACCACACCACACCCCAACACACACACACACCCCAACACACACCACACTCACACACACACACGCTCGCACACAATACCCCCACCCACACCTCCTCCCTCACCCCACACCCCACCCCCTCACCCCACCCCTCACAGCCCCCCACCCACCCCCACCCCCACAATCCCCCCCCCCCCCCCCCCCCCCCCAACACTCTCTCTTTACCTTGCGGACGGCGTTGTGCAGGTGCAGCCCCAGTCGCTTGTTGCCTGCCTTCAGCGGGTGGCTGCTGTAGTAGTCCACCAGCTCCATCAGGGTGGAGAACAGGATGCTCCTGCAGCTGGGGGGAGACACGCTGTACCCCTTCTGCCGCCGGTAGATGCGCACACACTTGTTGCACCCGTCCTTCCTGCACGCACACACCCAACCAACCCACCCATCCATCCCCCACCCAACACACACAAAATAAAATAATAAAACCACACACACACATCGGGTACAGTACACGTGATGTTTTATATTATGAAAAACGTATAATGCATGGAGGGAATGTGTTGTGTGAGAGGAGAGATGGGGGAAGGGGGAGGGAGGGAGAGAAGGAGAGGGAGGGAGAGAGAGCGGGAGGGAGAGAGGGGAGAGGAGGGGGAAGGGGAGGGAGGGTGGAGGAAGGGGAGGGAGGGTGGAGGAAGGTGGAGGAAGGGGAGGGAGGGGGAGAGGGGGGAAGAGAGTGGCGGAGAGAGAGTGGGGGAGAGAGAGTGGGGAGAGAGAGGCGGAGAGAGAGAGGCGGAGAGAGAGAGGGGGAGAGAGAAGGGGAGAGAGAGGGGGAGGAGGAAGGGGAGGAAGGGGGGGGAGGGGGAGAGGGGGAGGGAGAGAGAGAAAGGGAGGGAGGAAAAGAGGGAGAGAGAGGGAGGGAGGGTGTAAAAGAGAGAGGGGGGAGAGAGAAGGGGGGGAGGGAGGAAAAGAAAGAGATTGAGGGAGGGAGGGTAGAGAGAGATAGAGGGAGCGGAGGGAAGGGAGAGAGGGGGAGGGAGAGGAAGGGAGGGGAGAGAGGAGGGAGAGATGAGAAAGAGAGAGGAGAAAGAGAGAAACGAGAGGAGGGAGAGAGTGAGAGCGAGAGCAAGAGAGAGAGAGAGAGTTTCTTGAACTTGTTACAGATAAAACTGTTTAGAGTTTGAAACATTCAATTTTTGGTGGCCAATAAAACCAGGCTGTGCTGAGGACACCGGCCATTCTGCTTAAATTATTGTCATCCCTATGTTACCAAAAATAAAGAATAATGAACAACACTTCAACGTACAAAAACAGTACATAAAAGTGACATATGGGCAATGCGTACCACTGCAGAACAAACATCGTTCGCCTATCCCAGTCTTTTACAATATCACTACTTTGGTCACCACAACAAAACAATACAGGCAAAGAGTCATGATAAGAAGAAGAAGAAGAAGAAGAACAAGAAGAACAAGAAGAAGTAAAAGAAGGTTTTAAATATCTGCCTGAAAAGGGGGCAGGAGAATGAAATGGGGAAGACAGAAAACCAAGCCACAGAAATGACAGAAAAAGACAGAAACGGGAGTGACAGAAAAAGCAGAAATGTCTAGCTCACAAACGTGGAAAAAAAAGTGGGGACGCTATTTATAGCCCTACTGAAAGAACCCTCCCGGCGGCGGGCTCCCAAGGGGAGAAAACCCCAAACGCACAAAAGAAAGACAGACAAACCTGACAGTCAGCGTGTAGTCTCCAGGCACAGTGCAGTCCCTTACCAAGAAAGTGCCGTCAGGCTGCCCCGCCAGTATGCTTTCTGCCTCCCCTCTGCCCGGCAAACAAGGAACCAGCATTTGGTTCAAACACGGTTGATTCAATATTCATACAACACAAGCAAACACCATCAATACAGCAGCAGGGTTAAGGCATCAAGCTACATACAGCTTATTTTGAGCCCCCACCCACCCCTCGAGGAGTTAACGTGTGATGCTTATGCAGAAAAGTCACACACACAAACACATACATATATATATATATATATATATAATATTATATATACACACAAACTTTCCATATATACAAATACCATTACACCAAAATTTGAAAGAAAACAGACAACACTATCAAAATGAAGTAAACAGAAAGTGTAACAAAAATGCACACACACACTCTCTAGGAAGCAACAGGACAATAGGAATAGCAAAAAGGAAAGAACCAGTTTTTCAATCACAGGGATTTTCTATCCCCCCCCCTCCACCCTCTCTAAGCTTCACTCCCTAAATCGGCAGCAATCTCTGCCGAGACGTACATACAATCAGGAGGGCGGAATAGCCTGGTTGGTTAGAGCGATGCGCATTACGCTCGTGATCTGCTGACCTAGGTTCGAAACCCGTTCAAGGGAATATTTCCCCCCGGAATTAACATCAGTGCAGACTCCACTCCCCCCAAAAGTCCTATAAACCGAGGCCCCGTGTGCGAATGTATGCAGAACACCTTGCGCCCACGTTAAAACCCGTTCCGCTTTTGGGAAGAGTAGGCCATTGTGGGCCGGTTGGAACGGATGACAATATTTAACTGCATACACAACGAGGACTGGATGCAGAAAAGCACGTGAGTGCTTATTCCATTGTCCTCGAAATAAATGAATAAAAAAATAAATGAATGAATAAATAAATGAGTGAATGAACAAATACATAAATACATACATAAACAAACAATTACACTAACAAAAATCCCCCACGTTTTGGATTTATTTTTTATCGTTACTCGGCTAGAGCTACGAGGTTTACCAACAGATAGATTATTGCGTATTCGGCAGTTTGTATTGCCCACTGTTAAGGTGGCTGCATTCTGACTTCAGGGAAACGCTTTGGAATAATGTAGGCCAGCAGCTTACGCAACATTGTTCACATCGGTGTGGGGTTTTACCCTCAAGTTTTCAAAATAACATATGCCTGCAGCTCACGGGTTTTTTTTTTAATTTCTTTTTTCCATGCCTGGGCTAGTGCTCCGAGATTCTTCAATCTGAAATTTTGTTTATGCGACCATTTACGCCCTCTATGAAGGTAGCCGCATTCCGACTTCGGGGATGTATGCCGACTATGTCGTGTTTCCGTAACCCACTGAGCGCTGACACGAGTTACAGGATCTTAAACGTACATATTTTGATCTTCTGCGTGTGTGTATATACACGAAGGAAATTAAGGTACTGGCAAGTCTGGGCTTGAAGTTGACCTGGGAATCGTAAAATCCCCCACCCTTAATTCATCAGATTCAAAATTGACAAAACCGCATACACACGGGGACTGGATGTAAAAAAAAAAGCACATGAGCGCTTATTCCATTATCCTCGATACAAAAGAATAAAAATAAAAAAATAAATAAAACCCATACAGGTCCCCCCCCCCCCCCCCTCCCCCCCACCTCCCCCCACACACACCCTACCTGCTGATGTGAGGCCAGTACCAGGAGTGACGGCGGGTCTGATCCTCTTCCTTCCCCGCCGAGGGCCTCCTCATCCTCACCTCCTCCTCCTCTTCCTCCTCCTCTTCCTCCTCCTCCTCCTCTTCTTCCGCCCCCTCCCATCTCTCCTCCTCCTCCTCCCTCCCGGCCATCCTCTTGTCCGCTTCAATCCCACGAAATCCCTGTGACCAACAAAAGAAGTATCCAGCTTTTCAGTAAGGTTGTCACAATAAATATGAATAACAATTATTTTTTAAAATTAACGTTATCTACAGCATAGAGCAGATTATTATCTATTTTTTTTAAAGAAAAGATTGTTATTGGCATAATAAAATAAAGGTGGTTGGGTTTTTTGGTGTGTTTTTTTTGTTTGTTGTTGTTGTTGGGTTTTTTGGGGTGTTTTTTTGTTGGGGGTGGGTGGGTGGGGGAGGTAGCCTAGCGGTTAGAGTGTAGCGCTCGTAATCTGACGGCCCGGGATCGAGCCACCTCAGAGACACCCATTCAAGGGGATTTCCCCCCCCCCTCCCCCCCACCCCACCCCCGGAGTTAACAGTCCCCCAAAAGTCCTTCGGATGAGACTGAAAACCGGAGTCCTGCGTACCAACGCACACAGAACATCTTGCACACACCTTAAAACACGTTAAATTACAGAAGAACACGTTAAAACCCTGTCCCGTCTGTCAGAAGAGTAGGCCATTTCGTGCACTGATGACCACTTTAAAAAACACCACCAACGACGACAACAACAGAAACGCAGGTACACTTGGTGAGTTCAGACATCATCCCCGAAGTAGGGATGCGGCTACCTTCATGGTGGGCCTACACGGTCGGCTACGCACAATCTCACTGTTTGTGAACCTCGGAGCTCTAGCAGGGAAACTTGTTAGAAAGTTTAAAGAGAACATTATCCATAGCTCTGGGCAAGATTTTAAAAAATCTTTTTTTTTCATAGAACAGTTTCAGAGTTGTGGCCATAATGGTGTACCAATGGCTACGATATAGAAGAAGACTACTTTGTCAGCAATTCGTTTCACTCGGCTTTTTTTTCTAGGGATTTCGGATAGAAAATAAGTGTTTAACGCAAAAGACATTCCATTCCATATTGTTTATAGCCTTACCGATAATTAAAGCCATATCAGGGCTGTCACCTCAATCAATTGCAGTGGCTCCAGTAAGTGTCACTTCAAGTTCAAAACCAACACCTCCTTAAACCTTCAAATATCTAACACCGACCATCTGGGGAAAAAACCCACCCATTAAATGATAACACAAAATAAAAAAGTGACTAAACATTTTTTTCAAAAGGAAGACAGTAGGTCTGTAATGTACAGGTTTCTAAGCCTCAAGTGTAACAGACCTGTTCGTAGAGGCTTCTACGAAAGCATTGTTGAAGCAGGAAAGGAAAAAACGCGACAGATTTTCGTGACTAGATGATGATAGTGGTGACATTAGGAAGGAGAACGTTAGGACAAAATACACGTAATCAATACAATGACTAATGAATCTCATAAGATGTTATGAATCCAAAACGCACACCCCACCCCCACCCCCACCACCCCTGCCCCTCCCCCACCCAGAATTTTCATTTCCTATAAAGGTCTTTCGGTCGGGGAATGACAATCTTTCAACTATACGAAAATAACCTACTGTGATATCTTTATGGAGAAAAATCGTATCTAGCAAAGAATACTGATAGCCAAAAATGTTTACCGTCTAAACAATCAGTTTGGGACAGAAACAAGCAAATAAAGAAATGTCTGTGACAGATTCAGAGAGAGAGAGAAGGGGGGGGGGGGGGGGGGGGGGAGAGGGAGGGAGGGAGAGAGAGAGCTCGGAACTTGTTTAATGTACATGGCCACTGGGCCAGAATACAAAAGAAAAAGAATAGTATACTTTTCATCACACGAGACTCGTTTACTTTTACGTACCCGAAAGCTTGCCATCAAAAGTGCACAAGAATAAACTCATCCCATTCAAGATTCTGTAACAATCCTGTGTAGAACATATCAGAGAGAGAGAGAGAGAGAGAGAGAGAGAGAGAGAGAGAGAGAGGAGAGGAGAGAGAGAGAGAGAGAGAGAAGAGAGAGAGAGAGAGAGAGAGAGAGAGAGAGAGAAGAGAAGAGAGAGAGAGAGAGAGAGACAGACAGACAGACAGACAGACAGACAGATAGACAGACAGACAGACAGAGAGGAGAGAGAGAGGAGAGAGAGAGAGAGAGAGAGAGAGAGAGAGAGAGAGAGAGAGAGAGAGAGAGGAGAGAGAGAGAGAACTCCGTCAGAAGAACATTCGCGCGCGCATGTGTGTATGTGTGCGCGCGCGCGTGTGTATGCGTGCGTGCGTGCGAGCGTGCCTGATATACTGCCGTGCATGGATAGGTTACCTAATTTACTGACGTGTCGCATCTCACCAAACACAACCAGGAAGACAAGGGGGAAAAAGAAAGAAAAAACAACAACTTCAACCCAAAACAAAAAAGGGGGGAGGGGAAAACCACCTTGAGCCGAGAGGTGGAAAATGCATTGTTCCAATGTTTTCCTACACTGTGAACCCAGCAACTTCATAACCAGGAAAAACGATCTAATAACACACCCGCCCACCTCTCTCACCCTCACCCTCACCTTCACCTTCCCCCCCCCCCCCCCCCCCCCCCCTAGACCATGAGTGGTGGTCTGGGCGCTAGTCTTTCGGATGAGACGATAAACCGAGGTCCCGTGTGTTACACATAATTATTCAGCGCACGTAAAAGAACCCACAGTAACAAGAGAGTTGTCCCTGGCAGAATTCTTAGAAAAAAGCCACTCTGATAGGGAAACAAATACAGTTGCAGACCACAAAAAGGTGGCGCTGCTCTTGTGGCGACGCGCTCTCCTCGGGGAGAGTAGCCCGAATTTCACGTAGAGAAATCTCGGGACCCAAAGTGGGATAAATAAATTAAAATAATAAAATCCCCCAACCTACGGGGGACTAGATTTAAAAAAGCACTAATGCCGACGCTTGAGGTTTTGGGATTGTGCATAAGATTCAGCGCATTAAATTCTTATTCATTTTATTTTATAAAGAATAAAATAAAATTATAAAATAATACAATAAAAACCTACCCAACACATTCCTTGCTTCCACCCTCCACCCCTCCCCCCTCTAACTCTGCCCCTCCACGTGAGGTTGAAGCTCATATCACGCCACGAGGCAAAGCCCTCAGTAAAGGCGCTTCACACTGTCAACTGAAGCCTTCGGATGAGACTATAAACCGAGGCCCCGTGTGCGAACGCACGCAGAACTTCTTGCGCGAACGTTAAATCCTGTTCCGCTTTTCGTAAGAGTAGGCCATTGTGTGCCGGTGGGAACAGACGACAAAATTTACAAAACCGCATACACACGAGGAACTGGATGTAAAAAAAAAGTGCTTATTCCATTATCCTCGATATAAAAGAATAAAATTAAATTTAAAAAATTTTAAAAGCCGTTATCATGGCTAGAGAAGAAAACAAAGAGTTGAAAGATGTCACTTCCCAAGTTCAAACCGCGCAAGCATGGGGGTGAGATGTAAACTCGAATTAAATTCCACCCATCCCCGAAGTCAGGATCCGGCTACCTAAATGGTTTGTGAAAAACGGTCGGATACGCCCCCAAAAAATCTCATCCCTGGTGAACCTCTTAACTCGAGCCGAGGAACGAAAATAAAAATCCCCACGCAAGGCGAGGTCTGTACAACCTGGTTCCAAGTTAAATCCTGCAGGGCCCTTTCTCTGTTTCTGGCCCATCCACCTGGAATGACCTCCCTCTTTCACTTAGCCAAAAGCCTTCACTTGATACCTTCAAATCCAGCCTCAAAACGCACTTATTTCCTACCTGAGACTTTCCCCTCATATCTGTTCCTACTTTTCAACAGCATCCTTCATCTCCCTCATCACCACCTAAGAGAGAGAGAGAGAGAGAGAGAGAGAGAGAGAGAGAGAGAGAGAGAGTGTGTGTGTGTGTGTTTGTGTGTGTGTGTGTGTTTGTGTGTGTGTGTGCGTGCGTGCGTGCGTGCGTGTGCGTGCGTGTGCATCAATTTGAAATATCTTATGTTATTTGAGGAAAGTTGCATGCGTGTAAATGATTTGAGTGCAAGCGCTTCGATTTGTTTGTTTTACAAGATTCAGCGCTATATAAATTCCATACATTATCATTATTATTATTATCATTATACTAAGGCTCAGGACAGGCTACAACCGGCTTAACTACCATTATGTACATGAAACTCCGCGTAGACTACACAAAGCAGTACCCTTGCAAGACTGCCAGTCAGACAACAGAACCTGTGCTGCAGTCCTGCCCGCTACACTAAACACTCCGAAAGAGGATCTGGCCTGACTGACCCATACCACCCAAGTGGCCAAGAAGCTCTATGGAGACTGGGAGGGAGGACCTGCAGCTTACTGCTGCCTTCATCACAGAGACTGAACTGTCCTCCTCAAGAACACAAAAAAAAAGAGAAAAAAAAGAAAGTAGAAGCCAAGCAACGAGTAAAAAAAAAGATAGGACAATGACAAATTCTTTTATTTCAAGGATAATGAATAAGCTCCCATGTGCTTTTTTTTTTTACATCCAGTCCCCGCCCTTAAGGATATATGATAGAGAGAGAGAAAGAGTGAGAGTGTGTGTGTATGTGTGTGTTGGGGTGAAATTGAACCCAAGACTGTTCGTGTTTTTTGTCCACCTGCTCGGAATGTGGTGATGGAATGTAAGGATCAGCTTATTGGAAATAAAAAATAAACAAAAACCAGGACGGATGAGTTGTACAGAGTTGAAAGTTTACACGGTACCACACATGTCTTACTTTAATCTCCCGATAAGCACGCGCAAAAGAAGACGATGAAGCCCATTCCTACTGAAAAAGAGAGTTGTGTTCGACCCGCTTCCTTCCTTCTATAGCATCACCGCATCATCTGCTCCACAAAGAAAGCCACACGCGCACTTTCCGGCCACGATCCGTTAGAGGGAATGCACAAATCATTCAGACTGGCGCTTCTTTCCAGTCAAACTGTGTGAGACACCCTTTAGCCAACTACTTACCTAACTGTTCAATATGTTGAGCGATGCTTCAGTGAGGAAAGGCAGGAGATGGAACAGCTGGTTTGCTGCATCTGTTCATTACGAGTAGGTCTGTCAGGAACGGGTGGTTTCATGAGTCCTCAGCTGGTGGGTGTACGGGTACACACATGGCAGAAGATATACACAAACGGGCATCTCCAACCGAATACAACTTAAAACCCTGTACATATCCTTTTTCCCATGGAAAGGGTGCAGGTGTACCCCAAACACTGCCATCACCCATCACTGGTCTAGTCTCTCAGAGCTACGCACATCTGCAGAAGGATATGTTGGGGGGGGGGGGGGGGGGGGGGGGGGGACGGGATAGCCTAGTGGTTAGAACACTGCGCTCGCAATCTGACAACCCGGGTTCGATTCCCGTTTAAGGGGATATTTTCCCCTGGAGTTAACATCTGAGCAGACTCCACT
>CM054140.1:46387894-46392894 GCA_028751875.1 Rapana venosa | reverse complement strand
AGGAGACATACAGACAGAGACAGAGACAGACAGACAGACAAACAAACAAACAGAGAAACAGAGAGACACACACAGACAGACAGATAGCGAAAGAGACAGAGAAAGAGAGATAGCAGCAGTATATTTTTTAAAGGAGGGGGTTAGAGCGTTGCGCTCGCGATCTGACGACCCAGGATCAAGCCCCCACCGAGACGCCCGTTCGAGGGGATTTTTTCACGTGGAGTTAGCACTAGTACTGAACGATTAGTAGTAGTTGTGCGTTCCCCAGCTTAACACTCTGGGGGGTCACCCACAATGTGCGCTCTGATTCCCTCATCATCCCACCTGGCAATCACTGTGGACTGAAATTGCACACACTGAATGAGCGGTCTGCGTTTATGAGTGTTTTCAAGTACCTCGCCATATAGGCAGCCATACTCCGACTTCTGTGCATTTTTTTCTCCTTTGAGATTGGAGGTGGTTGTGTTAAAGTGTTTGTCATGGCTGAAGGCAATCTCAACACATTTTACAACAGAACAACATTTTAGTGTAGGCCTTGGCAATTAGCTGACATCAATAACTGACACAGCTTTTGGCTTGGGCCAGACTGAATGAGTAAAATGTACACTGCAATATCTACAATAAGCATCATCTCTTAGTACGATCTTGGATTCTGTAAACATTAAAAAATATACAAAGAAGATTTGTATACAATGTATCTTGACTATTGCTGATCGGATTAATAATAACCCCCAAAAGCCCTACCCACCCACCTTCAAAGCCATAGTGCACAATAGTGCAAAATTTGAATAGGCAACATGTCGGAAACGTATTCTTAATCACTATGGTGCTGATACTATGAAGAAGCTCAATAGTATAGTGTGATCGGCGGGAAGAGAAACAACCCCCCCAAAAAAAAAACCCAAAAAAAACAACAACAACAAAACCCACACCAAACAAACCAACAACAATCAAACAACAACAACAAGACAACAACAAACCCCCAACAAACCCAAACCCACCAAATCCCTCCTTTTCCCATTAAGCAGCCAACTCTTATAACGCAATGAGGATTGAATCAGCTTACTCCCCTGTGGAGATGCCAGGGACCTGTCAGTACAAACAGCATCCCCGCCTTCTGGAAATTCTGTGCTAGGACTTCCTCTTTTCTATCCCTCTCTTTGCTTCTGCCTTATTTCTGTTCTTCCCGTCACCCCCTCCTTGTTTATTTTCTGACCTTCTTGGTCCATTCTCCTGTGTGTGTGTGTGTGTGTGTGTGTGTGTGTGTGTGTGTGTGTGTGTGTGTGTGTGTGTGTGTGGTGTGGTGTGCGTGTGTGTGTGTGTGTTTACTAGAGATACTTAAACGATAACAATTCTCTCTCAAACCGAAGTCAGATGCGCTGGGCCTGACTTGTGACAATGACAATGACAAATTCTTTTATTTCGAGGATAATGAATAAGCACCCATGTGCTTTTTTTTTTTACATCCAGTCCCCGCCCATACGGATATATGAGAGAGAGAGAGAGAGTGTGTGTGTGTGTGTGTGTGTGTGTGTGTGTGTGTGTGTGTGTGTGTGTGTGGTGTGTGTGTGTGCGTGTGTGTGTGTGTTGGGGGTGGAATTGAACCTAAGACTGTTCGAGCTTTTTGTCCACCCGCTGGCGCTAAACGGTAGCGTGACGCATTTTCGCTCATAATTATGACAGACAACAATAGTTGCTGTCAAAGCGTTCGACGAAAAAGTATCAGCTGACAACATTGTCGAAAAAAGCAACAACAAGGAAAAACAAAAACACCGCCGTTTCACGTTCATTCAAGCACGGCAGGATTCGATGCTTGCAGCAGTTACACCGCTGACCTCACGAATGAATGCCGTAATTGTCACGACATTAATTTGTCTTTCCTCGTTTCCGACACTCACCTGAGCTATTGTATTCGTCATACTGACCAAAGATAGAAACGAGAGCGAGAGAGAGAGGGAGTGAGTGAGAGACAGACAGAGACAGAGAGACAGACATAGAAAGAGAGGGAGACAGAGGGAGAGAGACAAGGACAGAGAGACAGACACCGAGAGATAGAGGAAGAGAGACAGAGAGAGGGAGAGACAGACAGAGAGAGAGAGAAAAAGAGAGAGACAGAGCGACAAAGAGACAGAGACAAAGAGAGACAGACAGACAGACAGAGAGACAGATAGAGAGACAGACAGAAAGAGAGACAGACAGACAGAGAGACAGACAGACAGAGAAAGTGAGTGTTCAGAGTTTCACTGTACGCTATAGTAAGAAAGATACATTTGTAGAATTGATTTTCACGTTGATGAATACCATATATATGTAAACATCGTGGAGAGAGAGAGAGAGAGAGAGAGAGAGAGGAGAGAGAGAGAGAGAGAGAGAGAGGGGGGGGGGGGAGAGAGAGAGAGAGAGAGAGAGAGAGAGAGAGAGAGAGAAGAGAGAGAGAGAGAGATAGAGAGAGAGAGAGAAGAGAGAGAACCCGGAAACAACCTTCTTCTGTGTTTTCCTTTAATAAATAATACATAAAACGCCGCCTATAAGTAAACATGGCCACGCCGGGTTTGTACACATAGATCCACATACACTTTGTGTACACATTCACTTGTGTGCACACACATGCACGCACGTACGCACTCACACACACACACACGAGGCGCGCTCAAGGACACGTGCAAGTACACCTATGCACGCATGCAAACGCGCTCACACACACAGGCACATACACACCGACCTCCCCCCTCCACCCCACCGCCCACCCCCCCCCCCCCTTCCCCACCCCCCCAACACACACACACAACACCCCTCCCATCCCCCAAAACACACACCCACATCCATACATACTCCCCCCCCTCCCCCCCCCCCCCCCCCCCGCACACACACACCACAACCATACCACACACACACATGGGGACGGTATAGCCTAGAGGTGGTTAGAACATTGGGCTCGCAATCTGACGACCCGGTTCGATTCCCGTTCAAAGGGATATTTTCCTCTGGAGTTATCAGTGCAGACTCCACTCTCCCCAAAAGTCCTTCGGATTAGACTATAAACCGAGGCCCCGTGTGCGAACGCACGCAGAACATCTTGCGCACACGTGTGCCAGTGGAAACAGATGACAGAATTTACAAAACCGCATACACACGGGAACTGGATGTAAAAAAGCACATAAGTGCTTATTCCATTATCCTCGATATAAAAGAATTAAAAAATTAAATAAATCAAAAAATTTAAAAACTCACCTTTTCTTTCAGTCGCTTAGATATATCCTTAATATTCACACACACAGACAAAACTACTGTCCAAAAAAAAAATCCCAAAATGGCAAAATCCCCAGTCAGTCAACTCGGATGATCAGAATCCATCATCACGCTTTAGCTAAGATTTGCTCTCCCCACCAAGTCCAGCCAATGGAACACCAACACCATTTGATTCAGTGGCTCCGTATCATCACAAACTCGCACAGAAAATATAGTCCCCCCAAATCCACCAAGATCTTCAGTCAACTCAAACAATAATCCATCGTCTGGCTTTAGCAAAGATGTTCAACTCCCAGGAATTCCAGCAAACCCAACACCAACACCTTTTGTTTCAGTGGCTCAGCTATCTCCTTCGTGTCATCACATACACACACACAGAGAATATAGTTCCCCCCAAATCCACATAATCTTCAGTGAAGTCACACAAAAATCCATCATGTGGCTTTAGCAAAAGATTCTCTACTCCCATCAAAGTCCATTCAACGGAACATCAACACCTTTTGTTTCGGTGGCTCAGCTATTTCCTCTACTCTCACTACCACCAAGTCCAGCTGACCAAACACCAACAACTTTTGTTTCAGTCGTTCAATCACAATATCATCAGTCAACTCGCACAATAATCCATCATCTCATTTTAGCAAAGATGTGCGCAATTCCAGCCAACCCCCCAACACCAACACCTTTTGTTTCAGTCGCTCAGCTATCTCCTCAGTGTCATCACACACAAACACACACAGAGAATATCATCACAAACACGCACAGAATACAGTCCCCCCTTCAAAAATCCACAAGATCTCCAGTCAACTCACACAAATGATCCATCATCTCATTTTAGCACAGATGCTCTACCAATAAGTCCAACCGACCTATATACCACGGAGCATAAAACAGCAACTAGACACAACCTACAAGGCACAAATAAACGAGGCAAAGGCCTACTAGCTTATGTTATCGTTGCCCCTTCAGGCTACTACACCTCTAAAAGCAGCGAGGAAGAACAGTCCGCGAGTTGAGCTCACACTGGTCAAACAAGCCAGCATGCCGCACACGTTTCCCATGTATCCCGAGAACGCTGATCCAGGAAACTGGGGTGAGGGTGGGTTTGTTTTTTCTTTTCTTTTTGGCTCCTTGTCAATCCAAGTCTTGTGTGTTTGATTTTTTTTTTGGTGTGTGTGTAGTTTGGCGTTTTCCTATGCTTGGCATTTTTTGGCCAAAGTGTGTGTGTGTGTGTGTGTGTGTGTGTGTGGTGTGTGTGTGTGTGTGTGTGTGTGTGTGTGTGTGTGTGTGTTGTGTGTGTGTGTGCGCACGCGCGGTTCAGGGGTGGAGTGGGGTAGGATGGACTGGGGAGGATGCGCACGTGCGCGCGAGTGTGTGTGTGTGTGTATATGTGTGTGTGTGTGAGAGAGAGAGAGAGAGAGAGTCGAAGTCAAGAATGTATTTTGCGATGGTGCAGTGAAATGAGACAATAAGGGTGGGGTTTTTTTCATCAAGCTGTCAAAAACGAAAACAAACAAACAAGAAAACCTTATAAACCAAAACAAAAGTTGAGATAATAATCCACACAAACAGAACAAACTGTGTGTGTGTGTGCGTGTGTGCGTGCGTACGTGCGTGCGTGTGTGTGTGTTTGAGCACACCTGGGTGCGCTTTTGTCGTTTCTGCTAACTGGATAAAATCATATCATTGTTTTGTGGGGTGGTGGATTAGTGGTAAGGGGCCCACGCCTTGACAGTTAAGAGGCAGAAGGTTCA
>CM054140.1:46365394-46382894 GCA_028751875.1 Rapana venosa | reverse complement strand
ATGGAAATCCCGTGCCCATCCCAGTGTTTCACAATATCACTACCTGGTCGTCATAACAAAACAATACGAGGAAAATGCCAAGTAATGTATGAAAAGAGAAAAAAATATCTGTAAGATCTGCTCGAGAAAAAAATAAGGGCAGGAGAATGAATTGGGAATGCGGAAAATAAGCAAGGCAGATGATAGAAAGATATGAGGAAAATTACAAGAAACAAAGAGAGTGATAGAAAAGGGGAAATTTCTAGCACAGAATTTTCAGAAAGTAGGCATGCTATTCGTAATGAAAGAACTCCAGGCATCTCCCACGGGGGCCTGTTCGCAACAAGGTTGAATTACATAAAACTAATGGTTCTAAAACACACACACGCGCGCGCGCACACACACGCGTACACTAAATAACTCCACACTCCCCAAAAGTCCTTCGGAAGAGACTATAAACCGAGGTCCCGTGTGCGAACGCACGCAGAACATCTTGCGCACACGTTAAAACCTGTTCCTCTTTTCGGAAGAGTAGGCCGTTGTGTGCCGGTGGGAACGGACGGATGACAAAGTTTACAGAACTGCATACACACGGGGATTGTATGTAAAAAAAAAAAAAGCACGTAAGTGCTTATTCCATTATCCCCGAAATAAAAGAGTAAAATAAAATAAATCGGGGAGGCAACTGCATGACGATCACATTCTGCTTTGCATACTTAACATTATTTAGGTACTGACGCGGGGTAACCTTCGATTCTAAGCAATCTCCGATCATCCCCACAGCAAGTACCTCAAGAATCAGCACTTTCTTTTTGAGTCGGTCAGGACCTGGAGACACAGAAACTTGCTGTGGTGGTCAAGTACTTCGAGTAAAACTCACAAACGATACTAAAAACAAAAAAGTAAAAGGTAAAGGTGTCCCATAACCTGTAAGGTCGTAGGGGAGCGAGGCGTCAGAGACCTCACTTCTCTAGAGGCCAGCATATTGAGGGCGGCGCCCATCTCCTCTCCCTCGCTGCTTTACCTTCCCTGACCCTAAAGAGGGCAAGTACCATTTTACAACTGGGTGAACTGGGGGACTGTACTGAAGCCAAGGCGCGCAAACGGTCACCCATCCAAGCGGTAACCACGCTCGACCCTGCTTAACTTGGCTGGGGGCAAGCGAGTGCTCCGACCACTGAGCTATTCCGTCCCCAATACAACAATACCAACAATAACAAACAATACGGCAGGGGCAAAATGCATGATGCTTGACAGTGTGGCCCCAGTCTTTCCCACTTGTCATGTCTTCTCTTTGTAGTGGTGAGAATGTTTTCTGAGAATTCAACTCCCGTTGAGTTGGGTTGGGTTTTTTTCTTCTTCTTTTGAGAAATAGTCTGCTTTTTGTTGAGCTAGTCGTACACGTTATTTGATTTACGCAAATGTTTCTTTTCATAAAATTAACATCTTACACAAGTTGAACCCGATGGAGCCCATACCTCTCCAGGCACAAGTTGCATGCTGGGTATATATGTGTTTCCGAAACCTATCGAACGGCGACACGAATAACGAGATTTTAAACGTGCGCTCTTCATCTTGTTTATGCGTATAAACACGAAAGAAATCAAGGGACTGGCAGGTCTACACTTAAAAATTGACCTGGGAGATCGTTTAAAAAAAACACACACCCAAAAACCACACCCTAAATTCACCAGAGGCTGCTGCAGAAATGCAAACCCGTGATTTCATCACCTCACGATATGACGGTTAAAGGCTTTTTTTTTTAAAAATCACATCCTTTAGTTTTTTCATCACTGAAGCCACATCATTCCAGCTGTGAGAGTGAAAAAAAGTCAAACATCCCATTGTGGAGACGCGTTCTCCCCGAGGGGAGAGCAATCCGAATTTTAGGCAGAGAACTCTGCCGTGACTAAAAATGGTATACAATTTAATAATAACAATAATAATAATAATGATGATGATGATGATATAGCGATTATTTATATTACAATACAGTTCAGTACAATACAACGCAATGCAATACAATACGATACAAGACAATACGATACAACACAATACAACATCGTGCAAAACAACACAACGCAATGATGATGATGATGATGATGATGGTGATGCTGCTGCTGCTGCTGCTACTGCTACTACTACTACTACTACTACTAATGATGATGATAAATGATTAATGGAATTTATATAGCGCTATATCTTACAAAGACAAATCAAAGCAAGTCAAGCAACCAAATAGTATAAACAAACTTATTACAATCATGGTACCCTGCGGACCAACTCTATGAGTTTAAAAAAAATTACTATAGTCAAAAACAATACAATACAAATGCAATAAAATACAACACAATACAAGACAATGCAACACAATACAACACAACACAATATATTACAATGAGATACAACACAACGCAATACAATACACTATCCAAAAAGGCTGTAAACTCTACAGACTCTGGCACACCAGTCGCTGGGGAAAAGATAAGGCGACAGGGGCATCGACCCGCGCCTACCGATGAACGGGCAGTCCAAAGCTAAACGACACAAAAGCAACTTGGAACAGCTACATTTCCTTTTGGCCCCTCCACGTGCTTGACCCGTGTCAGTCACTAACTAGGGCGGAGCACAGCTACCCACAGGCTTCTTCAGGAAAAAAGACTGGCCAAATAATCATCATCATCCTCCTCATACAAGTTGTGTGTTTTTGAATGACTCGTCATTTTTTCTTCAATGACTGCTTTTATTTCGCGCTGAAGTGTCGTTTCTAGGGTTTGCCCCACCACGTGACGAAATGACAAGCTTGGGGGGTGGGCTTAATGGCAAGCAAGGGCATTAAGACAAAGAACATGTTTTCTTGAGTTAACCTGTCATAACTACTACAAAGATTGCTGTTGGGTCTTTGTTTGTTTGGTGGTTTTTTTTTGGGGGGAGAGGGGGTTGTTGGGTTAGTGTTGTTTTGTATTTTCTTGGCTTTTTTGTTGTTGTTGAAAGGCTCGGGTAGTGGTTTTCTCCATTTTTATGTGTCCTTTATGTGAATCTCTTACAGCATGGTGACCGTCCTGGATTGACCCTTATGGTCAGCTGGGACTGTTGATAACGAGGACCGACATCAGAGTTGGTTTTAGTATTGCTTTCATCTGTATGTAGTTCATCAGTTTTCATCTTGAGATTTGAACTTTTACCGGGTGACAACCCTGATGTGGCCCCCCCTGTGGTTCGCCAAGCTGTGAACAATAGGACTGTAATGGACTGGGATACAAAGAACCCCTGAGCAGTTTTTAATTATGCTGTTTTAAATTCCTAAAACGTGACGTTTAACAACCTTGAGTGGAATGCCCCAATGACTCAAGCGATAAGGAAAGGAAGGAAGGCTGAGGGAAAGAAAGAAGAAAAAGGATACAGGAAAGACAGGCAGACAGACAGACATAAAGGAAGGAAGGAAGGAAGGAAAGAAGTAAGAAAGAGATAGAATGACGGAAAGTAGAAAGAAAGGAAGGAAGGAGGGAAGGAAGGAAAAGAAAGAAAGAAAGAAAGGGCAGAAAGAAAGAAATAAGAGTGCCAGGAATAAGGAAAGAAACAAAACCAAATAAGGAGGAAAGACGGAAGGAAAGAAAAACAAGAGGGAAAGAAAGACAAGAGAGACAGAGACAGAGACAGAGAGAGACAGAGGCAGAGAGAAAGAAAGAAAGAAAGAAAGACAGACAGACCGACAGACAGACAGAAAGGTTGAAAGAAACAAAGAAACAAAGAATCAACACAAACAAAAAAATAAATTAAAAAAAGAAAACAAAAAACAAAACTCACTTGCCTGTAAGCCGTATCCCTTCCTCAAAAAAGCGACAATCGCTTCCCTCCACTATGTACCACAGAATCAAGATCCTTGTATTTTCACCTTCCTTTGTGTTGTCAAACCTGAAAATGTATAACAATGCCCCAAAATGTTCAATCAAAAACAAACAAGATACACAAACGCTTGCCTAGACCTTTAATGACAAGCGCTTTGATTTGTCTTTGCAAGATACAGCGCTATACAAATCCATTTATTATTATCATTATTATTATTTTAAAAAACACACACAAATGCCTGGACGTTTAATGACAAGCGCTTTGATTTGTCTGTGCAAGATATAGCGCTATACAAAATCCATTTATTATCATTATTGTTTTGTTTTTTTTAAAACACACACACACAAACAAACGCCTAGAGCTTTAATGACAAGCGCTTTGATTTGTCTTTGCAAGATATAGCGCTATACAAAATCCATTTATTATCATTATTGTTATTATTTTTAAAAAACACACACACACAAACAAACGCCTAGAGCTTTAATGACAAGCGCTTTGATTCGACTTTGCAAGATATAGCGCTATACAAAATCCATTTATTATCATTATTGTTTTTATTTTATTTTTTAAAACATACACACACACACACAAACGCCTAGAGCTTTAATGACAAGGCTTTGATTCGACTTTGCAAGATATAGCGCTATACAAAATCCATTTATTATCATTATTGTTTTGTTTTTTTTAAAACATACACACACACAAACAAACGCCTAGAGCTTTAATGACAAGCCTTTGATTCGACTTTGCAAGATATAGCGCTATACAAAATCCATTTATGATAATGATGATAATAAGATAAGACAAAACCAAAGAAGAAGGAAAGACGGAAGGAAAGAAAAACAAGAAGGAAAGAAAGAATGAAGCAAACAAAAGAAGGTCATCATTTTCATTATCATTATTATTATTATTATTATCACCACTTAGTAGTAGTAGTAGTATAGTAGTAGTAGTAGTAGTAGTATCTTTATCTTTGGCGCTGACAACATCAGTTCAGGCAAAATGTCACAAACGGAAATCTTTCGTCACGGTTCCGCTAGATTAAAGTCAGGGCTTTTCTGGGGAATGATGTTTAGTCATCACTTCCCTAAGGGCAGGAAACCAAGACAATGGAACACAAACACACACAAAATCACACACACACATCACACACGCATCACACACACACACGCACGCACCACACACACACACACATCACACACGCATCACACACACACCACAAAAAATCCCTAAGGGCGGGGACTGGATGTAAAAAAGCACATGGGTGTTTATCCATTATCCTCGAAATAAAAGAATTTGTCATTGTCATTGTCAACACACACATCACACACACACAACACACACATACACACACTTCCTCCCCCCCACCCCCCGCTATTCCTGTTCACTGAACACACTGGACAAGACAGGAAAAAGTTATCAAAAAGCCATGACTGCTACAATGTAGTGTAGTGTATTGTATTGAAGTGTATTGTTTGTGAAGGGTCGCAGGAGTGTGAATGTTACGAATGCAGGCGCTTTGATTTGTTCGATTCAGCGCTACACAAATTCCATGTGGTGTTGTTGCTATAATAATAATAATAATAATAATAATAATAATAATAGTAATAATAATAATAATAATAATATCACTTTCAGTCACGGCGTTATTTTCTCTACGTGAAATTTGGACTGCTCTCCAGGGGGGGGGGGGGGGGGGGGGGGGGGGGGGGGGGGGGGGGGGGAAGGGGGGGGGGGGGTAAGGAGGAGGGGGGCGGAGGGGGGGGGGGGGGTGTTGAGCGCGTCGTCGTGGCTATAAATGCAGCGCCACCCATATAAATAAACATTTCCCGTTTCCAAAACGTTTGTTTCCCTATGAGAGTGGCTCCTTTTTCTACGGATATTTTTTTAAAGGGTCACCTCTCTTTGTTGCCGTTGATCCTTTTTCCTGTGCAGCTGAATATTATACATTTGCACACAGGACTTCGCTTCATTGTCTCACCCCTACTCCCGCACTAGAAATGCAGCCATCTTCACGGTGGGGAGTGGTGGTGGTGGTGGGGGGGGGGGGGGGGGGGGGGGGGACGCCAAACCAAACCAAAGCACAAACAAAACCGGTCGTATACGCAAAATCTCACCATTGGTGAACCTCGTAGCTCTAGTCAAGCAAAAAAATCAACAACAAAAAGTTGTCTCATCCGAAAGACTAACTCCCGTACCACTATTCAAGGTCTAGTGAATTTGGAGGAAGGGGAGGGGGAGGAGATTGGGGAGTTCGAGATTGGTTTCAAACGGGGATCAAACCTTTAGGCTTCTCGCTTTCTAGGCAGGCGTGTCACCTCTAGGCTACATATGCCCTTGTACACGACTACAGATACTTCATTGCCTAGAACGAACAAAACCGATTAAATTCCTGTGTGCTCATAACCCAAATCTACAACAAGGGAGAGAAAAGAAACAATATCAGGAAATTGAACAAGTCAGTCACAATACCGTTGTAAAACAGTGTCTTATTTCATACATAAGAAATCCTTTCATACGGAAGTGATAGCAATATCTGCGGTCCTGCACGCGCGCGCGCGCGCACACACACACACACACACATATCGCACACACATATCACACACACATTCAATCTCCCCTTCCCTATTCCTGTTCACACACACATCAACACACACACACACACACACACACACACACACACAGGGGACGGGATAGCCTGGTGGTTAGAGCATTGTACATTGCGCTCAAGATCTGCTGACCCTGGTTCGAATTCCGTTCAAAGGAATTTTTCCCCTGGAGTTAACATCAGTGCCGACTCCACTCCTCCACAAAGGTTCTTTCGATAAGACTATACAACTGAAGTCCCGTGCACGAACGCATGCAAAACATCTTGCATACTCCTTAAAACATGTTCCGCTTTCCGGATGAGTAGGCCATAGTGTGCCGGTGGGAATGGATGACAAAAATTTATAAAACCGCATACACGCGGGGACTGAATGTGAAAAGGCGCACGAGTGCTTATTCCATTATATCATTAAAATAACACACACACACACACACACACACACACACACACACACACACACACACACACACACACACACAGACTTAAAAAGTAAACCTTTACCTGGAAAGGAGTGTTGAATCAAGAACACTGCAAGGAAGGACAGCTGAACGGACGGACAAGCAATCAGAGATTATGTTCCCACTGCTGCAGTCGACCAAATACTGCTGCACACAATCATGTTCTTTCCTGCCAACGTCTCATGCGTAGTCATATGTCGCTCCCAGGGTTAAGTTCAATAGCTTACTGGTTTCATGCTTTTTTGGTTGTAGTTGAGTCGTTCACTTAGATATTATGGTTTATTAGGGCACATTCTTGGTCACCGAATCTTTATATCTGAGAGCAAGGAGGCTCAATTCTCTTTTCTGGGTCACATATCAGGCATCCACACACTATCTTCATACAATTTTGTCTTCTTTTCAGGACTACGACCCACCCACCCACCCACCCACTACCCGAAAATTACCCCTACGATAACAGATCGATTGCAACTTTTACCATCCTTAAAGAAAACAACTTCAACAAATATTTGTATCCCACCAGAGTTTGGTGTGTACTATAGGATCAAGCTAGTAGCAGAACAGATAGCTACACACCGTCTTCGTAGGATTTAGTCTCCCCTTCAGAAGAGCTAGCACGTCCCCACAAAACAACAACAACAACAACAACAACAAAGCAACCCAGCAACAAACAAACGATATATTTCCCATTGCTAAAAACAACTTTCACAAGAAATCACACCACACAAATTTGGCACTACTCAAAGCTTGTAGCCAAATAGACAGTCACACACCGTCTTCGTAGGATCTTGTCTTCCTTTATCAGAAGGATTACGATCGACCCCCTCCCCAAAATTATCCCCACAAATAAACAAACGCTTCCTTTATCCTCGCTGAAAGCAACGTTGAAAATCACTTTGTTTCACAACACACACGAATTTGGAGCATACTGCAGACTGGAGTGGTATTGAGCAAAGACAATGAACACGTTGGACAGTTGCCAAGAGGCCGATTTAAAAAAAGGAAATATTTATTTTCAACAGCAGTTGTAACGACCATCTTTGCGTTGCCGCAGTCTCGAAGGTTGGTAATGAGTATAGTGGCTTGTTCGTGTCAAAAAGTGGGTTTTGATTGTCTGCGTGATTGTCTGTCGTAAAATAAAAACGCTCATCAATCCGAAATTGAATGGTTTGAAATTCTAATGACGAAACCGGTTTTTACAAATATTTTTGTTGGTCGTTTCTTGAGTCAGCCCAAAGTGAATTGAAAAAGAGTGTTGGCTACACACACACACACACACACACACACACGGGACGGGATAGCCTAGTGGTTAGAACATTGCGCTCGCAATCTGACGACCCGGGTTCGATTCCCGTTCAAGGGGATATTTTCCCCTGGAGTTAACATCAGTGCAGACTCCACTCTCCTCAAAAGTCCTTCGGATGAGACTATAAACCGAGACCCCGTGTGCGAACGCACGGAGAACATCTTGCACACACGTACCCGTTCCGCTTTTCGGAAGAGTAAGCGGTTGTGTGCCGGTGGGAATGGATGACAAAATTTACAAAACTACATACACACGGGGACTGGATGCAAAAAGCACACAAGTGCTCATTCCATTATCCTCAATATAAAAGAATAACTTTTAAAAAAATTTAAAAATTAAACACACAAAAAAACGTGTGCGCGTGAAGAGTACTCTCCCCCCCCCCCCTACACACACGTGTGTGCGTGGAGAGTACTCCCTCACGCACACACGCATGTGTGCACGTGAAGTGTACACACACATACATGTGCGCGCGTGCGCGAGTTCGTTTGTTTTTTTACTGGGAAAAAATAAACAGTTTAGGTAAAACAAATATTCTCATCAAATAACGATTTATCTATAATCAATACAAACCTCTCCCCCCCCGCCGCTCTCTCTCTCTCTCTCTCTCTCTCTCTCTCTCTCTCTCTCTCTCTCTCTCGCACACACACACATACACACACACACACACACACACTTTTCAACCCATGTTTTCCATTGTTATCGACGAACTGGGTAATTGATTTACGACGATAGGGAAATAGGGAAAAAACCTGATATTCGATACTATATTACTTTCCGGGTGTTCCGATATGAGTTTAACTGAACTTTCTGGTAAACGGTGATACTGATTACAAACTGATCTTCAGAATGATCTCGATAGTTTTGAAACAGGAAGCACCACCCCCACCCCCCAAAAAAAGAAAAAAATCTATCACTATCGACGTAACCACAGCAGAACAGTATAGGCAAAAAATAAGGCCATATAATGCATGTTGTCAAAAGAAAACGTTATTAGACTTCGCAGAAAACAAAAAGGCAGAAGAATGGACTGAGAAGGCAGGATATGAACTAGAGAGAGAGAGAGGGGGGGGGGGGGGGGAAGGGGGGGAGAGAGGAGAGGGAGGGAGAGAGCGGGGGAGGGAGGGAAGGGGAGAGAGAGCGGGGGGAGGGAGGGAAAGGGGGGGGGGGAGAGAGGGGGGGGGGGAGGGGGGGGGGGAGAGAGAGGGGGGGAGGGAGGGAGGGAGGGAGAAATCGAGAGAGAGAGAGAGAGTGTGAGTGTGGCCTATTGACAAGGGGGATTACACACGACTTTCTTTTGTAAATACAAATAAATGCAAGAAAAGTTACATGATGCATTTAACGTAACGAAAAAAAAATTAAGAGAGAGAGAGAGTGAAGAGCGGCAGAGACAGAGAGAGAGAGAGAGAGAGAGAGAGAGAGAGAGAGAGAGAGAGAGAGAGAGAGAGAGAGAGGACGCTTTGAAGCTTTGAACATTTGATTTTCATTGCCTGAAGTGGCCTGTTGACAAGAAGTATAAAATATATGAATTTCTTTTGTGAATACAAATGAATAAACGATACAATACATAATGTATTCGATGTTATAAAAAAAAGAACAGTACAGAGCTAGTTAAATATAGGAATCCCCGAAGGTGGAGTGCGGCTTCCTTTCTGGTGGGAAAAATCGGTCGCATACGCAAAATCTCACCATTGGTGAACATCGGAGCTTTAACAAAGGAACGAAAAAATATTATGGATATTTCACTCTAAATTTCCAGCATCGACTCGGTTACTAACTGAATTAAAAAACATATAAGTGTACGTTAATAAACGAGAAACAATAATCAACAACAAAAAACAACAAATAAGAGTACACCACGATGCTATAATTGAGAGAGGTAGGTTTATAGTGCAAGCAAATTTAGTTTGTCCACAAAGGGCCTGGGGTGGTGGGAGGGGTGGGGTGGGGTGGACAAATATCAAATTTACCGGTGACTAGGAAGCCATATCGCGGGAATGGTTGTTATGTGCAAAAGCATATTAGCAGTTTCACGATCACACTGTTTTCATGGGGCCAGTTCATTTTCAGTGTGTGTGTCAAGTCAAGTCAAGTCAAGTCAAGTCAAGTCAAGTCAAAATTTTATTTCCAGATGGTACATTGAATAAGCAATGCATTTGCTTTTTTTCATCAAGCCATCTATCTAAGAACAAATTTCGTAATGATTATACTAAGACACTACATTATTGCATCGTTTACCATTAAATTAAACCAAGGAAAAAATCGATAAGGAAATACATTGAAAATACAAATTACCAATATACATATACACCAACCATACCATCACACCTGAGCGGTGCGCGCTCACTCCACACACACATTTAAAAAAAAAATCCCCTAAAGAATTAAAAAGAAAACAAAAAACGTGGGACACAAAACCATTCCCTACTGTTTCACCCACTTTTTCACGTTTACATTTAGATAAAAAAAAGAACAGGAACAAAACGTTAAAAATACTAGGCTTTCGTACACTGAAATATTGCCTTAAATGACCTCCCCCCTCTCCTCCTCCCCCCCAAACGTGTGTTTTTTTTGCGCTCATACTTTTAAAATAGCGTTTTTTTTAAAATGACTTCACCAAAAAAACCCAAGCAAGAGAAGTCAAAAAAATTTTACAATAATATTATTATAATCGATACAATTATAACAACAATCCCCCATCCCATGAAAACAAATAACAAATGATCCCCATCACCATGAACAATAACATAACGGATAACAAAAAGCATTAAAAGGGATGGGGGGGGGGAGGAGACAAGGGTGTGTGTGTGTTGTGAATGTTGTTCAGCATGAGTGCCCCAGGGCAAATTTTCCTTTTCACTATACTCCAGTGGTGACTGCCATACTCAGGTTTTGAACTGCCCCAAGTCCCGTGCCTCGCCCTTTTGCATTTTTTTAAAAAAGTCACAACATATTGAACAGTCACTAACCCCTTGCCTGCAATACTTCACAATTTTTCCAAATCATGTAATTTATCACCGCTTTCAAAAATAACCTGTCCCGATGGTGTATCACTCTTCGCTGATAAATTTTATCAGTAGCAGCAGTGTGGTTTTTCTGGTGTAACAGGCTATAGTGTTGACACACCGTTACAACAGCGACAATACTTTCTTCTTCATGACTCCTCTTGGTCATGACTTTAGTCAATGACTAAAACCTCTCCCCAGGGAGAGCAGCCTGAATTTCACGCAGAGAAATCTGCCGCGACTTAAAAGTGGTACACAATACAAGACAGGGCAATACCGCCGTGAAACGTACCAAAGGCTGTTGTATTATCCATACTCTTAATCTTGGAGAGGCAGGGAGAAAGAGAAGACAGGCAGAAGAACTTGCCTTTTCATTTTCCAATGCCATCCTGCGCGTCTCAGTTCTGCCTACTAAAGTGTCGTAAAGTGGTTCTGTCGTAAAGTGGTTATTGTCGTAAAGCGGACAGGCTTGGACACTTACCTTCACCTTTCCTTCACCACGTGGGCTGCCAATGCCCACACTGCAAGTCGCAAGGATTCCAAATCTATCAAGTCCTATTGTCTCTGTGAGCGTGCGAATCGGGTAAAACTACACATTTTCCCCGGAAAGAAAGAAAGGCCTTAGGGGTACTCGCTTTAGGGTCGTTGTCTAAGTTTTTAGTTGTGTGATATCTAGTTATTGTCATTTTGGGTCCTGGGTTTGTTTTGGGGTTTTTTTATATTGTGTTATAAAAACGATGTGCTAAACAGTTTTAAAATGATTTCCAGCTATGTTTGGACAAAAAGTGGCTCAATCCAGTTATAGCAACAAGAAAACTATTTAACGACACCACAGGTACTGCACGATTTTTTTTAAAGGCAGAGTTTCTTAGGTAAGTTTAGCCTGACAGAGCACATCCCTCTCCAGGTCGTATATTCCTATCATCCATACCACTGGCCCAAGTTGGCATACCGTCTACAGTCAGCGGGGTTTTCAAACCGTGTACGCAAAATGTTTACGTATGTTTGCACACACGGGACCTCGGTTTTTAGTTTCATCGGAAGGACTTTCGATGGAATAGATTCGGGGCTCCAACAGGGGAAAAAATCTACTCCTCGAAAGGACACTTGAACCTAGACTTGCTGTCAAAGCCTTTGGGTTTAGAGGTTCGTGAGAGGGGTTGTTGCAGGGACGTTGTGGTGGCAGACATACCATGTGGCTGTCTCTCTCACTCAGTCTGGCTCCGCCACACAGTTAATAACCGTTATCAGTAGGGGGGGCTTTGGAGTTGGCGTCCTGGGTATGTTAGCTCAGAACAGGTTACCACCGACCCCCGCAGAAGAGACACAGCAGCAGTGCAGGGTCTCTCTGATGGGTGGCCTAACGTTGATCAACTCCCACATTGTCTTCTAGTCCTGGGGATACTTGGAAAGCCTGTGTGTGGCTGGGAGTAGCGAGATTGGAATGAGCGACGTGGGAACAACAGGACGGAAGCCGTTATTGAGGACGAGGCAGCAGAACTCTTTTTTTTTAAAGTTAACTTCCTGCTGAGCTTGTATCATACAAAACATCAGTAGCATCAGAGTCTATTTATATGTGTGTGTGTGTGTGTGTGTGTGTGTGTGTGTGTGTGTGTGTGTGTGGGGGGTGGTTAAAGGAAATTAGAGTTTTAAAAATTGAAACGTGGAAATAAAATCACTATAAGAAGCGCAGCACATTAGTAGTGTATATAATTTGTTGCACTTCATTCATCGCTAACAAATTGTGTTGTTTTGTGTTGCATTGTTTTCTAATGTGTTGTAAAGTGTTGTGTCAGGTTGTACTTTTTCCTGTCGCCTTTCTTTTTGGTATTTTGTTGTGGTGTATTGCACTGTACTGTATTGTGTTGTATTGGATTTTTGTGTTGTGTTGTTGTAGCATATTGTAATGTACTGTATCGTATTTTGTTGTATTGAATTATGTTGCATTGTACAACACAGACACTCACAGCAAAATGGAAAAAAAATACGGGTTGGGGCCCCAGAGTATATTTTCTTTTCTTTTCTAGTAGTGGTAACACTTAATTCCTATAAAAGCTGGTTTTTCATGCAAGAAGTTTCTTCAAACATAAGTGTATCACGATGTATCATGAAATTACTAAGGCCGAAACACACACACACACACAAACACACACAGTCTCGCTCTACCTCTTTCGCACAGCGCGCGTGCGTACGCGTGTGTGTGTGTTTGTGTGTGTGTGTGTGGTGGTGTGTGTGTTGCGTGTGTCCGTGCTGAATGTGTATGTATGTGTGTGCATGTTTGTATGTAGTGTGCATTTAAGTATGTATGTGTGTGCATGTAAATATGTATGTGTGTGCGTGCGTGGGTGTGGGTGTGTTTGTGAGGGGAGTATGAGGAGAGACAGAGAAGAGAGAGAAGAGAGAGAAGAGAGAGAGTAGAGAGAAAGAGAGATAGAGTGTGTATGTGTGTGCGCGGCGCTGCGCTGTGTGTGTGTGTGTGTGTGTGTGTGTGTGTGTGTGTGTGTGTGTGTGTGTGTGTTTGCGCGCATGCGCACGCATGCCCAAATGAGCATCTGCAAGTTCACACTCATGAGAACTCTCACACACACAAAAACCCCAACAAAAACGCCACAAAATTATCTCATGTCAAAGATTCATGTTCAAGTAAAAGGCAAAAGAGTGAATAAATAAATGATAGACTAAATACATAGGTAAAAGAAAGAATAAATAAACGAGAAAAAAAAATGCCCACTAAAGCCACCTAAAATAAAGACATTCCCGCACAAAATCTATGCACCGGTAATTAAAAAAAAACCCACAACAAACAAAATCGTGACAAATTATAATAAAAACATGACATAAATTATAATAAAAATGTTTTTAGCAATAGCAGTTGGGAAAAAAACAACAACAACCAAGTGCAGATAGTAATAACACTTCCTTTATCATTACATAAATGATTTATAAAAGAATCAAGAAAAAAACCCACCAGATTCTAAAAGATGCTAAAGGCTAAAACATTTCAGGGACAGCACAATAAGTATTTTTGACATGGACAAATTCACTACGTCTATCCTGACTGGGAGTTTCGGTTCTAGGAGGAGCACTCTTCAGAGGTCCCGGTGGTGATTGAAGCTTCTTCTTCACCCTCTGTGGTACCCCTCTTTCTCTCCGTTCGCTTCTTACACCGTCAGATGTGTCTGGGAAAAGTAACGGCTTGTCCTGTCCAGCTCCTCTCGTGGGCACGTACAGCTTGGTTTGCAGGGTTATCTTCTCCGTCGGCCACACACAATCTTCCTCAGGTCGCTGTATAGCGTGCATTTTGAAGGATGTGTTCTTCGCCTGTCTGGTTTTCTTTACCACAGGCACATAGGGGAGAAGGGACGAGTTTCAGCTTTGTAGACGTGTGGTGATTATGTGGTAACCTTACAGCGAGACACTGTTCATAATTCTGCATTGTCTATCGCATTCACAAGAAAAAATCATGAATATTGAAGGGGGGTGGGGGAGATTGGGGGATGGTGTCTATCGCATTTACAAGACTAAAAAGATAAAGATTGGGAGGGGATAGGGGTAGGGTGGGGTGGGGTCACGTTTTGTTACGTTTTATTAGTTCCTGTTGTATGGAGAATCTGTCCACCGCGAGCGACCATTTACGTTTACAGCCTGGCCGACCTCGAGGGTCAAAAGTGTGGCGGAAGCACGGGAATCACAGAGTACTTAGTTCCTTTGACAGAAGAAGATGGCACCAATCAGTAAGCAAGCTCTCTGTTGCGAGACAGTTCTTTTCCACAATGTCTTACTTGCTCGCTCGCTTCGACTATAGCTTCAAGAAGCGTAGATCTTTTTATTGACAAATTGCGATTTTAAAATCTGGAAAATAGAATACTCAAAAAATGTGACATGCACTTACTCAAAATTCTGTTTTCAATCCGCCGTATATTGTTGGACTGCTTTCCCGTTCTGGTGAAGGAAGAGGTTAACAGCTCTGTTTCAAATTAACAGTAATGTATAGCATCAACTGCAAAATTCGTTTCTCATTCAGGAAAAAAAAATCTCTTGCTTTCTTTCTCAGAATCATGTACCCCCTCACCGTCGATAAATTAATAACGTCATGATTGCATCTACGTCTATATCCCATTTTATGTAAATAGGCAATAAACCAATGGGAACATAAGAAGACTCTTCACTACTAAAGCTAGTCACACAAACACACACACTATCTCTCTCTCTCTCAGACAGACACAGGAGAGACACACACACTCACACACTCTCACTCTCTCTCTCTCACACTCACACACACTCTCTCTTACACAGCAAACACACACACACACACATACACACACGCGCGCACACACACACACACACACACACACACACACACACAACACACACACACTCCTTTTCAATCTTCTGATTCGGACGGACGGACGGTTCGACCCTGTTCGTCCACACTGGTCTATGTGTAAAAGACCAACTGTCACACACAATATTTCAAAAATATGAAAGGTCAATACTGCTTTGCGTTTTGGAATTGCAGTCACATACGCAAGACACACATACTGGGGCACAACACGGTCAAAAAAGCGTCAAGCTAGCTAAGTGTGTAGTTAGTGACTGGAAGATGCAAGCCGTGGAACTCAACTTCTGAACGGTTGGGTTAAAACAGACACCTCAAGCCGCTGGGGACGTATGTTAACGATAACAGACGATCTGTTTGGGATCTTTTTATTAATAATAATAATAATAATGATGATGATGATGATGATACGATGATGATAAAAACAATGATGATAATGGTGATGAACGGAATTTATATAGCGCTAGCACTATATAAATTCCATACATTATTATTATTATTATATCTTGCAAAAACAAATCAAAGCGCTTGCATTCAACCTATTCTTACGCATGCAAACAAATACAATAAATACTTTTAACAAAGTCTCACACACACACACACACGCACACATGCGCGCTCTCTCTCTCTCTCTCTCTCTCTCTCTCTCTCTCTCACACACACACACATAAAGGTTATACCCTGATTTAGGTTTAGGTCTAACCGTCTTTGCCGTACAGTTTGGGAATGTAGTCTGTCACCCCCTTTAAGAGAGCATAGATCAGTGTGTATAGCCGTATTTACTTCTGCCTCCACTCCTTTTCGCCAAAACTGGCCATGCTACAAGACTAAAAAACTAGCATCAACAAACAAAAAGAGAATGCAATTTTTCAAAAATATTTGGTCAGGAAGCCGTTATACATAGATGATCGGTTTATTTTCAAGGTTTAACACTCAAAATTGGAACTCGGTTTTATTTTCTCAAAATACCAACTCTTGTAGCCGTCACCACAACTCTCTCTCTCTCTCTCTCTCTCTCTCTCTCTCTCTCTCTCTCTCTCTTCTCTCTCCTTTCTCTCTCTTTTCTCTCTCTCTCTCTCTGATGTTAGGCAGAATTACATCTCTCTGTGAATTTTCTGTGAGCTTGTACAACATCTTGTTTATATCTCCTGAACAAAACCCAGCTACTGGAAACCCAGCAACTGTGTAGAAGACCTCAAGCAAGAAAACACACTCTCCAGCGGGGAAGGGAGCTGGGTGAAGAAGACACTGTGGTTTTTGTCTCATGGCTGGAGCCAGCTGGCGTATGTTTGTCCGTCGTGTCCGACGATGACCTCCAAAACAGCAGAGGAGGCAGCTGCTGTTTTGGAAACTGGGCAGAAATTTGATTATAATGGAGATGCCTTGCCCACTGTACATCCCCACTCTCTCGGCCAAGGACAGTCAGCGTTGGAGATGTTCTCCAAAGGCCAACCAGCCCCCAGGGCTGCAGCACATAAGGACTGTGCGAGTCAAGCCTCCTAGTCAGAGAGTCATAGTCGATCACTAAAGACTAAGCTGTAAAGTGGAATTCCATAAGTGGGAAAGCCACTGATCATACAGCCTCTCACTTTGCTGTTGCCCCCAGCGTCAATGGTTTAATCAAGAACTGTGATAAAGCCCAGGCGCTGCCAGATGACACACCAGTGCCTACAAACATGGCAGAACTAGTGCTGAAATGCAACACACGGATCATCATCATCATCATCATCATCATCATCAACCATTACACCCAGTGGTGTGTAGGGCAGCAGCAACAAAGCGCTTCCTTCCACTCCTGCCTATCCTGGGCTAACCTAGTCACTGATCCCCAAGAGTGCTGCTGCATGGCCTTCATCTCATTTTCTACGGTCCTCCTCCACGTTGCTTTTGGTCTTCCTTTCTTTCTCCAACACACGGATACAGAACTTTAATTAAAGCAATAAACCCAACTTCCCA
>CM054140.1:46340394-46360394 GCA_028751875.1 Rapana venosa | reverse complement strand
CTACACGCACGCGCACACTATAAACATAAATTCTCAACTAAAACACAACAGGAGGGACCTAAGGCCGCACACCGGGATTAATTTGGGGGTCACGTAGTATCTTCTATAGAGTGGGAGTAGAAAAAAGTGTTGGTGATTTTCACAGACTTTTTTAAGCATGAAAACATGGACTGTGCACTTTTTTTTGGGGGATTGAGGACATAGAGCAACACCAGGTAGTCATGAGAAAGTTGGAAATAATCATTAAACGAGGATTGCCTGTATTCCTACAGCGTTGACCCCGCGCATGCATATTGCGGTAAGGAAGCTAGCAGACGACAAAAGGACTGAGGGGGTACAGTGTTTGCTGAAAAAAAATTTAAAAATTCAAACCTACCAAATTTGCTCAAAATCACATGAGTTTTGAGTCAGAGGCTAGACTTTCACAAAAAAAAGTAGGTTTTTTTTATTTCTGTGGATGCCTTAGTACGTGCAGTGGTATGAATATAAGAGTCACATAGAAAAACAGAAGGAAAAGAGTGGGGTTTTTTAAATACCGGTGTGCAAGCCTAAAAGGAACAAACCCACTCACACAACAGAGATAGCGTGTCCGCCATTGCTGCCGGGGCGGACGAGGAACGTGCCGGGCACGCGCTGGTTCAGCAGTCTCTCCGCCTCCTGCCGGTCACACTGCACCATCCAGTTCCTGACAAGCATCACAACGTCATCACACTATGGCGTCATCCTTTCAATAACGCGTCATTCCGTAGATCACGTCATAACGTGACTCAAAATGTAACTACGTCACGGAACAAAGTGAATAAAAAGTTAAAAGCTAACTTTTTACTTACTGGTGGTGGTGGTTGTGGGGAGGGGGGGGGGGGGGGGGGGGGGGGGGGGGGGATGGGGGGGGGGGGGGGGGGGGGGGGGGGGGGGGGGGGGTTTAGATATGCAAAAAGTAAAGGGGGGAAAAAAGCTCACGATTTGTGTACCTCGGAGCTCTAGCTAGCCAAGGGATAAAAAGAGAAAAACTAAAAACAAATCAAGCCATTTTGTTTTATTTTTATAAAAATGTGTCCCACACTCGTTTGATTTTTGCGCGCGCGCGCACACACTAATGTAACAACAACACAACACATCAGCTGCCTGGTACATATATTATTTTCAAAAAGGAGGAATAAGCCTCATATGAAGCATAAAGGCATTAAAATGTTTTGGGGTTGTTGGGTTGTTTTTTTTTGGTTTTTTTGGGGGTGTTGTTGTGTTGTTGTTTTTTGCCGTCTGTGACAAGGAAAAGTTTTATGAAATATGAGTAGTAATGTTAGGAAGAAGGAAGGGAAAGGAAAAGTGATGGGAAAAGACCACCCCCCCCCCCCCTTACCCCCCCCCTCCCTCCCCCCCCCCCCCCTTGCCCGTGGGGATGCTGTGGCCCCTGTCAGTATAAATACCACCACCACCACCCCACACACCTTAGTGCAGTCTTCATACACACTATGTGTGGAAACACTTTAAAACTCAACAGACAGAACACCCCCCCCCCCCCCCCCCCCCCCCCCCCCCCCCACTTTGAAAATGCTGTGCTAGGAATGCCCTCTTTTCTACCACTCTCTTTGTTTCTGCCTTGATCCTAAATTTTTTTCCCTGTCACTTCCTTCTCGTCTATTGTCTTGCCTTCTTGATCCATTCTTCTGCCTTTTTTTTCCCAAGAAAAACTTCAATCAAAGATAACAATTCTCTCCCACGAACGAAGTCGGATGTGCTGGGCCCGACTTGTCAGGCGCTTAACGGCATTTTCACTCAAACGACAGACAACCATAGTCGCTGTCCGGTCGTTCGACGACGACGACGAGGAAGAAGAAGAAGAAGAAGAAGAAGAAGAAAAGATGGTACCGTGAATGAGCGAAACAGGAAAGAAAAAGGACGTTAATGCAGAAACAGTAGTGAAGGAAAACAAGTGCAGGTAATCACTTAAAACTTCTCAATCATTTTTGAAAAATGATTTTCAAGGATCCATTTAAAAAAACAACACACACACACACCACACACACACACACACACACACAACACACACACACACACACACACACACACAAACAACACACCACCCTAGAAATTAACATCTTTCAATGACGGCATGTTGAGGCATTTTTGAGTAAGAACCACGCCTTCAGGCTGACCTGACTCGACTTTCAGTTCCTGGATGAACAAGCCTTCATCACAAGTCCAGGCAGTGATTGAAGCTTCACCCCGCTGTGGTACCTTACAGCCAGACACTGTTCACAATTGAGAAGCGTCAATCGCATTCACAAGAACATGTGACTGCTATTCCTGGGGCCTTTTCAAGCTGCCATTTGACTGCTATTCCTGGGGCCTTTTCAAGCTGCCATTTGACTGCTATTCCTGGGGCCTTTTCAAGCTGCCATTTGACTGCTATTCCTGGGGCCTTTTCAAGCTGCCATTTGACTGCTATTCCTGGGGCCTTTTCAAGCTGCCATTTGACTGCTATTCCTGGGGCCTTTTCAAGCTGCCACCAAGAGACACGAGGACAGAAAGAGGAGGATGAAGAGCGTGTGGCTGGCTAACTAACTACATACAGGCCAGGAGAGTGCAGACTGACCGGGTGTCGTAGTGGCTGAGGTCGGTGTCTTTGTCGTCCTTCAGCAGCAGCTCCAGAAAATCCTTGGCCATGCCCTTCTCCTCCACACGCCTGAAACACGCGGAGTGATCGTGTGTAGAGTGTGGTGTGGTCAGTGATGTTGTTGGTGGCGGGGAGAGAGAGGGGGAGGGGGGGGGGGTGAGGGTTGAGGGGAGGGGGAGGGAGGTTGCTCAGCACTCTTCGTTACAAGTATGTGTATGTGTTATTATCTGGGTGTGTAAATATGCTGAGAGAGAAAAAAAAAAGGGGGGGGGGGGTTGTCGGTGTTTAAATCATTGGCGTAGTCGTGTGTTATATATAGGCTTGAAGGAGGATGCAAGAAGACAACAGCGCGTACTTGTGCGTGGACGCTGCCCCAACGACTCACACAACAGCACACACAACACATCACAC
This sequence comes from Rapana venosa, assembly GCA_028751875.1. Lineage (NCBI taxonomy): Eukaryota > Metazoa > Mollusca > Gastropoda > Neogastropoda > Muricidae > Rapana > Rapana venosa. The sequence goes on along the minus strand of CM054140.1, from coordinate 46,357,366 downwards.
ACATACACACACTACACACACAACACACACCTACACACAAACAACAACAAATACACACACACACACATAAACACAACATAGCCACCAAACCACCATAGACACACACTAACACACACACAAAACCACAACACACACAACACACACACTACAACACACAAAACACACAACAACAACACACACATAAACACACACACCATAACCACACACACACACACACACACAACACACAACACAACAACACACACACATAAAACACACACACACATAACACACACACACACTAAACACACACACACATAACACACAACACACACATAACACACACACACAAAAACACACAACACCATAACACACACATAACACACCACATAAACACACACAAAAACACACACAACACATAAAACACACACAACATCACACACACATAACACACACACACACACATAACACAACACACATAACACACACAAAACACACACAAACACACACACACATCACACAAAAACACACACACACATAAAACACACACACACACATAACACACACACAAACACACTAACAACACACACACAACACACCACACACACATAAACACACACACACAACACACACTACACTACACACACACACACCCAAATAACACACACACACACTAAACACACAACACACACAACAACACACATAAAAACACCACACACACACATAACAACACACACACAATACACACATAAACACACACACCACACACATAAAACACACACACACACATAACCACACACACACACACACACACACACACACACACACAAACACCAACACACTGAGTCAGACGCCCACCCAAGGTTGGCGACCATCACAGCATCCCTCAACGACCTTCTCCCGTAAGCACTGCTTGTTACATACTCATTACATAGGAGACGGGATAGCTCAGTGGTCGGAGCACTCGCTTTCCCCCAGCCAATGTTACGCAGCGTCGAGCGTGGTTACCACCTTGGATGGGTGACCGACCGTTTGCGCGCCTTGACTTCAGTACAGTTCCCCAGTTCACCCAGCTGTAAACGGATACCTGCCCTCTTTAGGGTCAGGGAAGGTAAAGCAGCGAGGGAGAGGAGATGGGCGCCGCCCTCAATATGCTGGCTCTTTGAGAAGTTGAGGTCTCCGGTGCCTCGCTCCCCTACGACCACATAGGTTATGGGACACCTTTACTTACTTTACTACTCGTTTCATGTCTTTGTGCTACGTTGTTTCTGAAGCTCATCAAGTTTGTTTAAACCCACCGCCAACCCCGAAAAGCCCTGACACACACACACCACCACCCTACCCCCTCTCTTAATAATAATAATAATAATAATAATAATGTTTGGAATTTATATAGCGCTGAATCTTGTAAAGCAACAAACCAAAGCGCTTTTCTTTTTCTTTTCTTTTTTTTTAAAATTTATGCGTGTGTATACAGTTTTTTTAAAATGTTGTCATCTGTTCCCACCGGCACACAATGGCCTACTCTTTCGAACAGCGGAACAGGATTTAACGTGTGCGCAAGGTGTTCTGCATGCGTTCGCACACGGGGCCTCGGTTTATAGTCTCATCCACCAATACTGGACTTCCACCTCCTCTCCACCCACCCCACCCCACCAAACCCACTAACCCCTCCCCCCCAAAAAACAACCACCCAACACCAGCCAAAAACAAACAAACCCCAAATCACACCCCCCTTCACCCCCCTCCCCTCTCCCCCTCCTCACAGTCTGAGGAAGGTGACCTCCTGCTGTATGTGGGAGAGGTCGGCCTTGAGCTGGTGCACCTGTTCCAGCTGCCTCAACACCTGGCTCTTCAGCTCCCTCTCCTTCCTCTCCTCCTCCCCCATCCTCCTGCGGATCGTCTCCGCCCTCTCCAGCACCCTGTCCCTGTTCGCCGCTAGGCTGCAACGGTAAGAATGGATTTTATTAGTATTAGTATTATTTAATATCCCTTACAGGGTTTGTGTGTCGGCTGGAACACACACACATACACATTATATATTTATTTATATATATGTATATGTGTGTGTGTGTGTGTGTGTGTGTGTGTGTGTGTGTGTGTGTGTGTGTGTGTGTGTGTGTGCATACATACATACACACACACATGCCTGCGCGCTCGCTCGCTCGCACGCGGACGCGCGCGCGTGCAAACACGCACACAGACACACATTATACGGGCGCACGCGGACACATACACACACACACTCATCTCTCTCCTCTATCTTGTCACTCAAACTCTCTCACGCATACACACACACGCACTCTCTCTCACACACATACACGCACTCTCTCTCTCTCTCTCTCTCTCTCCTCTCTCTCTCTCTCTCCTCTCTCACCCTCTCACACACACACACAACACAAACGCACTCTCTCTCTCTCCACACACACACACATACGCACTCTCTCTCACACACACTCTGCCTCCTTCTCTCTCCCCTCTCTTTCTTCCCCCCCCCCCCCCCCCCCCCCCCCCCCCCTCCCCCCCCCCCCCCCCCCCTCCCTCTCTCTCTCTCTCTCTCTCTCTGTCTTTTCTTAAATATAAATTGATCTCTCTCTGAAATCATATGAACGCTTATCTGTCACGCTTGAAAAACAAAGATAATTCCTTCCTTCCCTCCTTCCTCCATTCCTCCCTCCCTCTCTACATTCCTTCCTTCATTAATTCCTTCCTTCCTTCATTCACTCCTTCCTTCTTTCCTTCCTTACTTCTTTCCTTCATTCACTCCTCCCTTCTTTCCTTCCTTCATTCATTCCCTCCCTCCTTCCTTCCTTCATTCACTCATTCATTCCTTTCTTTATTCTTTCCTCCCTTCATCAATTCCTTTCTTCCTTCATTCCTTTATTCACTCATTCCTTCCTTCCTTCATTAATTTCTTCCTTCCTTCCTCCCTCTGTGCCTCCCTTCCTTCCTTCGTTTACTCTTTCCTTCAGTTCTTAATTCCTTCCTTTTATTCCTTTCCATCCTTTATCCATCCATTCCCTTCTTCCTTCATTCCTTCCTTCTTTCCTTCAGTTCCTAATTCCTTCCTTTTATTCCTTTCCATCCTTCATCCATCCATTCCCTCCTTCCTTCATTCCTTCCTTCTTTCCTTCAGTTCTTAATTCCTTCCTTTTATTCCTTTCCATCCTTCATCCATCCATTCCCTCCTTCCTTCATTTCTTCCTTCAGTTCTTGATTTCCCACTTTTATTCCTTTCCATCCTTCATCTATCCATTCCCTCCTTCCTTCATTCCTTCCTTCATTCCTTCCTGCCTTCATCCAGCCATTCCCTCCTTCCTTCATTCCTTCAGTTCTTAATTCCTTCCTTTTATTCCTTTCCAATTTCATCCATCCATTCCCTCCCTTCATTCCTTTAGTTCTTAATTCCTTCCTTTTATTCCTTTCCAACTTTCATCCATCCATTCCCTCCTTCCTTCATTCCTTCAGTTCTTAATTCCTTCCTTTTATTCCTTCCCATCCTTCATCCATCCATTCCCTCCTTCCTTCCTTCAGTTCTTAATTTCATATTCATCCCTTCCTTCATCCCTTCCTGCCTTCATCCATCAACTCCCTCCTTCATCCATTCCTTCCTTCATTCCTTCCTTCCTCCGTCCCTTCATTCTCTCCCTCTGTCGGGGGACGGGATAGCCTAGTGGTTAGCACATTGCGCTCGCATTCTGACGACCCTGGTTCGATTCCCGTTCAAGGGGGATATTTTCCCCCCTGGAGTTAACACCAGTGCAGACTCCACTCTCCCCAAAAGTCCTTCGGATGAGACTATAAACCGAGGCCCTCCCGTGTGCGAACGCACGCAGAACATCTTGCGCACACGTTAAATCCTGTTCCGCTTTTCGTAAGAGTAGGCCATTGTGTGCCGGTGGGAACAGATGACAGAATTTACAAAACCGCATAAACACGGGGACTGGATGTAAAAAAAAGCACATTAATGCTTATTCCATTATCCTCGATATAAAAGAAATGAAATGAAAAATATAAAAGAATGAAATGAAAAATATAATAAAAAGAATTAAATGAAAAATATAAAAAGAAATGAAATGAAAAAATGAAAATATTTTTTAAAAATGAAAATGAAAAATTAAAAAAAGAATGAAAATGAAAATATAAAAAAAAAGAATGAAAATGAAAAATATAAAAAGAAATGAAATGAAAAAAATATATAAAAAATGAAAAATATTTTTAAAAAAGAATGGAAATGAAAAATATAATTAAAAGAATGAAAATGAAAAATATAAAAAAAAGAATGAAAAATATTTTTAAAAAAGAATGAAATGAAATAAAAAAGTCTTTAAAGGGTCACCCGGCAGACTCCTCGTCCCTGGCCCCTCCCTCATTGGAGGGCTTCATGAGGTCTCCAGAGAGCTCCATGCTCAGTTGGGGCAGCTGGTCCTCAAAGAGCGACAGCACCACGCCCAGTGACGCCCTGGTCATCTTGCTCTGCTCCATCTCCTGCAGAAAGGGGGTAGGGGTGGGGGTAAGGGTAGGGTGTAGGGGTGTGGGTGTGTGTGTAGGGGGGTGGGGGTGTAAGGGGGTGGTGGTGGGGGTGTAGGGGGTGGGTGGGTGGGGGTGTAGGGTGGTGGTGGGTGTGTTGACAGATGAGGCACCAGATTAGTCAGAAGGAAATAATTATGTGATAATTATTCGATGATGTTCGAAAGAGGTAGGTCATTGTGTGCCCGGTGGGAACAGATGACAATTTTGTTTTAAAAACCGCATACACACGCATTAAAAAACCCAAAAATCATCTGAGCGCTTTGATTTGTTGCTTTACAAGATTCAGCGCTATATAAATTTCATACATTATTGTTATTATTATTATTATATTCGCGATGGCCAAAAAAACCCGCGGTGTTGAAATAAGCGAGCAAGCAACAACAAGGGACATAGATTATATAACATTATAAGCCGGGGTGTTGTTGTTGTTGTTGTTGTTGTTGTTGGTGGTGGTGGTGGTGGTGGTGGTGGTGGTGGTTTGGTGATTATTACTCCCTCTACGGCATAGTTTTTTCAGGAAAATACTCCTGACAGGAGATCATCGCATGTCACAAGATCTCTTTGAATAATCCTATCTCTACAAAAAAACACAAGCCGGGATTCAAATTCCGTCGGTCGGTCGGTCGGTCGGTCGGTCGGTCTCTCTCTCTCTTCTCCTCTCTCTCTCTCTCTCTCTCTCTCTCTCTCTCTCTCTCTTCTCTCTCTCTCTCTCTCTTTCTGTCTTATCTCTTTATTTATTTTTATTTATTTATTTTATTCTTTTATATCGAGGATAATGGAATAAGTACTTGAGTGCTTTTTTACATCCAGTAGTCCCGTGTGCATGCGGTTTTGTAAATTCTGTCATCTGTTCCCACCTCTGTGTGTGTGTGTCTCTCTCTCTCCTCTCTGTCTCTCGCCCCCTTCTCTCTCTCTCCCTCTCCTCTCTGTCTCTCTATCTCTCTCCTCTCTGTCTGTCTGTCTGTCTCTCTCTCTCCTCTGTCTGTCTGTCTGTCTCTCTCCTCTCTGTCCCTCCCCCCCCCACAACTTTTTCTCTCTCCTCTCTCTGTGTCTATCTCTCTCCCTCTCTCTCCTCTCTGTCTGTCTGTCTGTCTGTTTCTCTCCTCTCTGTCTGTCTGTCGCTGTTTGTCTGTCTCTCTCCTTCTCTGTCTGTCTGTCTGTCTCTCTCTGTCTCTTTTTCCTTCGGATGAGACTATAAACTGAGGCCCCGTGTGCGAACGCATGCAGAACATCTTACGCACACGTTAAATCCTGTTCCGCTTTTCGAAAGAGTAGGCCATTGTGTGCCGGTGGGAACAGATGACAAAATTTACAAAACCGCATACACACGGGGACTTGATGTAAAAAAAAGCCCATGAATGCTTATTCCATTATCCTCGATATAAAAAAAAGTCAAAAAAGTCAACTCTCTCTCTCTCTCTCTCTCTTCTCTCTCTCCCTCCCTCTCTCTCTCATTGCATGTCTGTACCTGCAAGGTAAACTTTCGCTGCTTGACCTGGTTGAGGTAGTGGTCGTTGTGCAGAAGAAGGTCTTTGTTCCTCAGCACTAGCCGGGTCAGCAGCTCGTGGGTGCTCTCCTCCGCCACGGACTCCGGCTGTTGAGGGACATCAACAGTCAGCAGTCAACAGTCAGCAGTCAGCAATCAGCAGTCAGCAGTCAACAGTCAGCAGTCATCAGTCAGCAGTCAACAGTCATCAGTCAGCAGTCAACAATCAACAGTCAGCAGTCAACAGTCAGCAGTCAGCAGTCAACAATCAACAGTCAGCAGTCAACAATCAACACAACACAACACAATACAACACAGTCATGTAGGCAGTTGTTTGTTTGTTTGTTTGGGTGGGTTGGTTGGTTGGTTGGTTGGTGGGTTGGTTGGTGGGTTGGTTGGTTGGTGGGTTGGTTGGTTGGTTGGTGGGTTGGTTGGTGGGTTGGTGGGTTTGCTTGTTCGTTTACTTGTTTGCTTGTTTGTTTGTTTGCTTGTTTGTTAGCTTGCTTGCTTGCTTGTTTTTGTTGTTCCTCGGCTACAGCTTCAAGGTTTACTAATGGTGAAATTTTTAGCGTGTACGACCGGTTTTGTTGTTGTTGTTGTTTTTTCCCAGCCCTCTCATTTCAAAACAAGATTCGGATCTACAACACCAATGTCAAATCGGTCCTACTTTATGGCTCAGAAACCTGGCGGGTAACAAAAACCAACGCCCACAAACTCCAGTCTTTTACCAACAAATGCCTCAGGTACATCCTCAACATCAGGTGGCCGGAAGTCATATCCAACAAACAACTGTGGGACAGGACCAGACAAACCCCAATTGAGTCCATTATTAAACAAAGGAAATGGGGATGGATCGGCCATACACTCCGCAAGCCTGCGTCAAATGTCACCAGGCAGGCCCTTGACTGGAATCCACAAGGGAAGCTGAAAGTTGGTCGACCAAAACAGACCTGGCGAAGAAGTGTTGACGAAGAAACGAAGGCAGCCGGAATGACATGGGCCGAGCTGAAGAGGATCTCCCAAAACCGAGTTCGTTGGAGGGGTGTTGTTGCAGCCTTATGTTCCCCAAGGAACAAAGAGGCATAAGTAAAGTAAGTCAAGTTGTTTTTCCCATTATTATAATACCAGCATTCCGACATCGAGGATGATGTCTTTAGAAACACAACACCAGGAAGCATGCGGCTTAAAAAAATTGTCATCCGTTCTTACCAGCACGAATGGTCTACTCTTCCGAAAGGCAGAGCACGTATTAATGCGTTCGCAAGGTGTATTTTGCACAAAGTCAAAATTCTTTATTCCAGAAATCCCCTATTTTTGGGGGTACACGGAAACGCATACGCAAAAATCATCCACAACATCATGTATATAGCGATCGAGGTTGCCATCATCTAGTGCTAGCCACAGAATGGTCAGCCCCCTTGACGGGGCCTCAGTTTATCGTCCCCTCTGAAGGACTTCCAGGGAAGTGGAGAGAACTGATGTTAACTCTAGAGAGTGGCGGGGGGGGGGGGGGGGGGGGGAGGGGGGAGGGGAGAGAGAGAGAGAGAGAGACAGAGAGAGACAGAGAGAGAGAGAGAGAGAGAGAGAGAATCATCGCCTTTAACGGGCGTCTCGGTGGTGGCTGGAACCCCGCGCCGTCAAGTCACCAGCGTCAAGCTCTAACCACTAGGCTATCCCACTGTCTTATAGGCAGGTAGGTGTACTAGTCTCTTTCTTCTCTGCGTTCCCTTATTACTGGGAGGAATGTGTTGGTGCCTGGTCTTCTCCTGTGCTTTGTAACTCTGCAGGAGGTCTGCCCGCTGGCCTCAACCGACACGCTTCGACTTCAGAGCAGCTCCTCTTTTGTACAGGATGCATGCTGGGTATGTTCGTGTTTTCGTAACCCACCGAACGCCGACAGGATCTTTAACGTGCATATTTTCGATCTTCTGCGCGTGTATATACACGAAGGCAATCGAGGCACTTGCAGGTCTGCACTTGAAGCTGACCTGGAAGATCGTATAAGTTCTCTACCCTTAGTGCACCAGACGCCGCCGAGATTCGAACCCACGATTTCATGGACATAATGAAGTTCAACGGTCGTAACCACTCGGCTATAGCTTCCGCCACAGTATGAAACTGGCGCGCTGACGGTGACTGAGAATGGTGATCTAAATTTTGGCCAGGATGTCCGTTTGAAGGGATCCTCCCCCTCCCCCCCCCCCCCACATAGCCACCCCCACCCCCCACCCCGAGTTAACATCGGTACTGACCCTCTCCCACAGAGTCCTTTGGATGAGACTGTAAACCGAGGTCCCGTGTGCGAACGTTCGCTGAACATCTCGTGTGCTCGTTTGTTGAAAACCCATTCCCTTTTTTGTAGAAAAATTTCGGTCCATGAAAAATAACTGTGACAACTACGACAATAGCTGATGACGACGGTAATGATAATGACGACGACTACTTATCTCTGTAACTGTCTTCACCTGTACACTCCATCCCGTTCCCTTCGTTCAGCCGCAGATACTTTGTGCTTTCGAACACCCAGATTCAAACAAACCACTGTTGGCCGTCGCTCCTTCTCTGTTTCTGGTCCATCCACCTGGAATGACCTCCCTCTTTCACTTCGCCAAAAGCCTTCACTTGATACCTTCAAATCCAGCCTCAAAACACACTTATTTCCTACCTGAGACTTTCCCCCCAAAATATCTGTCCCTAATTTTCAACAGCATCTTTCACCTTCTAAGTGTTGTTCCGAGTGTGTGTGTGTGTGTGTGTGTGTGTGTGCGTGCGTGCGTGCGTGCGTGCGTGCGTGCGTGCGTGTGTGTGTGTGCGTACATGCGTGCATACGTGCGCGCGCATGGTTTTGAAATCTGTTGTTCATTATGTTTAAGGAGAGTTGCATGCCTGTAAATGATTGAGTGCAAGCGCTTCGATTTGTTTGTTTATTTACAAGATTCAGCGCTATATAAATTCCATATATCATTATTATTATTATTATGTTGTTGTTGTTGTTGAGGAGGAGGAGGATGGTGAAGATTATGATGATGATGATGAGAAGGAGAAGAAGAAGAAGAAGAAGAAGAAGAAGAAGAAGAAGAAGAAGAAGAAGAAGAAGATGATGATGATGATGATGATGATGGTAACATTCAGAACTGTAACAATGATCAGTGATAATTACTGAACAAAGACAGTGACAGCTGCAACCAAAACGACAATGTAACACCCACGATGTAACAAAACTCCACCAAGACAAATCTGCTCATTAATTTGGACGATCACTCGAAGAGGGGGAAGTACAGAATTCCACCGAAACTTGAGCGTAGCAACACGACACCCCGCATTCAAGGGAAGTAACCACTCACTCTCCCGGAACTTGTCAGACCAAGGCCCGTAACCTCAAGTGACTGACGCTATCAAGGTCACAAAATAATCATCTTTTTTGCGTTTTTAACCGGCTTATTCCAGCGAAGGAAATGAGAGGTTTTCGGGGGTTACTAAACTAAACGATTAGAAACACTACGTTTATATAATCAATGAAAAATGTAGGCTTAACCGACAAGCCAGTCTTTTGGTCCATTAACGTATGGGCATCAGCTTTTAAACAGGCAAACCAAGTTGCTATGGCATCGCTGAAACTGTTCCCATAGGAGCTGTAGAAGGAAGAAGATGAAAGGGTACACCCACCCCCCCAAACACACACACACACACACACACACGCAGAGCCAATAAAAACAACAGACAAAGAAACCAACAAAACCGTTGGGTAATAATAGCTAGCGCAGAATGGACGAGGCAAACAATTTGCAGAGACCGACCCTTTGGCACACAATCAACAAAAAGGAGGAATCTTTTAAACAACTCCTCAGTGCGGTGTCTCAATGACTACTGACGGAGTTGAGAAGGAGGAAGAAGAGGAGGAAGAAGATGAAGAAAGAAAGACAGAAAGAAAGACAGACAGACAGAAAGATAGACAGACAGACTGAAGCAAAAGGAAGCTACAGCTGGATGCGCCCCAACATTTCAAGTACACGCGTGGCGTCGTTAAGCGGCTGTAGTCCTAAACTGGTCAGGGTTGACAAAGATAACTACTGCCCCCCTCCCCAACCCCTCTCCTCCTCCGACTGGAAACTTTGTACGAAATGCTGCATACCGTTTTTTGGAATAAGAAAATGTACGCGTTCAACTTCAAACGCGTCACTCTCGACCTCAATCGATCGCGAGACAAACGACTCCAGATCTGACAATTCCCGTTATCTCTGTGAATCAGGGCAAACTCAACGGGATTTTCCCGGTTAAGTTCTTGGAGATGGGGGGAGAGGGGGGGGGGGGGGAGGGGAAGGGGTTACTCTTTTTATGTTCGCAACCTCGGCTTGAGCTTTTACTGGAAGTAGTATCTGTTTATTGAGGTTGTTTTGGGCCATGTTTACATCCGCGTTGAGAGAAATACAATGTCCTGAGCAGTTACTGAGCAGTTACAAATTCAAGGTGGCTGGTTGATGGAAGCACAGTCCCTAAATCGGAAAACTCCGCTGGGACTCTAACAGAATCAACCCCCCCCCAAAAAAAAACCAAAAAAAAAACCTAAACCAAATGTTACAAATTCATTTCTGGTAACTTACGGACCGGGCTCGCGCTTTCTGGAACGTCTTTGTACCAGTTAACGCCGGGAGGTCTACTTAAGGACACCGCACACGTGGTAGCTTGGAGGAAGGGCGCGCGCTGACCTGACCGGCCAGAAAGGGAAGTGGAGCCACAGGTTCCGGGTCAGTCCACTCCTCACCTCCAGTAGGCTAGGCCACATACAGCTGTGCTGTGTCGGCGGCCTCTGCCTGAGGCTCGGATGCTATCAGGGCCTCAGTCTGTCCACGCACTAGGCTATAGGCCTATATCATACCAGGCTAAGCTAGCGTTCAGGAAGGATGGCGTTTCCTACTGTCTGTCTGTCACTGTACTTGTGAGATTTCTCTGATTTCAAAGGCCAGGCTTGGTGACAGGGGGATAAGAGAAACTGGTCATCGGTGGAGAACTTGGGAGTTAACGTTAGTGCCGACTCCATTTCCTCTTAAAGGCTACACACCGGTATTAAAAAATCACTCTTTTCCTTCTGTTTTTCTATGTGACTCTTATATTCATACCGCACGTACTAAGGCATCCACAGAAATAAAAACCACTTTTTTTGGTAAAAGACTAGCCTCTGACTCAAAACTCATGTGATTTTGAACAAATTTTGGTAGGTTTGAATTTTTTTAATTTTTCAGCAAACACTGTACCCCCTCAGTCCTTTGTCGTCTGCTAGCTTCCTTACCGCAATATGCATGCGCGGGGGGGTCAACGCTGTAGGAATACAGGCAAACCTCATTTGATGGTTATTTCCAACTTTCTCGTGACTACCTGGTATTGCTCTATGTCCTCAATCCCCAAAACAAGTGCACAGTCATTTTTTCATGCTTTAAAAAAATATGTGAAAATCACCAACATTTTTTTCCACTCGCACTCTATAGAAGATACTACGTGACCCCCCAAATTAATACCGGTGTGCAGCCTCTGATTTCAAAGGCCAGGTTTGGTGACGGGGGATAAGAGAAACTGGTCATCAGTGGAGAAGTTGGAGTTAACGTCAGTGCCGACTCCATTCCTCTTAAAACGTCCTTCGGGTGAGACTAGAAATCAGGGTCGCGTGCACGAACGCACGCAGAACATCTTATGCACGCGTTAAAACCCGTTCCGCTTTTCGGAAGAAGAGGTCAATGTGTGCCATTGGGAACGGATGACAAAATTTACAGAACTGCAAACACATGGGGACTGGATGTAGACAAAGCACTCGAGCGCTCATTCCATTATCCTCAACATTAAAGAATAAATAAAGAAAATAAATGAATAACACACAGAGATAAGTCCGACTGAAATGAGTGGCGTGGGAACGGCAGGACAGGGATGTCACAGAAGATGAGGCAGCAGCACCCCCCAAATTCGAAACTGGTTACAGGCTGGTACAGTTTTCAGAAACTAATTCTCCGAACAACAGCAATCTACGCCTCATAAACTCAAAACAAAAACAAAAAAAATACGTGAATCCGATATGAAACATAGTTTTCTAGATAATGTTTACGAATTTTTTGTTTCAGCACCGAAATTTTTTGTCAGTTCATCTTAACGATGCACTACCCCCCCCCCCCCCCCCCCCCCCCCCCCCCCCACCCCCCGCCCCCCCAAAAAAAAAAACAAAAAAAAAACCCACACCACCCAACAACAAAACATCGGTAATAATACAGTGGTAATAATTTTAATGTTAGTATAGAGAATAGTTATGTGCCGTCATTGTTTTATTTAACTATTTGTTTCTTTGTTTTGCTTCTTTGCTTGTTTGCGTTTGTTATTTTTTATTAGATTCATTGTTTCTTCATCCATCTCATCCCCCAACCGGCCTGAGGGTTTCTCCACGATGATTGGAGTTCTTGGCTTACCTAGTCACCTCTCTCCCTACTGTCCTAAATGTCTCACATTTGCTGAGTTCATGGTAACGTTATGCTGAAGTCGATCTCTACACTGTGTGGACCGCTTGATAATGATCGTCTGAAGCAAAAGCTCAACGTAAACAAGCTTCCGCATTCTTCTTGGTCTGTGGCTTTATGTCTTGGTTTCTTTGTCGCGACTTCATCTATTGTGGTTGATGAAAAATGCTATGGAGTCTCGCGGCGCGCAGGCACACGCAAGCGCGGGCAACAACACACACACACACACACACACACACACACACACAAAACACACACACAAACACACACAGAAGCACCCTCCCTACGCACACATAATTATATGTATATACTCCCTCCCACTACATGCACTTACACACTCATTTCTTTCATCCCCTCACCCCCAATACACACGCGCACGCACGCACGCATGCACGCACTCACACAGAGACCAATGTAGGCACTCATTGCAGTAGAGACCATGGATTAGAAAAGACATATATGAACTTAACATGTATATATAAAGTATGCATTATGCGCGCGCGCACGCGCACACACACATACATACACACACACAGCAGTACTGATCTGCTGATGAGTTGATAAGAAGTTTGACCTTGATACGGGTGGGATAGCCTGGTGGTTAGAGTGATGCGCATTGCGCTCGTGATCTGCTGACCCGCGTTCGAATCTCTTTCAAGAGGATTTTCCCTCTGGAGTTAACATCAGGACCGACTCCACTCCCCTTAAAGTCCTTCAGATGATACTGTAAACCGAGGTCCCGTACGCAAACACACGTAGAACATGTTGCGCGCACGTTAAAACACGTTATGCTTTTTGGAAGAGTAGGCCATTTACAAAACTTCATACACACGGGGACTGGATGTAAGAAAAAACACATGAGTGCTTATTCCATTATCCTCGAAATAAAATAAAATAAAATAAACACACACACACACACACAACCACACCTCCCCACCACCACAACCACCACGGCACACACACACACCACACACACACACACACACACACACACACACACACACACACACACACTCACTCATTCACTTCCCTTCCCCCACCCGCATCACACCACCCCTCTCAACCCACACACCCCACCCACCCTACCCCAAACCTTCTCCACCCCCCTCACCCCCTCCACACACACACACACACCACTCTCTGACCTTGGAGACAGGGTAGAGGAGGTCGATTCTGGCGAAGTGCTGATGCAGAAACTTGGGGTGGTCCATCAGGTACAGAATCAGGTCCGCCACCTCCGAGAAGTCACAGCGGCTAGCCACCACCCCGTAGCCACCCTGCTCCCCGCGTACAATGCGTATGTTGCGTACCCGCTCGAGCCTCCTGCGGTAAGCGTACCAACACAGACAGATCCAGAGACACAGAGACAGACAGAGACAGACAGACACAGACAGACAGAGACAGACAGACACAGAGACACAGACAGACACACACACATGAGTGCTTAGTCCATTATCCTCGAAATCAAAGAATAAATCAATAAAAATAGACAGCTAGCAAGCGCGTGGTATACACAGATATACACAGTGCACTCGTGCGCGCGCACACACACACACACACACGCACGCACGCACGCATGAGTGCTTTAGTCCATTATCCTCGAAATCAAAGAATGAATAAATAAAAATAGACAGCAAGCAAGCGCCTGTATTGCACAGATATACACAGTGCACTCGCGCGCGCGCACACACACACACACACACACACACACGCATGAGTGCTTAGTCCATTATCCTCGAAATCAAAGAATGAATCAACAAAAATAGACAGCAAGCAGGCGCGTGGTATACACAGATATATACAGTGCACACACGCGCGCGCACACACATGCACGCATGCACGCACGCACACATGCACGCACACACATACACCGCAAATAATTGTGTCCACAACACAAAACACACCGCGCACACACATATACGTACGTACATACACACCCACACATACATAAACAAACACACAAACTCACAGATGAAAAGACAAAGTAATCAAAACGTGATGCAGCTATTACTTCAATGGGGGAAAAATGGTGTAAGCCAGTGGATTTTGGGGAGTCCATTTCTGGGTAGCCAATGTCATTCTAAGTGTTTGTGTATGTGTAAGTAAGTAAGTAAGTCTTCAATTTTAACGTCTTTCCACTTAAAGTGATACCAGACGATCCTTAAATAGGAGACTGAATATGTGAGATAGATAGATAGATAGATAGAGAGAGAGAGAGAGAGAGAGAGAGAGAGAGAGAGAGAGAGAGAGAGAGAGAGAGAGAGAGAGAGAGAGAGATCTACTCTTTGTGTGTGAGTGTGCGTGGGCGTCCCTGCATGCATGCGCGCTCGTGTGTGTAATAAATAGTAATAACAAAGGAAATAGTATTCTTAACATGAACAAATCACGAACAGAAATTTTTAAATAAAGAGAAAAAAATGAAATTAAAAAGTAACTACAATAACTACAATAAATGCCCTATAGGACTTAACAATAAACCCTTAGCAATATCAATTGTTAACTTAACATTGTTCAAAATTTCTTCAATGGAATTCTCAGAAAAGGCAGGGAGATGAGGTTTTAACTTCTCACATTCAAGTATGATATGAGTATTTGAAATATATTCACCACATAAGCATTTAACATCCTTGCTGAATTTTGTTGTGAATGCATTTAATCTTATCCTGAAAAATAATGCCTTGAGTTGTCTTTCTTTTGCAGCATTTGTATGAATCTCTAAGTCTTCAATGTTTTCAACTACACTATTCACACTCAGAGTTGAATGTGAAAGCCGATTGTTTTGCTGATACTTTTCTATATTTTTTTTAAGGATGCTTCTTCTAACAACCGATAACCCTCTGCAATGGATAGAGGGACATGCAGTACTATAGACCCCTTTTCATTACGTGCACCTTTCTTTGCAGCCCTATCAGCCCACTCATTAGAAAACAGTCCTATATGTGAAGGAATCCAGCAAAAGGAAACATGAATGATTTATGAAGTATTTGACGTCAAGTATAAGTTTAGATGATTGCTTATAAGTTATAGACTTTAAGGCATATAATACTGATTTTGAATCCACACAAAGTAATATATGAAAGAAAGAGTATGGATGATCTAAAATGAAATTCAAAGCCATGAGAATAGCGATCAGTTCAGCTGTAAAAACATGTGTATGTGTGTGCGTGCGTGCGTGCGTGCGTGTAGCGTTCTTTTGTTTTCGAACATTTTGAAGGATTGCAGTAAAGACATCCAAAAGACAAAAAAGAAGTCATTTACATTGACACGAAGCATTTACTGGATTTTCAAAAAAGAAAAACTGTGATTTTTTTCCCTTTGAATACTCTGTGTAATATCTTTTCTAAAATGTTATAATTCTGTACCTTTCTTTCTTTTTTTCTTTCTTTTTTGTTGGGGGGGGGGGGGGGGGGAGAGGGGAGGGAGGAAGGGAACTTGTATTCTCTGGGCCTGCTGTTCGATTTATTACACGTAACAAAAACATACAACGCACCAATCCGCACGCACGATATCTTTGAGTGAGCGAAACCGCAGTTTTATCTGTTCGTTATCATCATCCTCATTATTGTCATATCTCGCGACCAATGCAGTACACTTGTGTAAGGCAGCTTCCTGCTTGTGTAAAACAAAAGAAGAACAAAAGGAAAGGGGAAACGAATTGGTTAATAAACACTACACATGTAACCATTGTTACGAAATGCCTCTTCTGTGGCACAGAGAAAGAGGGAGAGGAGGGAGAGGGAGGGAGGGGGGAGAGAGAGAGAGAGAGAGAGGAGAGAGAGAGAGAGAGAGAGGAGAGAGAGAGAGAGAGAGAGAGAGAGAGAGAGAGAGAGAGAGAGAGAGAGAGAGAGAGAGAGTTCAAAGTCTTCAAATGATTTTATGTTCATAAGTCTTCAGACTCCTAACATTTTCCGCTCTAAATTCCATCGGTATACAGTTTGCTTGGATATATTATGTGAACAGCAGCAACAGTTTTGAAATACACTAAAATACATACTAAAAAGATCAACGCAAGCAATACAACTATTAAACGATTGGCTAATACGAAAGCAACCGCTTTACTAGGAAGACCTTCGGATGAGACTATAAACCGAGGCCCCGTGTGCGAACGCATGCAGAACATCTTGCGCACACGTTAAATCCTGTTCCGCTTTTCGAAAGAGTAGGCCATTGTGTGCCGGTGGGAACAGATGACAAAATTTACAAAACCGCATACACATGGAGACTTGATGTAAAAAAAAAAAAAAAAAAGCACATGAGTGCTTATTCCATTATCCTCGATATAAAAATATGAGCGCTTTGATTTGTTGCTTTACAAGATTCAGCGCTATATAATTTCCATACATTATTATTATTATCAAGACCTAAACACTGCAGTTAACTCACAAACCAAGCAATACAGTTCACGGACAACTTCAATATTGGATCAGCGGTCTAGGGGTATCATTTGAACCTGCCTGGAAAGCGAAAAGTCCGGGTCGGA
>CM054140.1:46330394-46335394 GCA_028751875.1 Rapana venosa | reverse complement strand
GGCCATGTCACCACACACACACACACCATCAGGCCATGTCATACACACACACACACCATCAGGCCATGTCATACACACAACACCATCAGGCCATGCAGACACACACACACACACCATCAGGCCATGTCACACACACACACACACACCATCAGGCCATGTCATACACACACACACACCCATCAGGCCATGTCATACACACACACCATCAGGCCATGCAGACCACACACACACACACCATCAGGCCATGCAGACACACACACACACACCATCAGGCCATGCAGACACACACACACACACCATCAGGCCATGCTCACACACACCACACACACCATCAGGCCATGCAGACACACACACACACACACACACACCATCAGGCCATGCAGACACACACACACACACCATCAGGCCATGCTCACACACACACACACACCATCAGGCCATGCAGACACACACACACACACACCATCAGGCCATGCTCACACACACACACACACACACACACACACACACACACACACACACACACACACACATACACACTCACACACACGCCGACTCCACTCCCCCCAAAAGTCCTTCGGATGAGACTATAAACCGATGTCCCGTGTGCGAACGCACGCAGAACACTTTGCGCACACGTTAAAACCTGTTCCGCTTTTCGGAAGAGTACGCCATTGTGTGCCTGTGGGAACGGATGACATTTTCAAAGCTGCATACATGCGGGGACTGATGTAAAAAAAGCGTATGAGTGTTTATTCCATTATGTTCGAAATAAAAGAATAAATTAAATAAATAAACACACACACACAGAGAAACAATGACAGTGACAATACTTTACTTATGGTAAGCTTTTACCATAACTATTGATGAAGTGAAAACCACAAATAAAAACGCCATCGGACCATATGAAGAGTTCCTGACTTCAGTGAAAAAAACAAAAACAAACAAAAACCGCAAACTAAAGTGGAACGGGCACGTCACACGAACACCTGGACTGGCCAAGACTGTCCTACAGGGAACAGTACAAGGAGGGAGACGAAGAGGCAGACAGAGAAAACGATGGGAAGACAACATCAGAGAGGGGACTGGCCTCGAGTGGAACACATTGCTACGGAAAGCAGAGGAGTGGAGGAAGCTGGTTACAAAATCTTCATTGGTGCCCCCACAGTCCACGGGACTACGGGATAGGTGATGGTGAAGGAAAGACATGGGTATATTGGGAAGGGGACTCAACTGGGCACATCTGCTGCATATACCTTGTCCTTACGAATACCTAGATTCAACCAAACCACCATTAGCCGTCGCTCTTTCTCTATTTTCTGGTCCATCGATCTGGAATGACCTCCCCCTCTCTCTCCGCCTAAAGACTTCTTATGACACTTTTAAATCCAGTCTCAAGACATATTTATTTCAAACCTAAGATTTTCCTCTCCTGCTTCATCTCAAAGTTTTTCCTGCCTTCTACAGCCAAGATTCTATCGCCCTGCCAGGGTGTGTGACCTGTGTGTGTGTGTGTGCGCGCGCGCGCGCGTGGGTGCGTGCGTGCACATTTGGACTTGGTGGAACTGTTTATTGTTACTGGTTGTATGACTATGTAAGAATGAGTTGAGTGCAAGCGCTTTGATTTGTCTCTGCAAGATATAGCGCTATATAAATTCCATTTATTATTATTATTAATAAAACACATAATTATCTTCCTAAGAGTTAAAAACCCATTTCACAACAGCCTGAATTATCTTCATGGCATGGATTGCATAAATTTATCATGGATTCTATGTTATCGTGGTTTAACAGCTGCAAACGTTAAACAGACAACAGATAATTTTATTGTAAGCTCTGATTGTAAGGTTGTATGCGTAGCTCAATGTTATGTGCGCAGAGAGAGAGAGAGAGAGAGAGAGAGAGGAGAGAGAGACAGAGACAGAGACAGAGACAGAGAAGGGAGGAGGGGGAGGGGAGATAGAGACAAAGAGGGAGAGAAAGAGAGAGAGAGAGAGAGAGAGAGAGAAGGAGAGAGAGAGAGAGAGAGACAGACAGACAGAAGACAGACACAGAGAGAGACAGAGACAGAGACAGGGAGGGAGGGGAGGGGAGATAGAGACAAAGAGGGAGAGAAGAGGAGGGAGAGAGAGAGAGAGAGAGAGAGAGAGAAGAGAGAGAGAGAGAGAGAGAGAGAGAGAGAGAGAGATAACGATATTTATTCAAGATATCGTTATCTCTCTTTCTCTCTCTCTCTCTCTCTCTCTCTCTCTCTCTCTCTCTCCTCCTCTCTCTCTCTCTCTTCTCTCTCTAGCGAGAGAGACAGAGACAGGGAGGGAGGGAGGGAGAGAGAGGGACAGACAGACATAGAGAGACAGGCAGAGACAGATAGACAGACAAGTAGACAGACAGACATGCAGGAAGACAGACAGAATAGAGATAGAGTGAGAGGGGGGGGGGGGGGGCGAGAAGACAGACAGACAGACAGACAGAGACACACACAACACACACACACAACACACACACACACACACACACAAGACGTACAGACAAAGACAAAAACAGACAGACAGAAACAGACACAGACAATGAACAATGAACACATTTTATTTATAGAAGGTTATAGAATAAGCATAACAATAGCTTTTTTACATCCATCCCTTTGCGTGAAAAAAAATCGAAAGTAATTAACGTGCAATACATAGTATGAAGAGTGATATAAAGAAAGAACAAAATACATACATTCATGATGGACTTTCCATGCAAAATCACCCCAATCTAATTTCATACATGAAAAAAGTAAACATAAACAATACTGAGAGAGACAGAGAGAGACACAAACACACACACACACACACACACACACACACACACACACACACACACACACACACACACAAGTACAGTGAAAAGTACCCACCTCCTCACAGTAACAAATCACCAGAAGAAGAAGAAGGCTTCAGTCGTTAATGCACCCCCGAAACCCCAACAAACCACGCTACACTGTGTCCACACTTCAATCGGCAAACCTCGCTAACGATCGTCTATCTATCTACCTATATATTACATTATATCATATTCTCTCCTTTAGCATACAAACACACACACAATGTTGAAACTCGGCCATTTCGCTAACAGTTATCTATCGACCTCTCTCTATCTCTATCTCTGTCCCTCTCCTTTAGCATAGAAACCACACACCGTGGGGACTCACTCATCAACCTTAGTCTCTTTCCTCTATCACAATATCGCTAGGAAGGTGGCAGGATGGTTAAGACGTTTGCCTGCCAACAAGTCAACCGTGAGGTTGTGGGTTCGATTCCCAGCCTCACCCTTTCTTCCTAGTTTGACGAAAAAATCGAACTGAATGTCAAAGTCCTTCGGATGAGACTATAAACCGAGGCCCCGTGTGCGAACGCATGCAAAACACATCTTGCGCACGCGTTAAATCCTGTTCCGCTTTTCGAAAGAGTAGGCCATTGTGTGCCGGTGGGAACAGATGACAAAATTTACAAAACCGCATACACACGGGGACTAGACGTAAAAAAGCACATGAGTGTTTATTCCATTATCTTCGATATAAAAGAATAAATAAAAAGTAAATAACTATCATCCACCCCACCCCCCTCTCTCTCTCTCAACACACACACACCACACACACACACACACACACACACACACACACACACACACACACACACACACACTCACACACACCACTGGGACTCAATCCTCATCCTCAGTCTCCTCTATCACAATTTCGCTAATAATCATCTACCGACCTCTATCTATTCCAATTATCATCGAAATAAAAGAATAAAATTAAAATAATAATAAATCTCTCTCTCTCTCTTTCTCCCTCCCTCCCTCCCTCTCATACATTTGAAAAGAATTATGTCAAGTTTAGACTTGATGTATCAGACATAAATGTTCATAAATTTAGATATATAGAACATGATGATGACCGCAGGTTGCTATGCCCGTTATGTAAGCAAACAGTGGAAGATGAAGTTCATTTTGTGCTGTGCTGTCCAGTATTAGAAGATGTAAGACAGAATTACATTCCGGTAAAGTGTAGTAGACAGCCTAATTTATTTAGATTCTGTTTACTCAGGGCATCTAGTCACCCTGAGATTGTGCGCAGCCTTGCTTTATATTAAAGTCTTTAGAATAAGAGATATCTTGGTTTCTAAAGTCATATTTTTTGTAGCTGAGTTTTATTGTGGTGGTTGTGGTTACACTAAAATACTAAGCAGTTCGGCAACCCCCCTTCATGTACGGGCCAATGGCCTTTCTGTGAATAAATTGTTCGAGTTCGAGTTCGAGTTCCCTCCCTCCCTCCTTCATCAAGATGTGCACTACACGAGCTCATTCAGCGATGGATGGTCCAGTGGATAAAACCTTTGATTGTTTTCTAGTCCTAACACTTCTCAAGTCATTGGTTTGAATCTCGGAGTCAGGTTCGTAGATTAAAGGTGAGGATTTATACGATTACGAACTCTTCAATATCTCAAAAGGACGATAAATTCATGTAGGTTACAAGCAAGCAGAGCAACAACAAAAAACCCCAGAATCAACAAGTAAACATAAAATAGCGCAAAATCAATATCACAGACTCAAGGCAAACCATTTCCCACACTTTGAAATTTACCTTATGCGATCTTCCACGACCAAATCGCATTCAGACTTGTCAATGTCTTGATACGTGTGTGTGTGTGTGTGTGTGTGTGTGTGTGTGTGTGTGTGTGTGTGTGTGTGTGTGTGTGTGTGTGTGTGTGTGTGTGTGTGTGTTGTGTGTGTGTGAGTGTGTGTGTGTGTGTGTGTGTGTGTGTGTGTGTGTGTGTGTGTGTGTGTGCGCGCGTGCGTGCGTGTGTGCGCGCGCGCGCACTGACAAGAAATTTGTGTTATCGATAGTGTCACTGGTGTGGAAGTGCGATGGGTTACGGAAATAGGGACATGGTCATTTTGCAAATCCTGGGCTTTGCCAGCGCAATCATTTGTGACGGCGTTTTTTTAATCAA
>CM054140.1:46315394-46320394 GCA_028751875.1 Rapana venosa | reverse complement strand
GTAGGCCATTTCGTGCTGCACTGGTGCGAAGGGTGACAAAGTTCAATTACCTTCGGATGAGACTATAAACCGAGGCCCCGTGTGCGAACGCACGCAGAACATCTTGCGCACACGTTAAATCCTGTTCCGCTTTTCGTAAGAGTAGGCCATTGTGTGCCGGTGGGAACGGATGACAGAATTTACAAACCGCATACACACTGGGACTGGATGTAAAAGAGCACACAAGTGCTTATTCCATTATCCTCGATATAACAGAATAAATAAATAATAAATAAATAAATATTAAAAAATGCATGCACACTAAGTGTCGTGTTTAGACATCAACCCCGAAGTCGGAATGCGGCTACCATGATGGCGAGCAAAACGGTCGCACACGAAAAAATCTTACACCAACGAATGAATGAACTTCGGAGCAGATCTAGCCGAAGGAATACACACAAAAATGCTTAGGTATTTTGTTTGTTTGGTGTTGGGGTTGGGTTTGTTTTTTTTGTAAAGCTCTCTTTGAGACCATATAGAAGACCAATCCCTTCACAGGACTGTCACATGCCAAAGACATGGTCTTGGTAAAAGAATAAGAAACAAGACCCCAAAAAGAGGCAAAAAATCTGTTGGTGTGAAACCCCACCCGCCCCATTCCGCAATTGACAGGTGCATACCGGTGCAGCTTTAAACAATTGATAGGGAAAAAGAACACCACCTGTCTTCCCAGCGTTGGTGTTAACGATAAAACAAACTCAACAATAACACACACACACACACACACACACACACACACACACACACACACACACACACACACACACACGCACACACTATCCTCGAAATAAAAGAATAAAATAGAAGATAGAAACACACACAAAGCAGAATAGAACACACACACACACACACACACACACACACACACACACACACACACACACACACACACCCCACACACACACACACACACACTTAACTGTATACTATCAAATCCTCAAATTCCAAGAAAGTATCCAGAATCATTTTTGAAATGAAATATGTCATACACCTTTTAAGTTTAAGAGGCATTCCTGTCTCCTTTTGTTGGGTACCTTCTCACGTTGGAGGGTTTTTTTTCAAATGAGTTGGCTGACAGAGCTGCAAAAAGGGGAACAAGACATCATTTGGAATCGATAGAACTGCATGTTCCATGATCTCTACAGGAGGGATACCGTTTATTAGAACAAACATGGAGTAAGTTAGAGAATCTGATCAATTCAAGGAACGATCTTTAAAGAGTTGCCTGACTAATAGCCTTATTTCATGTTACATGACTCCTCAAACACATTTAAGTATCGCAACCACCAGAAGAGTTAATACACTATATTTTAGAATAAAATTAAATGTATCTATAACAAAATTTGGTTTTAAAAAAAATCAGGTGCCTCTGTAGGGAACATATTTCCAACACTCACATCATATTTGAAGTGTCCAATTGTAAAACCTTTGTTACCCACTTTTTTTTTTAGCAGTCTCTGGATACTGTATTTGAAAATCCAAAATCAGCCTTTGCCATTGTTAAATGTCTAATGCACATCCCATTAGAGTATTTGTGATAGGTACTTTATAGTTATTTCATGTTCACAATTTGTTGAATTAAAATTTTTACTCATGTTTAAGATTTGTCCCCCTTTTAATTGCATGAAAATATCAACACACACGTTACCTAATCAGACTTTTCTCTCTCCATTCCCCTCTCTGAGAAGGAGGTGACAGGGGGGGAAAAGCGAACAAGGCAGAAATAGAGGGATAGAAAAGAGGGAAATCCTAGCACAGAATTTGCAGAAGGTGGGGATGCTATTTAAACCCACAGGCCCCCGCCATCCCCGCAGAGAGGAGAGACAGACAGACAGACAGACAGACAGACAGACACACAAAGAGAGCGAGAGAGAGCTATGCGGAGAGAGAGCTATTTATTTATTTATTAATTCTTTTATATCGAGGATAATGGAATAAGCACTTATTGCTTTTTTACATCCAGTCCCCGAGTGTATGCGGATTTGTGAATTCCGTCATCTGTTCCCACCGGCACACAATGGCCTACTCTTACGAAAAGAGGAACAGGATTTAACGTGTGCGCAAGATGTTCTGCGTGCGTTCGCACACGGTTTATAATCTCATCCGAAGTAGAGAGACAGACAGACAGAGAGAGAGAGAGAGCGAGAGAGACAGACAGACAGAGAGAGACAGACAGACAGAGAGAGAGAGAGAGCGAGAGAGACAGACAGACAGACAGACAGAGACAGACAGACAAAGAGAGGGTGGATGAAGATAGTTCCTAAAACTTGGAAAAAAAACAAGGAAGTCTTGCTTGATGAATTTAACACGGTATGATGCAGGCTGTAGGTGACATCCCTGACACACTGTTCAGTCAAGAGCGTTCCTCTCTCTGTGCAGTTTAGTGTAGTGTAGTGTGGTGTAGTGCAGTGTAGTGTAGTGTGGTGTAGTGTGGTGTAGTGTAGTGCAGTGTAGTGTAGTGTGGTGTGGTGTAGTGTAGTGTGGTGTAGTGTGGTGTAGTGTAGTGTGGTGTAGTGTGGTGTAGTGTAGTGTGGTGTAGTGTGGTGTAGTGTAGTGCAGTGGAGTGTAGTGTGGTGTAGTGCAGTGTAGTGTAGTGTAGTGTAGTGTAGTGCAGTGTAGTGTAGTGTGGTGTGGTGTAGTGTAGTGTAGTGTAGTGTAGTGTAGTGTGGTGTAGTATGTGTGGTGCAGTGTAGTGTAGTGTAGTGTAGTGTGGTGTAGTGCAGTGTAGTGCAGTGCGGTGTGGTGTAGTGTGGTGTGAGGTGTGTAGTGTAGTGTAGTGTGAGTGTAGTGTAGTGTTGTGGTGTGTGGTAGTGGTGAGTGCAGTGTAGTGGCAGTGTAGTGTGGTGTAGTGTAGTGTGGTGTGCAGTGCAGTGTAGTGTAGTGTGGTGTGGTGTAGTGTAGTGTAGTGCAGTGTAGTGTAGTGTGTGTGTGTAGTGCAGTGTAGTGCAGTGTAGTGCAGTGCAGTGTGTAGTGTGTGTAGTGCAGTGTAGTGTGGTGCAGTTGTGTAGTGTAGTGTAGTGTGTAGTGTAGTGTAGTGTAGTGCGGTGTAGTGCGGTGTAGTGCAGTGTAGTGTGCAGTGTAGTGTTGTGTAGTGCAGTGTAGTGCAGTGCAGTGTAGTTGGTAGTTTGCAGTGCAGTGTAGTGTAGTGTGGTGTAGTGTAGTGTGGTGCAGTGTGGTGTAGTGTGGTGTAGTGCGGTGTAGTGTGGTGTAGTGTAGTGTAGTGTGGTGTAGTGTGGTGTAGTGTAGTGCAGTGTAGTGTGGTGTAGTGTGGTGTAGTGCAGTGTAGTGCAGTGTAGTGTGTGTGGTGTAGTGCAGTGTAGTGCAGTTGTAGTGTAGTGTAGTTGTGGTGTAGTGTGGTGTAATGTAGTATAGTTGTGGTGTAGTGCGGTGTAGTGTGGTGTAGTGTAGTGTAGTTGTAGTGCAGTGTAGTGTAGTGTATGTGTATGTGTAGTGTTAGTGTAGTGCAGTGTAGTGCAGTGTTAGTGTTTGTGCAGTGTAGTGCAGTGTAGTGTGGTGCAGTGTAGTGCAGTGTAGTGTGGTGTAGTGTGGTGTGTCAGTGCAGTGTAGTGCAGTGTAGTGTGGTGCGGTGTAGTGCAGTGTAGTGCAGTGTAGTGTAGTGTAGTTGTGGGTTGTAGTGTGGTGTAGTATAGTGTGGTGTTAGTGCGGTGTAGTGCGGTGTAGGTGTGGTGTAGTGTAGTGTAGTGCAGTGTATGATGTAGTGTAGTGTAGTGCAGTGTAGTGCAGTGTAGTGCAGTGTAGTGCAGTGCAGTGTAGTGCAGTGTAGTTTTGGTGTAGTGTAGTGCAGTGTAGTGTGGTGTATGTGTAGTATAGTGTGGTGTAGTGCGGTTGTTGTAGTGTAGTGTAGTGCAGTGTAGTGTAGTAGGCAGTGTAGTGTAGTGCAGTGCAGTGTAGTGCAGTGTTAGTGCGGTGTTAGTGCAGTGTAGTGTAGTGGCAGTGTAGTGCAGTGTAGTGTGGTGCAGTGTAGTGTGGTGTAGTGTAGTATAGTGTGTGGTGTAGTGCGGTGTAGTAGTGTGGTGTAGTGTAGTGTAGTGCGGTGTAGTGTGGTGTAGTGTAGTGTAGTGCAGTGTAGTGGTGGTGTAGTGCGGTGTAGTGTAGTGCAGTGCAGTGTAGTGCAGTGTAGTGTAGTGCGGTGTAGTGTAGTGTAGTGTAGTGTAGTGCGGTGTAGTGTAGTGTAGTGTAGTGTAGTGTAGTGCAGTGTAGTGTAGTGTAGTGTAGTGTAGTGCAGTGTAGTGTAGTGTAGTGTAGTGTAGTGCGGTGTAGTGTAGTGTAGTGTAGTGCAGTGTAGTGTGGTGTAGTGCAGTGTAGTGCAGTGTAGTGTGGTGTTAGTGCGGTGTAGTGTAGTGCAGTGCAGTGTAGTGCAGTGTAGTGTAGTGCGGTGTAGTGTAGTGTAGTGTAGTGTAGTGCGGTGTAGTGTAGTGTAGTGTAGTGTAGTGCAGTGTAGTGTGGTGTAGTGCAGTGTAGTGCAGTGTAGTGTGGTGTAGTGCGGTGTAGTGTGGTGTAGTGCAGTGTAGTGCAGTGTAGTGTAGTGCGGTGTAGTGTAGTGTAGTGTAGTGTAGTGCAGTGTAGTGTAGTGTAGTGTAGTGCAGTGTAGTGTAGTGTAGTGTAGTGTAGTGCAGTGTAGTGTAGTGTAGTGTAGTGTAGTGTAGTGTAGTGCAGTGTAGTGTAGTGTAGTGTAGTGCAGTGTAGTGTGGTGTAGTGTAGTATAGTGTGGTGTAGTGCAGTGTAGTGTAGTGTAGTGGTGGTGTAGTGTAGTGCGGTGTAGTGTAGTGTAGTGTAGTGTAGTGTAGTGCGGTGTAGTGTGGTGCAGTGTAGTGTAGTGCAGTGTAGTGCGGTGTAGTGCGGTGTAGTGTAGTGTAGTGCAGTGCAGTGCAGTGTAGTGCGGTGTAGTGCAGTGTAGTGTGGTGCAGTGCAGTGTAGTGCGGTGTAGTGCAGTGTAGTGT
>CM054140.1:46265394-46297894 GCA_028751875.1 Rapana venosa | reverse complement strand
TGTGTGGGTGTGTGTGGTGTGTGTGTGTGTGTGTGTGTGGTGTGTTGTGTGTGTGTGTGTGTGTGTGTGTGTGTGTGTGTGTGTGTGTGTGTGTGAGTGTGTGTGAGTGTGAGTGTGTGAGTGTGTGTGTGTGAGTGTGTGTGTGTGTGTGAGTGTGTGTGTGTGTGAGTGTGTGTGTGTGTCTGTGAGTGTGTGTGTGTGTGTGTGTGTGTGTGTGTGTGTGTGTGTGTGTGTCTGTGAGTGTGTGTGTCTGTGTGTCTGTGAGTGTGTGTGAGTTGTGTGTGAGTGTGTTGTTGTTGTTGTTGTTGCTGTTGCTGTCTTCGATTTAACGTCTGTTTACTCTCAGTGATATTAGACAGGAAAAGCATGTGTGTTTGTTTGTGTGCGCGTGCGCGCGCGCGCGCGTGTATGTGTTTGTGCGCGCGTGCATATGTGTGTCTGTGTGTACAGGCGCGTGAGTGAGTGGTTGTGGGGGGGCCTGACAATGGCTAGACTTCTTTGCTGTTGAGCCATGGAACTGAGGGACACAGAAGCCGAGTGGATACGGTGACTGGCTTCTAATCCTCGTTAATGGCTCTACAGCTGCGAATGGCATGCTCGAATCTCACCGGATCTTTCCCTGGCCGATTACAAATAATGAGGCTTTTATCTGTCTCCCAGGTCAGCCGTTGTGCAAACCTGCCAGTGCCTCATCCCCCTTCGTTTCATGTAACATGTTTATAGTTGACATGCTCTGCTGGAATTTTCGTGAGATTCTCGGGTAAGGACAACGATCGTTTGAGTAGGCATGTTGAGGACTGGCAGAATGTGAACGAGGGTGACAATTCAACGGATACCCTCTGCAAAAAAGATAGCAGACCTTCCAGTGCCTTAGAAGGAAAGCAACGAAATGGTGGCCTTGATAGAATGTAAAAGGGTATTTTTTAAAAATATTTTTTGCTGCCTCATCTCATGTGACGTCCCTTGTGCTGCTGCTCCCACTCCGCTCATTCCAATCTCTCCGCCACAGCCATATCCAGATTTGTTGTCTCATCCCCAGGATCGGAAGTCCACAGGGATTCCATCACTATCAGGCCGCCGTGGGGCCACCAGCCAGAGGGGCCCTACATTGCTGCTGGGTCACTTTGGTGGTGTTCAGTGGTGCCTGTTCTGAGCTAACATACGCAGAACACCACCTACTAAGCCCCCACCTAACGACAGTATTAGCTCTGTCACGGAGCCAGACTGAGTGAGTTGCACAGTTGGATGATCAATGACAATTAGGATGACGTAATGCTGCTGCTGTGGAAGTGCATATGCTTTGAAACTACTTGACAGGGTTGTACTCTACGCTTACTATCATAATATATCCCGGCGTCAACCGGCCCGAGAGATAGAGACACCTGCAGTGTTGGTCAGGTAATTTGAGCAACACTCTCAAACTCGCATCCGTTAAGTGGATGAAGCTCGACTGTGTGGTCCCAGTCCTCCCACTGAGCCCACAGCACACTCACTCTGGGTAGGAGCCGGCCGGATTCCGAAAAATCCCTATGACTCTTATGGGAATCGAACCCGCGACCTTCCAGTCCGTAACCCAAGGCGCTAACCACTGCGCCATGGCGGCTGGTGTGTAAAAGGGTATTACTCCTGAAGAGATACCTACCTCCCCCCAAATGGCAGACCTGCCAGTGCCTTGAAGGAAAATAACTTAATGGTTAGCTTGACAGAATGCAAAAAAGCCCAAGTAATCCTCTTCTACAATATGGTAGATCCCTCTGGAGGCCTTTACAAGGAAGCAACTTAATGGTGATTTGTACCATTTTCTGACCTCATTCGTACAAGTACATTACACGTTACGCAAATTTCTGATTTGTACAATTACATCACATGCTACACAATTTCTGAACCGATTGGTACAATTACATCACACGTTACGCAATTTCTGAACTGATTGGTACAATTACATCACACGTTACGCAATTTCTGAACTGATTGGTACAATTACATCACACGTTACACAATTTCTGAACTGACTGATACAATTACATCACACGTTACACAATTTTTTAACTGATTTGCACAATTACATCACATGCTACGCAAATTCGGAACTGACTTGCCGTGCAATTTCTGAACTATCTCCTCATCGACTTCAGTACGTCATACAGGATGGATCCAATCCAATCCTGTTGTTTATTTATAGCCCCGCCGACCACAGAGGCCGTATCAGGGCTGTCACCTCGTAAAATTTTAAAACTGTGCAGCTATATACAGATTAAAACAGGGTATAAACCCAACTCTACTGTCGTTCCTTGTAGCAAGGCCCAGGCCAACCATAAGGATCAGAGCTCAACGCGGAACATTAAGACAGCAAGTGATAGTGTCAACACAGAGCACTGACCATTGCTGTCTTCTGTCACGTTAATCAAACCATACTGAGTGACAAGGGGGGTGGGGGGAGGGGCAGCTGTTTAAAGTCTGACTGGAAGATGCCAGTCGTCGAAAGAAGTGGTGGGGAGTGACTGAGGGAATGATTTCGCTCTCAGGACATGGCCGTGAACAACAAAGAGAGATCAACAACGATAATTATCATCAACGTTATGTTTCTGCTGTGTACAACTCATACTGCATGCTGCAAGGACTTCGTGGTACTTAACTTAGAAAAGGCAGAAAATAACGGAGACTGAGAAACATATAGACAGGCAAACAGATAGATAGAGAGGAGAGAGAGGAGAGAGAGAGAGAGAGAGAGAGAGAGAGAGAGAGAGAGAGAGAGAGAGAGAGAGAGAGAGAGAGGAGAAGGAGAGGAAGAAGAAGAAGAAGGAAGGAAGAAAGGAGAAGGAAGGAGAGATTAGAAGGGAGGAAAGGAGGGGTGAGAGAGTGAGGGTGGAAGAGAGAGGGAGAGAGAGAAGGAGAGAGAGAAGGGAGAGGATAGAAGGGAGAGGGAGAGAGAAACAGAGACGGAGAGAGACAGAGATATACACACAGACTTACAGATAGAAAGAGAAAGAGACAAACAAATGGACAGAGAAGGAGGAAGAGGAGGAGGTGGGGAGAAAAGGAAGGGGGGAGGGGGGGGGGGGAGAGAGAGAGAGGAGAGAGAGAGAGAGAGAGAGGAGAGAAGAGGAGAGATGGAGAGAGAGAGAGAGAGAGAGAGAAGAGAGAGAAGGAGAGAGGAGAGAGAGGAGAGAGAGAGAGAGAGAGAGATGAGAGAGAGAGGAGAGAGAGAGAGAGAGAGAGAGAGGGAGAGGGAGGAGAGAGAGAGAAAACAAGTAGAAGAAACAGGGAGAAAACGGAAAAAGAGTGGAAGCGAACAAGCACAAAACGAACAGCGACAGACAGAAATTCCCCCCCCCCGCCCCCTCCCTAAGAAAATGGGCCCGGCCACAATATTTGCACAAGGAACAGCACTGCACGCACCCCATTACCCCCCACTCGCATTACGCCCCTTCACGAGACGTCGTCGCCGCCGCTGCTGCACCGGCAAACAGTTTCGTCGTTGTGCATACCACACCAACGACCACAACACCATTACCAACAAGACTTTTTTGGCCCCCTGAAACAAGAGAGGGAGAAGGGACCGATGCCGTGTAAGAGGTTTTCCGCGTCAAAGGATAAAAAGAACTTTGCGTTGTTAGTGAGTTCTAATGTTGTTTGTACTGTGCTTCTAAGCCAATTCAGGTGGGTGGGGGGATGGGGGGGGGGGGGGGGGGGGGGAGTGGGAGGGAGGAAGGGGGGATGGGGGGTAAGGAAGGGTGCATGTGATCCGGTTCTCTCTCTCTCTCTCTCTCTCTCTCTCTCTCTCTCTCTCTCTCTCTCTCTCTCTCTCTCTCTCTCTCTTATGACTTTATATAAGTTTGGCTTTTGGGGGGGGCGGGGGTTCTCTTTTTATTCTTTCATTTGTTTGTTTTTATTTTTTCCCCCCTTGTTTTTTTATTTTTTGGTGGGGATTTTTGGGTGTTTTTTTTTCTTTTGTTTGTTTTGTGTGGGGTTTTGTTGGTTTGGTGTGGGGTTGTTTTTTTTTGTTTTTTTTGGGGGGGTGTTTTGGGGGGGTTCTTTTATTTGTTTTTTTGATTGTTTTTGGTTTGTTTTTGTTGTTTTTTAAAATGTTTTTCCCCTTTGTTTCTACTGTGTGAGAGTACGAGTATTGGGTTTATTATTAAGATGTATCCCTATGGGTGGGGACTGGGTGTAAAAAAGCACATGAGTGCTTATTCATTATCCTCGTAATAAAAGAATTTGTCATTGTCATTGTCATTGTCTTTCTCCTCTCTGCGAGTGTGGATTGCAATAGTGTGAATGTACCCTTAAGTATGAGAGAAAATTTGATGCGTATAGATATGTAATCAGTCAATTTGTATTGATTGGTTGGCCCATCATATAAATGACTGATAATGTGAGTAGTTGATTGCATGTATAACTAAGTGATTAAGTTTATTTATTGTCAGCTTCACTGTGTATATGTTACACATTTCTTCATGTTTGTTTGCCTGTTTGGTTTCCTTTTTTTCATGAGGGCCTGGTGTAAAGAAGCCCCCCTGGCTTATCCATTTACCCTCATTAAAACATTCGAGTTCGAGTTTTCTCGCAATGGCAATGACAAAAAAGTTTATTGTGGGCTCTCTCTCTCTCTCTCTCTCTCTCTCTCTCTCTCTCTCTCTCTCTCTCTCAATGATAATGATAAAAAGTTTATTTTGTGAGGTTTTTCAACCCATTTACATACAATAGGTGTTTGGGGGGTATAGGAACCGAAACCGAAAATTACACAAACAAAATTAAACATTGTACAACTAGAAATCTTTGCGAATGAAGCCTTAACGCAGAAATGCACAGTTTATGCAGTTATATAAAATCTCTCTCTCTCTCTCTCTCTTTTTCTCTCTCTCTCTCTCTCTCTCTCTCTCTCTCTCTGTTTTCTCGAACACTTAAGCTATCAGTCTTTTATGTGTATAGTCCGACCGACCACCGACATTACATCAGGCTGTTTACCTTGTTGAAAGTTTTAAAAAGCTGAAGGTGAGGAGCTGAGGTGAAAATAAAGTCCCTGGATTGATACATATAACCGAGGGTCTTTCGCTACTTTTGATACTTATTTCGTTTATGCTGTTTCTACCGTCATCATCATCATCGTTAATGCTGTTGTTATCATCATCATCATCATTATTATTTTCATTATTAAGATCATCATCATCGTCACGATCATCATTATTGTTATTGTTGCTATTATTACTATCTGCTATTATTACCATCATTATCATTATATCAGCATCGTTGTCGTCGTTGTTTATGCTTGTTGTTGTCACTACTTCACTCTGAAGACAGGCGATTTCTTCTTACTGCATTTGTCGCAGCTACTACTACTACTACGTATGACACATGTAACCCGAAAGAGTCTATCCCTCCCTCCGAGTCAGACTTTTTCTGAGATACTTTTTTGTTTTTGTTTGGGTTTTTTGTTCGTTTCTGTTTTTTCTTTCACCAGTGATCAGCCAGTCCTCCAGAAGACATGTATGTTAGTCCGTCGTTTTCGACGATGACCTCCAAAACAGCAGAGGAGGCAGCTGCTGTTTCGGAAACTGGGCAGAAATTTGATCATAGTGGAGATGCCTTGCCCACCACAGTACATCCCCACTCTCTCGGCCAGGTGGGCATAAGGACAGTCAGCGTTGGAGATGTTCTCCAAAGGCCAACCATCCCCCAGGGCTGCAGCACATAAGGACTGTGCGAGTCAAGCCTCCTAGTCAGAGAGTCATAGTCGATCACTAAAGACTAAGCTGTAAAGTGGAATTCCATAAGTGGGAAAGCCACTGGTCATACAGCCTCTCACTTTGCTGTTGCCCCCAACGTCAATGGTTTAATCAAGAACTGTGATAAAGCCCAGGCGCTCTGGCACTCCCAGACCAGTTACTGCACGCGTGGAGCTGTCTTCTCTGTGTGTGTGTGATGAACTGACCTTATCTACACATGAATCAGGACCCGACAAAGTGGTATCCCTCGTCAACGATAGAGAAGAAAAAAGGGGGTACAGACCTGACAGAGGCTGGTACAGAACCGAACCTGCCTACCCCAGTCTGTTCAGCACTTTTGTAACGAATGATTTGAAAGCTTGTGCGGGCCCACCTCCACTCCATGGCCTGCCGGGGTTGTTTTTCAAGGGTGGAGAATACTGCTCCCCCTCCCTCCTCCCCCCTCTCCCATCCCCCCCCTCCCCCACACACACAGAGAAGACAGCTGCACGTGTGCAGTAACTGGTCTTGGAGTGCCAGAGGACGCGTTATATGTCTTCCTGGAGGATTGGCTGATCATTGGACGTGGACAGGAATGTATCCAGACTTGGTTGGGAAACAAGGGAGAAATGAACTGTGAACGCAGAAAGTATGCCATAAAGGTAATAGAGAAGAAAGGAGGATAGGGGTTGTTGTTTTTTATGTGTGTGTTTATTTGGTGTTTTGTTTGTGGTTTTGTTTTGTTTGGGGGGGGGTTATTGTTGTTGTATTTTAGGGGGTGGAGTTGTTTTGCTTTGTTTTGAATGTAATTTTTGGTCAGGACTAGATTTTGTGTATGCAACTGTTTCTGCCCATCATGAAGGTAGCCGCATTCCGATTTCGGAGATGTATGCTGGGTATGTTCGTGTTCCCCTGACCCACCGAACGCTGACATAAACTACAGGATCTTAAACGTGCAATTTTTTTTTTATCTGCATGTATTCATAAACGAAGGGAAATAAGGCACTGGCAGGTCTGCACTTGAAATTGACCTTTGTGATCGTAAAGAAACCCACCAGCTACCAGCTCCAGTTCACCAGCCACTACCGAGATTCGAACCCACGACATCACGGACCCATGGGACTGAAGTCGAACGGTCTTGACCACTCGGCTAAAGCGCTTTATACAATCACAGAATCCTTTCATTCATATCTCCATAACATCTGCAACAGTAGGCACAAACCTCAACGTGAAATGAAAAGAAACTTGGTGGGTACAGAGGATCCATCGATCGAGCGAGCACACAGAACGTAGAGCTGTGCAAGGAACGGTCTTTCATGCAGAAGTGTTATCAGTAAGGACATCCAGTAGGGGAGATGGATTGGATTGGATTGGATTGCCCAGGCCAAAAGCTGTGTCAGTTATTGATGTCAGCTAATTGCCAAGGCCTACACTAAAATGTTCTTATGTTGCAAAATGTTGTGTTGAGATTTGCCCCCAGCCATGACAAGCTCTTAACATAACAACAACCTGCACTCTCCTTTAAAGTAGAGGGAAAAAATCCTCTGAAGTCGGAGTATGGCTGTCTATAATTATGGCGAGGCGCTTGGAAAGAGTCATACACACAAACTTTTCATCCGGTGTACTTCCTCCTATCTCACAATGATTCCCAGGTGGGATGAGTGAGTCAGAGTGCGTGTTCTGGGTGACTTCCAGGGTGTAAAACTGGGTAACGCACAACATCAACAATAAGTAGGGGAATAAAGGAAGGTGGCAGGATGGTTAAGACGTTTGCCTGCCAGCAAGTAAACCGTGAGGTTCTGGGTTCGATTCCAGCCTCGCCCTTTCTTCCCAGTTTGACAAAAAGATCGAACTGAATGTCAAAGTCCTTCGGATGAGACTATAAACCGAGGCCCCGTGTGCGAACGCATGCAGAACATCTTGCGCACACGTTAAATCCTGTTCCGCTGTTCGAAAGAGTAGGCCATTGTGTGCCGGTGGGAACAGATGACAAAATTTAAAAAACCGCATACACACGCATTAAAAAAATCATCTGAGCGCTTTGATTTGTTGCTTTACAAGATTCAGCGCTATATGAATTCCATACATTATTATTATTAATAAAATAACCTTCTGATTAGAACTTCGAGCTAGTGATTATGACGGTACTGAAGGCCGGAGAAATTCGAATTTCCATTAAGAAGTATCCATCTGAAGTTGTAGTGTCTCTATGAGTTAACATTGGCTCTGATTCCATTCCCTTGATAGCGCTGCCGATGAGGCAATACATCAATATTGGGGGGAGGGGGGGGGGGGGCGCAGGATAGCCTAGTGGTTACGGCGTTGCGCTCTGATCAGACTATAAATAATAATTATGATTATAGTAATTATTATTATAATGATAATAATAATAATAAATGGAATTTGTATAGCGCTATATCTTGCAAAGACATATCAGAGCGCTTGCATTCAACACATTCCTACAGAGTCATGCAGCCAATAACTATCAAAAGCTTACACAAAAATCAAATGTACGCACCTACTCACACACAACACATACACACACACACACACACACACACACACACACACACACACACACACACACACACACACACACACACACACACATATGTTGTAGGCTTTGGCAGCGTAATGGAATTTTGGCTGTTGAAGACAGGGGCAGTTTATAGATGAAAGAGGAGGGAAACAGGTTTGAAATAAATATGTCGTGTCAAAAACAAATATATACGTGCACGCACGCACACACACACACTCACTACACACACACACACACACACACACACACACTCACGCACACACACACACACACAAAACACACACACACACACACGCACGCACGCACGCACGCACGCACGCACGCACGCACGCACGCGCAGTATTGTAATTGCCCTTCATGGGATGACTTGACTTGACACTAAAAACCGACGTTCCGTGTACGAACGCAGAGAACATCTTGCGTACACGCTGAAACCTGTTCTGCCTTTCAGGAGGGTAAGCCATTGTGTGCCAGTGGAAACGGATGGCAAAATTTACAAAACTGCATGCACAAGAGGACTCGAAAACAGAAAAGCACATGAGTGCTGATTCCAATATCCTCGAAATAAAAGCATTTAATCAATAAATTTAGATTTAACATGCACAGACACTCGTACTCTCTCTGTCTGTCTCTCTCTCTCTCTGTCTCTGTCTCTCTCTCTCACTCACTCACACACACTCTCACACAAACACGCACACACGCACGCACACACACATACACTATGTACTGACCCTCTCTAAAGGTAAGGTAAAGGAGTCCCATAACCTATAAGGTCGTAGGGGAGCGAGGCGTCAGAGACCTCACTTCTCTAGGGCCAGCATATTGAGGGCGGCGCCCATCTCCTCTCCCTCGCTGCTTTACCTTCCCTGACCCTAAAGAGGGCAGGTACCCATTTACAGCTGGGTGAACTGGGGGAACTGTACTGAAGCCAAGGCGCGCAAACGGTCACCCATCCAACTGGTAACCACGCTCGACGCTGCTTAACTTGGCTGGGGGAAAGCGAGTGCTCCGACCACTGAGCTATCCCGTGACCCTCTCTACTGAGGATTAAATACGCGAATGTCAAGTGTTCTTACATCTTGCCAATTCCTACTTGACTTCCCAAAGCTCTTGGTATACTAAGAGAAGCTTTTACCATGTTGCTCTCTCTCTCTCACACCACACACCTCTCTCTCTCTCTCTCTCTCTCTCTCTCTCTCTCCTCTCTCTCTCTCTCTCTCTCTCTCTCTCTCTCTCTCACATACACACACTCTCTCTCTCTCACTCACTCACAAACACACACACTCACTCTCTCTCTCTCTCTCTCACACACACACACACAAACACTTACACGGAAACATACGTCTGCCAGCCGTGTTACCAATTAACCACTGAAGCAGCGCTTTTCAAGAGCTCTTTACATCTTCACTGCTCTGTTCTTGTACCGCTGAGTTTTCAAGGCGCTTCACGCTCCGCGCCTCTTAGCTCACTGCGCCAGTTTCGATCTTATATGAAAATATTGATCTGGGAAGCTTTTTGAAGAACATTGTTTTGCACAGAAAGTCTGCCATATAAATCATATACATAGAGGGGTGGGATGGGAAGGTTGTGTGTGTGTGTGGTGTGGGGGGGGGGGGGGGGGGGGGATCGCCTAGTGGTTAGCGAGTTACGCTTGTGATCTGACGGCCCGGGGTTCGAGCCACACCGAGGCACCCGCTCGAGGGGATCCCCCCCCCCCCTCCCCGGAGTTAACATCAGTACCGACCCTACTCCCCCCCTCCCTACCTCCCTCCGGTGCGTCCTTCGAGTGAGACTATAAACCGAGGCCCCGTGTGCGAACGCACGCAGAACATCTTGCGCACAGGTTAAAAATTCATCCCACCTTTTGGAAGAGTAGGCGATCTTGTGCCGATAGAAATGCATAACAACGTTTGGGAAGGGGGGGGGAGCATGCGCACAGGTGTCGTGTTGAGACATCATCCCCGAAGTCGGAATGGGGCTACCTTAAAGGTGGGGTGTTTTTTAAAAAAAATGGTCGGATACACAAAACGTCGCCTAAAATGAATCTCGGACCTCTAGCCCGACGAACGAAAAACTTGCATGGTTATTAAATGATACACTCAGATGTTAAAATAATAATAATAATAATAATAATAATAATAATAATAATAATAATAACAATAATAATAATAATGAGAATGACCACACCAGCCACCCTAGCTCAGTCGTTAGCGCCATTGGTTATGAACCGAAAGGTCGGGGGTTCGAATCCCCTAAGAATCATCAGGATATTTCAAACTCCGGCCATCCCCTATCCAGAGTGAGTTTGCTATGGGCTAATCATTTCCAACGGAATTCAGCCCCTTCAACTGAAGGACTACTCTGGTAACGCACAACACGCTCTCGGTTCCAACCAACATTGAGGGACTTTTTAATCATTCCCACCCAAAAAAGAAGGGCCTTTTCTGTTGGTTACAATAGTTTGAACAAATGTTTATTCAGAAAAGGATATTCATAAATTTTATTTTATTCTTTTATTCATTTCGAGGATAATGGAATAAACACTGATGTGCTTTTTTTTCATCCAGTCCCTGTGTGTGTGTGCAGTTTAGTCAATCTTGTCATACATTTGGAGCAGCAGCAAGCTAATAGCTTTAAAGTGTACTCCACCATCAAACAAAACGACACTTGCTATTTGGCAGCATTTGGTTACAATGGAACGACATACTACAAAAAGCTGAAAACAGCAAAGTGTGGAAGAAGCTGGTTGCAAAATCTTCAGTGGTGCCCCCCCTAACAGTCAACCAGATCACGAGATAGGCGAAGGTAGAAGGCTAATGGTAACAATCTCAGTATCAAAGGACGATTTCGGAAAGGTCTCAATCCCAATATCAAAGAATAATCCCCTAAACAGTGAGGGAACGGTTCTAACGGAGATGAAACGGTTCCACCTTGGCCAGTAGTCAAGGCCTGAACACCCCCCCCCCCCCCCCTTCCCTAGTGCCGTGCCCCAATGATTCCTCAGGGACAGACGAGAGATCACAAGCGCCGTCAATTCCATGAGTGAGTGAAGGGTTGGTTATCCAAACAGCTAGCTCAAACGGCCGGTTCATTGTTACAGCTGAAGGAAGGAAGGACTATCAGTATCATCAATCAGCGTGGCTGAAGACTTATCCTTATGGCAGGTCCCACTGATCGATGGCTATCGTCGGTTCCAATAGCATTTCAAACAGCGCCAGGTCCTTTTTGTGTGGGTGTGTGTGGTGTGTGGGCTATTCTACGACGTCTCATCAAACGCATAGGAGTGGGATATCTTCCACACAATGTTATCTGTGTTGGAGGGCGACCTAGAATGATGAAGATTTATCGGACTGCTGTGAGGTTTAGTGTTCGGTTCATGGTGGTAGTTCCTGTGCGTGGGGTGTCTTCCACTTTCATGCCTTTCATGGTCGTTCTCAATGAGTCTAAAGAGTCAATAGGGGGGGGGGGGGGGGGGGGGGGGGAAACATTGTTGAATAGTCAATTGTCGTCGATTACAGTCCAAAAGAAAGAAAAAAGAGACTAATAAAACAGCTTTCTCTCTCTCTCCCTTTCGTGTGTGTGCGTGCGTGCGTGCGTGCGTGCGCGCGCGCGCGCGCGCGCTCGCTCGCTCGCTCGCGTGTATGTTTGTCCGTGTTTGTATGTGTGTAGCCTCTACTGTGAAGGGCACTTTCATTAAACTGACCATCTGTTTATTCACCGCCTGCATAACAGACAAATCAAGATAGATAGATAGATAGATAGACAGACAGACAGACAGACAGACAGACAGACAGACAGACAGACAGACAGACAGACAGACCAGATAGATGGATAGATAGATAGATAGATAGATAGATAGATAGATAGATAGATAGATAGATAGATAGATAGACAGCCAGACTGATGATAGATACATAGATACATAGATGGATGATTGATAGATAGACAGACAGACAGACAGACAGATAGATAAATAGATAGATAGACAGATAGACAGACAGATAGATAGATAGACAGACACAGACAGACAGACAGACAGACAGACAGACAGGCTTGTGCTGAACACACACTGTAACCAAGCTGCAAAAACGAAGGCAGGTTGTATTTCAGGTACTAAGAATGCTACACACGACAGCAAAACAGTTACAATCTACGTGTGGTAACAGCTGGCACCCCTTAGTTCAAGTGGTGGTCACGTCGACCTGATGGTCAGTCAGCTGCATTAGTCTTGAAAGAGACGTCCATCCCTGATCAACACATGCACTGTAACAAGGTTAATCCTATTCGAGAATGAACAAGGTTTATAAAGCTTAGGTGAAAATGTACTCCATGATAAATGGGAAACTGTTGTAATAGTGTTGTAGGGTTGGGTTTGTTGTTTGTTTTTTTAAAAGTCACAACTGCGTATACAGGTACGGTTATTGTAACCCCAATATTGTTCTTGCAGTCTCTTCAAAAACAATGCATTAACGTCTGCACACCCCTTTCTGCATGAATCTAAGATTTTTGGGGGACTGAAAACATTTTTTTCCCGTTTCTCGGATAGAGCTCCGAGGTTCACCAATGGTGAGATTTTGATGTATGCAACCGCCCCCCCCCCCCCCTCCACACACACACCATTTAGGTAGGCGCATTCCGACCTCGGGGGTGGTGTCGATACACGACACTTGTGTGGATGCGGTTTGTTTGTTTTTTGTCATATGTGCCTACCGGCATACAATAGCCTACTCTCCCGAACGGGCTTTTTAACTTGCGCGCAAGATGTTCTCTGTGCGTTCTCACACGGGACCTCGGTTTATAATCTCACCCCAATTACTTTGACATTCAGTAAGATTTTTTTCTGTCAAACTGGGAAGAAAGGACGAGGTTGAGGGGGGAAAAAAATGATCCCAGAACCTCATGGTTTACTTGTTGGCAGGCGAACAAAACACTGAAATATTTATTTATTCTTTTATTTCGAGGATAATGGAATAAGCACTCGTGTGGTTTCAAACATCCAGTCCCTGTATGTATGCAGTTTTTGTCAATCTTGTCAACGGTTTCCACCGGCTCACGAGGGCCTACTCTTCCGAACATCACAAGTAACCCAACCCTAACAATAAACCAGTTTTTACGTACACTTTATGACAATATAAACCACTGTCTTTCTCCTCAAAACAGTTTCATTACCCTACTTTCTCATCAATTTCCCCACCTCTCCATAGCCACCCCCCCCCCCCCTACATCACCCCCCCCCCCCCCCTCCCACCTCACTCTATAGCAATATAAACCACTGCTCTACGTCCTTGTCCTCAAACAGTTTCATTACCCTACTTTCTCATCAATTCCCCCACCTCTCTCTCCCAAAGCCACCCCCCCCCTAACATCATCCCCCCTGTCCCACTTTCCTTCTCATTCTATAGAGCAATATAAACCACTGCCCTCCGTGTGGATGCGGTTTGTTTGTTTTTGGTCATAAGTGCCTACCAGCACACAAAAGCCTACTCTCCCGAAAGGCGGAACGGGCTTTTTAACGCGCGTCCCTACATCACCCCTCACCCACCCACCCTGTCCCACTTTCCATCTCACTCTATAGCAATATAAACCACTGCCCTACGTCCTTGTCCTCAAACAACAGTTTCATTACCCTACTTTCTCATCAATTCCCCCACCTCTCCCAAACCCCCACCCCCACCCCCACCCCTCACATCACCACCCCCCACCCCACCCACCCCTGCCTTGCCCCACTTTCTAACGTCCATTTGTCCCCCTACGCTCCCCCAATTTATACAAGCCATTTCCAGCTGTTGAGCGCTGATGGTGTGAAAGGCGGGTTTCCTGCTAATCCTGGCAGTGGAGATCCCTCCCGTTAGGATCGGTGGAGGGCTAAAGGGTTTTACTGTCCGCCCAGATACTTTCACGGTTGGACTCTCCCCTGATCTTCGCCAAGGTCACCTTTCCGCCTTTCTGGATTCCCCCCCCCCCCCCCCCCCCCCTCCCCCCCCCCCCCTCCCCCCCCCCCTTCCCCCCCATACCACCCCTGCCCCTTTTCGGTGTTTTATACAATAGCGATTTGTGGGGGTCTTTTTTTGCTTTTGTGTTTTTGTGGTTTTTGCGCGCTCTCTCTGTCTCTGTTTCTGTCGGTCTGTCTCTCTCTCCCTCTCTAAATTACCCTCATTACCCTCTGATTTACCCCTCA
Organism: Rapana venosa; assembly: GCA_028751875.1. Lineage (NCBI taxonomy): Eukaryota > Metazoa > Mollusca > Gastropoda > Neogastropoda > Muricidae > Rapana > Rapana venosa. The sequence continues at coordinate 46,283,472 of CM054140.1, read as the reverse complement.
TTAAAATATTCCGAGGTCGAGTTCTCTCTCTTTTTTTTTTGCATCCTTCATTTTTGCCCCTCAAAGAGTATTGTAGCCCTAAGGCCGATGTACATTTCACAATTTCAGAGTCTCTCTCTCTCTCTCTCTCTCTCTCTCTCTCTCTCTCTCTCTGCCGGTTGTCTTGTGTGTCTGAAGGTTAGGTCTGTCTATACTGGCCTCCCCAGATTGCAATCTGGGTGCTAGTGTGGTGTAGTCGCGAACGGGTGATTTACGGTATCGCTTTTGAAAGACCCGATGTTGAGCTGTTGATGCCTAGCTAACGCTTCTTTGATTCCCCTCGTCTTTGTACGGTGTTGGTTGTAAGATCTGCTATCTCTCTGTCTCTGTCTGTCTGTCTGTCTGTCTGTCTCTCTCTGTGTCTCTGTCTCTCTCTCCGTCTCTGTCACTCTCTCTTTCTCTGTCTCCGCCTCTCTCTCTCAAACAAATCAAAAGAGATTTTTTGTCCTTTATTTTGGAGAACAGGGTGTACAGAAGCCCTGAACTTACCCATTTACTCTCAATAAACAGTTCGATTCTCTCTCTCTCTCTCTCTCTCTCTCTCTCTCTCTCTCTCTCTCTCTCTCTCTCTCTCTCTCTCTCTCTCTCTTTCTTTCTTTCTTTCTTTCTTTCTTTCTCTTTCTCTAACATTTTAGGGCCATAATGATATCGATATATGTCAATATGTAAGTGTTAGATACACAAAATAATTATGGTCTCTTTCACCTGATCTTGATCGTCTGCACACGCTCGTACGCCTGAAAGATAAAGACTGACAGAGACGGTGAGAGAGAGAAAGATAAACAGATTGAGCCAGAAACGACTAAGGAGGGGGCGTGCGTGGAAGAGGAAGAGGGAGAGAGAGAGGGGGGAGGGGGGAGGGAAAGAGGGAGAGAGAGACAGACAGAGAGACACAGGGAGACACACGGACAGACACAAAGACAGATAGACAAAGACAGGGACAGGGACAGATAGACAGAGAGCCAGAGAGAGAGACAGTGACAGACAGAGTGACACAGAGAGAGCCAGAAACAGACACAGAGATAGAGAGAGACAGAGAGAGAGAGAGACAGAGAGAGAGAGAGACAACAGGTTGGGAGTCACTTTGTTTATCCATCCATTACAACATGTTTCCGATGACTGTATTATTCTGTTTGGTTTCGATGACCGTCATCTCGAGTTTTGTTACCCAATTCTAGTCCCCCACCAACGTTTTCTGTAGGCCCCAAGATCAGAAGATTCCAATGCCACACACGCACACACGTGGAACCAGTGATCTGTTTGAACCAATCAACCACATTCGTGAAATTTCTTAACTTTTCTATGCACCTGTATAAATTTACGCAAAGCTTCATAGTATTTTTTTTAAGTCTATTTGAGTTGTAGAAGAAAAGGTTCAACTGAATAGTAAAAGAAATAAAGATGAAAGTAAATAACAACTATTATCAGCAAGATAGTGTGATAAAGATATTCCAACTCACCAGCCGCCATGGGGCAATAGCGCCTTGGGTTACGGACTGGAAAGTCGCAGGTTCCATTCCCATAAGAATCATAGGGATTTTTCGGACTCCGGCCGGCTCCTTCCCAGAGTGTGTTGAGTGGGCTCAGTGGGAAGGCTGGGACCACACAGTCGAGCTTCATCCACTTAACGGATGCGAGTTTGAGAGTGTTGCTCAAATTACATGACCAACACTGCAGGTGTCTGTATTTCTCGGGCCCCGGTTGACGCCGAGATATATCATGATAGTAAGCGTAGAGTACAACCCTGTCAAGTAGTCTCAAAGCATACTTCCACAGCAGCAGCATTACGTCATCCTCATTGTCATTGATCATCGTGCAATTAAAAAAATTGCTTCTGATTCGGTGGTCCCAGTTGCTCTGGTCTCATGGTGACCTCAGATTCGGTTTGCCCATACCCTTCTGTGCCTGTGGTGAGTTTGTGTCAAAGCCTTTGGGGTTGGAGGTTCGCGGGGGACGGTCGTTGGAGGGACGTTGTGGTGGTTGCCACCTCGGGTGGGCAACTCACTCAGTCTGGCTCTGCGACTGAGCTAAATACTGTCGTTAGTAGGGGGGCTTAGTAGGTGGTGTCCTGCGTATGTTAGCTCAGAACAGGCACCACTGAACACCGCCAAAGTGACCCAGCAGCAGTGCAGGGGCCCTCTGGCTGGTGGCCTCACGGCGGCCTGATAGTGATTGGCTCCCTGTGGACCTCCGACTCTGAGGATGAGACATAAAAAATCTGGGTATGGCTGTGGCAGGGAGACTGGAATGAGCGGCGTGGGAACAGCAGGTCAGGGGACGTCACAGAAGATGAGGCAGCAAAAAACAAAAAAACAAATAAAAAGATATTCTAACTCCAGATGATGAAATTAGGACAGAGTTAAGCTTGAGATGAATCAGCAACTTACAGATAAACTTAGAGCAGTAATGAACTGAAGTAAACACTGACTGCTTACCAGTCTCACTAAAAAGAACAACCAACCTCTCCGTACATTAAAAAAACGCAAAGTCTAGCTCTAGGTGAGTTAAACAATGTCCTCAACTTGTTATAATAAAATCAGCTCGCTGGTATTTGATACAATAAAGATTAGCGTTGGTCTTAGCACACACCCTTTGCGAACACCAATGACACAGGAAAGCTGACAACTCATCTTTATACATAACATTATACACACACAAAATTAAAACAGTTATTGTAATTTACAAACAACAAAAACGTCTTATTTTCTCTAACTTTTTTTTTCAGTTTGTCGACCCGACTATCTTATTTTCAGAAATTCACGAAGGTGCAGTTTTTGTGTGTTTTGTTTGTTTGCTTTTGCTTGTTTGTTCATTTTCGTCCCTTCTTAGTCCATACTTCTGGATTGTAACACAGATGCTGAATAATCGACAGTAATATATCGTTGTCACAGAGAGAGGGGGGAAGAGAGAGAGAGAGAGAGAGAGAGAGAGGAGAGAGAGAGAGAGAAAAGAGAGAGAGAGAGAGAGAGAGAGAGAGAGAGAGAGAGAGAGAGAGAGAGAGAGAGAGGAGAGAGAAGAGAGAGAGAGAGGAGAGAGAGAGAAGAGAGAGAGGGGAAAAGGAGAGAGAGAGAGGGGGGAGAGAGGGGAGAGAGAGGGGGGAGAGAGAGGAGAGAGAGAGAGGGGGGGGGGGGAGAGGGGGGGGGGAGAGAGAGAGAGAGAGGCAGACAGAAGGCCACAGAGATAAGAGATATTCTACAGAGGAGAGAGGAGAAGAGAGAGAGAGAGAGAGAGAGAGAGAGAGAAGAGAGAGAGAGAGAGAGAGAGAGAGAGAGAGAGAGGAGAGAGAGAGAGAGAGAGAGAGAAGAGAGAGGGAAAACCAAAGGTTTCGGAACAAATTAAAAAATTGACAGAAATCTCTTCCAACAAAATCTGGCCTCCCACGATCTTTTTAAACCAGCAACCACTTTGCACCATATCACCTCATTACACCTTTTAAAATAAAAAACAAGAGGCAAAATGATCCGAGAGAGAGAGAGAGAGGAGAGAGAGAGAGAGAGAGAGAGAGAGAGAGAGAGGAGAGAGAGAGAGAGAGAGAGAGAGAGAGAGAGAGAACCAAAGGTTTCGGAACAAATTAAAAAATTGACAGAAATCTCTTCCAACAAAAACAGGCCTCCCACGATCTTTTTAAACGAGCAACCACTTTGCACCATAATATCACCTCATCACCACCTTTTAAAATAAAAAGAAGAGGCAAAAAGATCACATCATTTTTAGCTGTGTACTGCCTATCTCTTCAGGCACACCAGGCAACTGTGCTAAAGACAAACACAGGGAAAGCATTACATCGAGAGAGAAAAAGTGAGTGGTTGTTTAATTGAGGAAGTGGCTCACAAACGACTCGACAGGACGATTAGTACTGCTAGGAGACGTTGAAAGACTTCACAAAATGTTACAACATCTATAAAACTACTCGGTTGGGTTGTTTTTTCCCCCTCTTGTTACCCAGATCATCACGAAGTGTCTATCAGGAAGGTTTGTGCCGTGTTAAAGGAAAAACAATATTGATACGAGTTACATAAGACTGATGCTTTTGTTCGTGTGTGTGTGTGTGTGTGTGTGTGTGTGTGTGTGTGTGTGTTCGTTCCTCGGCTAGAGCTCCAAGGTTCACCAATGGTGAAATGTTGCTTATGCGACCGTTTTAGCCCTCCATGAAGGTAGCCACATTCCGACTTCGGGGATGGATGTATACTCTGTGTGTTCGTGTTTCCATAACCCACCGAACCCTGACATGGATTGCGGGATCTTAAACGTGCATATTTGATTTTCTGCAAGTGTATATATAGGCTTCCCACGGTTTTTTGAACGAGCAACCATTTTGCACCATATCACTCTATCACTACCTTTAAAAACAAAAGGAAGAGGGGAAAAAATCACAAATTTCCTGTTGCTTATTCTATCATCCTTGACCTAAAAGAACAGATGAAATGATGATAATAATAATAAATGGAATTTATACAGCTCTGTATCTTGCACAGACAAATCAAAGCACTTGCACTCAACTCATTCTTACACAGTCATGCACCCAATAATAAAGTATAAAGAAAAAGATGTATGTCTTATAAACTGAAGGATATTGCATTAATTGGGAGCATAATTCTAGTCATAATTTCATAGTCACACATTTGTTTATGGCACCAAAAATTCCCACGTCACTGTAGATATAATATTAAAAAGAATTTCCCTGGTACATTGAACTTCAAAGCTCTGTGTGTGTGTGAGTGTGTGTGTGTGAGTGTGACTGAGGGTGTGTGTGAGTGAGTGATTGAATGTGTACGTGTTCGTGTGTATGTGTGTGAGTGTATGTGTGTGTGTGTTTGAGTGACTGAGAGAGAGAGAGAGAGAGGAGGAGAGAGGAGAGAGAGAGAGAGAGAGATTGTGTGTGTGTGTGTGTGTGTGTGTGTGTGAGTGTGAGAGTTACTCTGTCAGTCTCTCTCTCTCTCTCTCTCTCTCTCTCTCTCTCTCTCTCTCTCTCTCTCTCTCTCTCTCACACACACACACACACACACACACACACACACACACGCACACAACCAGCTGGGACCATCCCACAAGGGACTTGCACTGCCAACCCCGCATGGGTCAATCAACTCACGTCGGGAAACAAAGCAAGCTCTCATGTATGCTGACCCTAAATGCACAGCTAGCCTTAAAGACAAACAGATTCAACCAGCAGGGCCCAGCAACACGCTTCCTTCTAAAAGAAAAGCAGATAGTCGAAGTTTACGGTTTTTTGTTATCAAAAGCTGCAGTAACTGTCACTATGATACAGCTAAGCATAGGCCCACTTTCATTGTCATGCTTTTGTTTGTGACACCATGTCAATGCAGATACTAAAATTAATAGAGTTCCTCTGTTACAGGCATTTCAATGCTTTCAATCTTTGCTCTCTCTCTCTCTCTCTCTCTCTCTCTCTCTAATAATAGAATTCCTCTGGTACAGGCATTTCAATGCTTTAAATCATCTCTCTCTCTCTCTCTCTCTCTCTCTCTCTCTCTCTCTCTCTCTCTTCACCCTCTCTCTCTTCTCTTGGTTTCTTAAGTCATATTGTTTGTAACTGATTTTTATTGTGGTGGTTGTGGCTATACAATAACTTTTTTTTGTGCTTCCTTATTTTTCTCACTAAAATACTAAGCAGCTCGGCAACCCCCCTTTATGTATGGGCCAATGGCCTTTTTGTGAATAAATCTTTGAGTTCGAGTTCTCTCTCTCTCTCTCTCTCGCTCTCCTCGATAGGGACAGGTTCAGACTTAGCGACAGGGCAGTTATTGAAGCGGAATGCTACATACTGAATGTGACATAATGGCATAAGTGGGGTGCCTTGCCCTTTAACTTAATGTGGCTCCTTCCTTTGAGCTAAAGGCCTGATCCTTGGCCAGTTTAGCAGTCCAGTATATAATATGGCAACAACAAAGGAAAACTAAGCTGAGGACGTACATACACACGTCCTCTCGGTGACTGGATTCGAAGTCTGTTAACTTCTTGAAGGGTCACTGAAGCACAGAACGGACATTTTTCGGGTAGCCTGTATCACAGGCAAGTGGAACTGGCAGGGGAACCTATCCCCCTCCAGGTCAAAGATTGTACACTGAGCGTGGGATGGGTTGGGTTTTTTTTTTTTTTGGGGGGGGGGGGGTTGGGGGGAGGGGGTTTGTTTGCTTTTTTGTTTGTTTTTGTTGTTTTGCTTTGTTTTTCGTTGCTTGGCTACAGCTCCGATGGAACACCAATTGGGAGATTTTACGTCATTATGCGACAGTTTTTACCCACCATCAAGATGACACCTTCCGACTTCGGGAATGACGTCTTAACACGATACCTGGCTGCATAATTATACTTTGGGTTTTGTTTTCATTTTGTCATCGTTCCTACCTGCGCCAAATGGCCTACTCCTCCAAAAGGCGGAACGGGATTTTAAACGTGTGCGCAAGATATCCTGCATGAATTTGCTCACAGGACCTTGGTTTATAGTTTAACCCAAAGAACTCTTGAGGGAGTGGAGGTGACACGTTTACTCCAGGAGGGGTTGGAGGTTGGGGGGAAGATCCCCTCAAACGGGTGTCTTGGTGGTGGCTCGAACCCCACCGTCACAATACAAGCACAGCTCGTAATGTTATCTACATAGGTTTCTAAAAGAAGGAATCCTTTACAGAAGAGGACCTAAAAACTTTCTCTGTAGGGTTTATACCATACAGAATCCTTCCATGTTATGCTAGTTCTCGCTGTGAGAGTTGTACAAACTGAATCTTTTACAAGAGCAAAACTTAGGACATTTTCATTGTAAACTCTATGAATCAAAGGTAAAAAGGTAAAGGTGTCCCACAACTTATAAGGTCGTAGGGGAGCAAGGCGTCAGAGACCTCACTTCTCTAGGGCCAGAATATTGAGGGCGGCGCCCATCTCCTCTCCCTCGCTGCTTCACCTTCCCTGACCCTAAAGAGGCAGGTACCCATTCACAGCTGGGTGAACTGGGGGAACTGTACTGAAGCCAAGGCCCGCAAACGGTCACCCATCCAACTGGTAACCACGCTCGACGCTGCTTAACTGGGCTGGGGGTAAAGCGAGTGCTCTGACCACTGAGCTATCCCGTCCCCATGAAACAAAAAATCCCCTTCACAAAGACACAAACAGAAAACGTCCTTCTTAATAGATTTACAAAAACAAAGAATCCATCACAAAAAGCACAATTAAACGCGCTCTTCGCAAAAGATTCAGAAAAACAAGATACCTTTTACAGAAGCAAATATGAAGGTTTTCTCTGAGATTTAGAGAACAAAGACTATCCACAACAAATTGGTAAAGATCTCATTAGAATAAAACGTACAAACAACGGACCCTATAAATGAGCGGACAGAGTATTGGCTTCGTGGCCCCATGAAGTTGCTGGTTTGAATCTCGGTAGCGGCGTGCAGTGAATTAAAGGTTGGGGGAAGGGGTGGGTGGGTTACAATACCCTGGGTCAACGTAAGGTACTACTACCTGCCAATGCCCAAACCCCCCTTTATGTACAATACGCTTGCACAAGATCAAATCTGCACGTTGAAGACCCAGTTATTTATGTCAGTATTTGGTGGCTTACGAGAACCGAAAACAAACCCAGCATGCGCCCTGAACCTGGAGAGGGTTGGGCTCCACCAGGTTCGGCCTGTTCAAGAGACATGGCCTGAACAATTTAGTGCAGTGCTCCAACGACTGCTTGGGGAGTTGAGGGAGAAAGAAAGAAAGAAAGAAAGAAAGAAAGAGAAGAGAGAGAGAGAGAGAGAGAGAGAGAGAGAGAGAGAGAGAGAGAGAGAGAGAGAGAGAGAGAGAGAGAGAAGAGAAAGAAGAAAGAAAGAAAAGAAAGAAAAGAAAGAAAGAAAAGAGAAACAGACAGGAAGGAAGGAAGACAGCACGGAAGGAAGGAAGGAAGGAAGAAAGAAAGAAAGAAAGAAGAAAGAAGAAAGAAAGAAAGAAAGAAAGAAGAAAGAAAGAAAGAAGAAGAAAAAAAGAAAGAAAGAAAAGAAAGAAAGAAAGAAAGAAAGAAAGAAAAGAAAGAAAGAAACACTGACAAACTGAAAGAAACACTGACAGACTGAAAGAAACACTGACAGACTGAAAGAAAGACCCAACATGCAAGAATTCCCTGCGCACAGTCGGGACACACGACTTCACTTAAAAAAAATAATGGGTGGCGCTGCTCTTGTGGCGACGCGCTCTGCCCTGGAGAAGCAGCCCGAATTTCACGAGGAGAAACCTGTCGTGACTTAAAGTGGTATACAATGCAATGCAATGCAATGCAATGCAATGCAATGCAATGCAATACAATGCAATCCAATCCAATGCAATGCAGTACAATGCAATGCAATGCAATACAATACAATACAATTACTCCGGGTTATGTCCATCATCCACATGATATGACTAACTTACTCTCTCCCTGCTGCATCACACTGCCTCGCGTGCAGACAAAGATGAACAAAAGATGCCGGCAGTTGCTGTGGCACTCAGTTCTGTCGATTAACCCACCCCGGTACTGACCACGGCATGAATAATGTGACAGATCAGTGACATTCCCTTGACAAAAAGAGTACAACTGCGCCGCTGGTATTGCTACTGTTCCCTGCTGTAATGATGGGATTGGTCGTTTGGAAAAGAAAGAAAAAAGGGGGGGGGGGGGGGGGGTCTGTGTTCAGGTATTTTGGCCGAAAGGTTGAGACAAACAGACTTCTGATTTTGATTAGTTCTGAAGGAATGGGTTCGAATGTTGGCGATACTGGAGAGGGAAGGGGGAGGGGGAAGGGGAGGGGCTGGGAGGTGGGGGGTTAAGGGTAAGTATTTGTTCGTGGTCCTAGCTTAACTTGTGTGTGAATTTGTCAGCACTAGGCAATCTTTTTTTTTTTTTTTAGAAACCTCATGGTGGTACAATATTTTTGTGATTTTATACACTGTATGGAAGTGAGTTATATTGCAGTTTACGCTCTGGAGCTTTGAGTATCATTTTTATTTTAGTTGACTCTCAGGTAGTCGGTTAACTGAATGTTTCTTCTTCTTTTAGTCGACTGAATATTTCCTTTTCGTTGTCGCCGCCTTGTTGTAGTTGTTGTTATTGTTATTGTTGTTCTTGTTGTTCTTGTTGTTCTCGTTCTTCTTGTTCAGCTTCTTCTTCTCCTCCTCCTTCTCCTGCTTCTTCTTCTTCTTCTCCTCCTTCTCCTGCTTCTTCTTCTCCTCCTCCTCCTTCTTCTTCTCCTCCTCCCTCTCCTGCTTCTTCTTCTTCTCCTCATCCTTCTCCTCCTCCTTCTTCTCCTCCTCCACCTTCTAATTTTCTGAGGAGTCATCGGGGTGCCACACTGAAGGGTTGTTCACCAGATACTTCCATTAGGGTTGCTTATGTCTATGGTCAGGTTTCTGCTAATGGTCTCCCTGTCTATTCTGCTGTGCTAACAATACCCCGTGGTTTTTATTTTCCTGCCTAATCCTCCGTCTTTCACTCTCGACAGCTCTTTGCAGAATTGTTTTAGTTAGGCTGTTGATTTGAATCTTGTGACATGGCCATACCAACTTAAGCTTTCTTTTTCTTAACTGATATCCGCAGACCTTGTATTTGCCATTACCACGGATTGAGTGTAAGTTGATTGATGGTCTAAAGCAAATATCCATTAAAATGTTTTGGACATGGTCAGTGTACCTCAGTGTTGTTAAATGTTTAACGGCTACATCTCACTTCCAGGGGAAGGGGGGAGGACCTTTTAGATTCGCTGTCAGGATTCACATCTCACATGCCCACAGAAACATCGCAAGCTGAAATATCCTCGTATGTATGGTGATGGTCAGTTGATGGTGTAGTCCCTAAGCTGGATGATTTCGCTGGGACTCTACTATAGGCTAAACAAACAAACCATTACTGCACGTTTTACAATTTCCTAAAATATGAATATCAGTTTGGACACTGCAGTTATACAAGCATAACCAAATCGTTTGGGCAAAGATATCCATAAAACTAGGCCCTACACTGAAACAAATATAGCTTGTTGAAACAAAAACAGATGACAAGAACACGACTATAACGACCGACACACACCAAAAAAAGAGAAAGAAAAAAGAATCGATCAACATGATCACTGCAACAATGCTGTTCACCGTAACACCTCAATAGCACGCTTACATAGGTTTCAGCCACAATACCACTTCACCTTTGGCCGGTAAGAAACAGAACGGGAAAAGAGTCCAAGACAAAAAAGGAAAAGTGCAATCAGTTTAAAGCCAGGCTACACGAGTGTCAGCAGGATTAGTGCTGCTAGCTATTGGGGGTAGCGGCCATTCGTTGTTCTGACACCTGCCGATAGCAGAGGGGGCAGGTGAGCAGGGTGAGCGATAAGTGGTGGCGGCGGCACCTTGATAAGGGTTGGCGTTCCTTTGTCTTGTAGTGCAGGTGTCAAGACAAAAATAAAGGAAACTGAGAGGAAAGGGGAAGGAGAGAATGAAAGATGAAACAAAAATGAACGAAAACAACCAACCACCACCACCAGTAGAACCACCAGAGAATAAACGATTCGACATGCAAAGAGAGATATCAGAAAACAGAAAAAATATATTGATGTTGTACTTGAGCACAACATAAAGCTACTTGCTTGTTGTTGATATGCTGATTACGTTCATCGTGTTATTCTTGTTCTATGCTTATTAATGAATAAATCCGACTTAAACCAAAGAACAAAAAGGAAAGGGGGAAGAAAGGAAAGAAAGAAACAAACAAACAAGGAGTAAAGAAAATGATACCAATTGATATGCACTGGGAAGCTATTATGTGAAAACATCAAACAAATTCGAAACAACCATATCAATGGTCGGTGTTGACGCTTCCAATAGTTGCAAGCTTCCAGACTCTAGCATGTTTTTTCCTTGGCAAATTACGTGCTCACATATACATAACACAGATAATATTATCAAGTGACAGTCTCTGAGAGTCACAACAAGAAAACAACCCAGCTTTTGCTATGTGCCACAAGGCACAGCCGACAACCTCCACACAGTTGTTTATTGTGGGAATCTGACTTCTTGTCGGCATCGTTTTCCGTGAATTTCTTCTTGGTAAATGACATGCCCATAATGTTCAGGAAAATACACAGTTCGCCAAAGAAAGTACGTCTTGTGAGAACAACACACTGAGGACATTAAGCTCCTTTCTGTATATAAAAGTAAAGGTGTTCCCATAACCTGTGCAGTTGTTGGGGAGCGAGGTGTCAGAGACCTCAGCTTCTCTATGGCCTAGCACATTGAGGGCGGCGCCCATCTCCTCTCCCTCGCTGCTTTACCTTCCCTGACCCTAAAGAGGCAGGTACCCATTTACAGCTGGGTGAACTGGGGGACTGTACTGAAGCCAAGGCGCTCAAACGGTCACCCATCCAACTGGTAATCACGCTCAACGCTGCTTAACTTGGCTGGGGGAAAGCGAGTGCTCCGACCACTGAGCTATCCGTCCCCTCCCGTCCCGTAAATGCTAGCATAGCTAAATGTTCATACATCAGTGGACGGAGATTTGTACATATTTTCTAGTTTGAAACATATGTTTAAAGTGATAGGGGGGGGGGGGGGGGGAAGGGGTGACAGATGTAAAAACAAGACGAAGAAAGATCTCAACCGATGTTTGAAGTCAGTATTGTCTTTTTATGAAAACGTTAGGGACTGGGATTCGAAAGATTTATGAATATACACAAACTAGGCATGAGGGAGTTCAAATTTGTGTGTGTGTGGGAGGGGGGGGGATTTTTAGGTGGGGGTGACTTATATTATGGTGTTACCGTAATATAACCCTCGTGGAGTTTAGATCATGAACATGAATGAATGAACCTTAATGACGACTCGTCCACAGCAAACACAAATTGTTCCATCTATCGATACTGTGGCAGCAGCAGTAACTAACACCAGACCAGCACTGTCTACGTGAGCTGTATAAATATAGCACCGGTCTGTCGACTTATTCATCAGTACAGATGGTTAATTGACAGACGAGAGGAAAGAAGCAGCCCTAGTCTTCGTTCCATCTTGTCTGCACGGAAAGGAATTGATCCATGTGGGAGGGGAGGGAGAGGGGAGGAGAGAGAGAGAGAGAGAGAGAGAGAGAGAGAGAGAGGAGAGAGAGAGAGGAGAGGAGAGGGAGGAGAGAGGAGAGAGAGGAGGGAGAGAGGAGAGAGAGAGAGAGAGAGAGAGAGGAGAGAGAGGAGGGGGGAGGAGGGAGGAAGAGGGAGAGAGAGAGGAGGGAGGGAGGGAGGAGGGAGGGAGAGAGACGGAGAGGAGAGAGGAGAGAGGGAGAGAGATGAGAGTAGAGAGAGAGAGAGAGAGAGAGAGAGAGGAGAGTGTGGGTGTCTGTCATGGAATATTCGAAGGACACCTCCAACAGAAACGGAGTGACAGGTCAGTTATAATACGGGATAGAAAAAGTGATCAGAGTACTCATTCTCCCCAAGCTAAGGTTAAGCAGAGTTGAGGGTGGTTACCAAGTGGATGGGTGACCGTTTGCGCGCCTTGGCTTCAGTATAGTCCCCCAATTCACCCAGCTGTAAATGGGCACCTGCCTCTTTAGGTTCAGGGAAGGTAAAGCAGCGAAGGAGAGGAGATGGGCTTCACTCCCTTACGACCTTATAGGTTATGGGACACCTTACCTTTCAACTTTAGCATTTACGACTTTGATATTGTGTGTTCTAAACAATATAGGTGTTTCCAGTCAGTTAAACTTAAGCAAGTGAAGGATTGTCCTTTCTGTCTGTAAGACGACAACAGTATAGCGGGAGTGGGGGTGGGGGGCTGCTACGGTGAAGATGATGAATTACTCAGAGTACTCCTACTGGGTTTGCTTTTGCCGGTATATTTTGCATCTTTAATCGAGGCCACGTCTATTTTCGACTCGTACTGTAGCGAATTGATTTAGTGAAGACTTCTCTGTTTAAGCTCTACTACACACATGTATACTCACGCGCTTTCTCTGTCTCTGTCTCTGTTTTCTCTCTCTCTCTCTTACACACACACACACACACACACACACACACCACAAACCCACGTACACGCATGTATGTAAACATACACAATCACGCGTATACATACATACGAAGGCCTACGCACTGAAATGTTCCTGTAGTATACCGAATTAATGACTTGGCCTAATAAACATTGTCGACCATCATCATGATGATCACAGTCACTTACACAGGCTCTTGACAGTTTTGAAGACTATCATTATGCAGTACAAGATAAGACACCACAACCATACCCAGTCTCCAGGCACAGGCACTTGAGTTTAAAGAAAAATTAACACCCAGTTTTGTTTATTCTTCCATTACATCAAATTAAATAAAAGTTGTTTTTTTAATTAACCACTAGTACTGTTTCTTCTTCTTCTGCAACAACTACTCCTCCTCAATTATTATTATTATTGTTGCTGCTGTGCTGCTGCTGCTGCTGCTGCTGCTGCTGCTGCTGCTGCTGCTGCTGCTGCTGCTGCTGCTGCTGCTGCTGCTACCACTATTGATACTACTACTACTACTTCTACAACTTCTACATTACAGTTTCGAAAATGATTATTACACAAGTAACAAAGGTTATCTCACATACAGTTACGGCCTTCCTAAAAATTTTTTTTTTGGTCTGTTGCACATGAAGGGTTATAGGACAGAAGTGCATGGAAAGACAGCATTGTATATCTCTTATCCTGTCAAAGCTTGTTTCTATAAAGGAAATGGTTTCGGAAAACGTTACCGTTCAGATGACGAAATATTTCAGTTATTATCCCCGGACTCCAGTGTTGTATGAAAAGCACGGAACGGACAACAGGCTTCTTTCTAACTGACCTTATAACCCAGGTTGCTGTGTCCCCGGATATTTACAAGACTGTGCTATGCTCTACAGGGATTCCTATGTCAATTCCCTGCCTTCCACGCACACACGAGACGAAACAAAAGACGTGGGATCCTTCTGTACCTATTTCTGCCAATTAGCCATCTGTACTAATGAATAATTCAACAGACCAGTGCTATGACCATGCAGCTGACGTAGACAGTACTGATCTGGCGTAATTGCTACTGTCCTGTATCAATGGGTAGAACAAACGGTCGGGTGTTTTCGTTTTTCTTCATGTACTTTCTTCTTCACCTGGTCAAACACCACCACCACCACTTCCCAGAGAACACTCCTACCCCCTGCCCCAGCATAACCTGCTGCACTCGGTATCACACTCGATAAAAACCCCACCCAACTTTTTGCAGAAGAACAGACAGGCCAGTATTGGATGGTGAGCAGTCTTTTGCTTGGAGAAAAATGAGCATCACCTCGTCCATGACACCTTTACCTTCACCTTCACCTATCCCGTAGTCCCGTGGACCGTGAGGGGCACCAATGAAGATTTTGCAACCAGCTTCCTCCACTCCCCGCGGTCCTCTGCTTTCCTTAGCAATTCGTTCCGCTGCTTTCAAAATGCTGTGCAGGTCTTTTTGACTCCTTGAGAAGTTAAAAGAGAAAGTCAAATCAATGCGTCGCCGAAGTCGGAATGTGGCTACTTTAATAGTGGGTAAAAATAAAAACGGTCGCATACACAAAAATCTTCTCACCATTGGTGAACCTCGGAGATCTACAGCCAAGGAACAAAACATGAAATCAGTGGAAGTATAGATAAACAACCCGACACGCAATCCCTAAAATGAAATATTTCAACAGACAAGTCAAATTCAACCTCAAACATCAGCGGGGACTAGTTGTTCTTCTGGTTAAACCAAACATTAAGCCCTTTGTACCAAACCTTCAACAACAACAATAACAAAAGGGACAACTATCTTCCCTAAAAACTTGCTCTCTTCGATGCACAAATACTGGATTATACAACTTCAAAGACTGTAATGATTTGCCGTGAGAGTAATGAACTTTCCTTTCTAGCTGAACTCAACTGTAGACAGGTTGTCTACAGGTAACGAAACAGTCTAGAAAGCAAGATGATGTGGATTCAATCCTCGATTAAAGCCGAACATCATTTTTCTACATCCACTAGGCTTTGTGTGGTGGTCTGGGAGCAAGTCTTTCGGATGAGACGGTTAGCCGAGGTCCTGTGTGCAACACACATTTAGTGCACGTAAAGAGTCCACAGCAACAACAACAAAATCTGGTAAAATTCTGTAGAAAAGGCCGACTTCGCTGAGAAACATAGGATTAACAAAAAAAGATGATGATAATAATAGAAATAATGATTACGTTGATAATAATGGGCCCTGCTGTTCTTCTGGCGGTGTGTTCTACCATACTCTACTCTACTATGGAAGCAATATGGGGAGAGGTTGGGGGGGGGGGGGCATTTCCACACTTCTGTGCATCTCTAATCGAGGTCACGGCTATTTGTGTGCCCTTCTCTCTGATGATTGATTGAATGATACTCTCTCTCTTCTTTCTCACATACACATGCACGTAAGCACGCACACACGTGCACTCACACATACACACAACACACACACACACACACACACACACACACACAACACACACACACACACACACACGTATAGCCTGGTGGTTAGAGCGTTGAATTCGTGATCTGCTGACCCGGGTTTGAATCTCGTTCAAGAGGGCTTTTCCTCTGGAGTTAACATCAGTGCCAACTCCACTCTCCCCAAAAGTCCTTCGGATGAGTCTATAAACATCTTGCGTACGCTTTTCGGAAGAGTAGGCCGTTGTGTGCCGGTGGTAACGGATGACAAAATTTACAAAACTGCATACACCCGGGGACTGGATTTAAAAAAGCAAAAAGTGCTTATTTCATTATCCTCGAAATAAAAGAAATTTTTAAAAAATAAATAAAGGTGACCCACACAACAGCACCACAAACATACGCAACTGCGCACTGAAACGTGACTGTAGAGTTAAAAAAATAATAATAATTAAAAAAACACCAACCCAAACCCGTTAGTTAACAAACCTTACGTTACACAGCACCCATGCATGCACTGAACCGAGGTGGACGACACAGATCATGGTAATAGTCACATCTAGCCACGGTACCACTTCTGTGCCCTACTCAGCGCTCAAGACTATAGTGTCCCATTACAATAGATAAGGTCTTTCAGGGTAGCCCCCCACCCCCTACCCCACCCCACCCCCTCTCTCCACATGCAAGTACTCTAGGGTTCTTCTTCGTCGTCGTCGTTTTCGAACGCTCAGACAGCAACTACTGTCGTCTGTCATATGAGCGAAAATGCCTACACGACCAAGTCTAAAAATCATGTGTGTCTTCAATTTTACGTCTAAAAATCATGGTAGTAATCTGGAACACATCGCCCCCCCCCCCCCCCCCCCCCCCCCCCCCCCCCCCCCCCCCCCCCAAAAAAAAAACAAAAAACAAATCCCAAACAAACACAAGAACCTAGCAACAAAATGGGAGTATGTTCTGTAGAAGAAAAAACAAGTTTGGAAAAAAGCCTTGACAATACCCCTAGAGATCTAACAACATCTCCCTGAACTCCCTAACGTTTCTGTTGAAGAAAATCTGTTTAAACCAACTCCCTTAAGGAGCCACTGAGGCAGACTCTAAGATCTTCATGCAGTGTTATTGGCCAAACGGATCTGAACTATTGCATTCTGAGTATGTCTGTGTCGCTCTGGCCACCAACCATTGCCGATGTATTCCTTTACAATGGTTGGATAGGTTTTTAACGTGTGCGCAAGTGTGTATTAGCGCCTACGAGGACCTCAACTTACAGTGTGATCCAACAAACTTCAAGGGGAATGAAACTGGTATTAATTCAGCTGAAAATCTCTCTCTCTCTCTCTCTAATATAATCTCTCTCTCTATATATATATATAAATAAGAATGAACTCACTGGCACTGTTTTCATTGACTTTGCTAAGGCATTTGATGTCATTAACCATACTCTTCTTTTAAAGAAATTAATGGTATATGGTTTTTCAGATTCCACAGTCCAACTAATTTCCTCCTTTTTATCAAATAGAAAACAATTAGTGTGTGTGGAACTTTTCTGTTTCAGATTTCAAGACTATTAACATGGAGTACCTCAAGGATCCGTACTAGGTCCCCTGTAATTCATATTATATATAAATGATTTGCCAATGCATCTAGCAACAACTTGTGAACTATTTGCAGATGACAGTTCCATGCATTGTAACAATGTTAGCCTTTGTAAATTAACAACTAACCTCCAAAATAGTATCGACAAATTAGTTCGTTGGACACAACTCAATCATATGTGCCTAAATACACAAAAAAACAAAATGCATGTGTATAACTACTAGACAGAAACGACAAAATGTATTAACACATTTGTTTTCTATTTCAGTTGCCGGACAAAGTGTGGAAATAGTCAATTGCGCTCGTGTACTGGGTATCATTATTGACATAACTGTCATGGACAGACCACATTTCTCATATTTGCAAAAATCTCTCAAAGAGTGTTCCAGTTATCAAAAATTAAACACTTTTTAAACATTCATGCCCGTAAACTGTTTTTTCAAGCACACATTCAGTCGATTATGGACTTTGCCTCTACATTGTGGGATTCTGCAAGTGCAAATGCTCTAAAACCTTTATTGAGGCTACACAAGCGAGCTCTAAAATTAGTTCTTCTTAAGTCAAGTTCATTGACCATAAATGATTATAAAACATTGGGTATTTTACCATTAAAGCAGAGATGCTGCTACAACAAGGCACTGTTGATGCATAAGGTAATTAATGGAGCGGCACCTACTTCCATTTCAGATTGTTTCCATATAAATAACAACAGGCATCATTTCAAAATAGCAGTGCCTCTCCCAAGAGTTGATATCTTTAAAAAAGTTTTATCTACAGTGGTGGTTCCTTGTGGAATCAGCTTCCATCATCTCTTAAAGAGATTTCTAGCCATAACTCCTTTAGAAGCTCTTTGAAAAATCACCTTTTTGATGTAATGAGTGTTATATGACAAAACATTGCAAATGAAAAAGTAACGTATATTGTGAAAGTTTTCACGGCATTGTTTTATTAATAACTTTCTTTACAATTGCACATATACTCTGTGTGTGTGTGTGTGTGTGTGTGTGTGT
>CM054140.1:46252894-46260394 GCA_028751875.1 Rapana venosa | reverse complement strand
GTGCACACACAAATGCACACACGCACGCACGCATACTTACTCATACACACACTCACGTGCGTGTGCACGCACACACAAACACACACTCTCTCTCACACACACACCCTTCACACCTCTACCCCTACCCATCCTCCACTCCCCTCCTCACACACAAGACATCTGCGAGAAAGAGGGTAGGGGCGAAAAAAATAAATAAGTAACGAAGATATCTCCATAGCACACGACACGCCAATCCTTCACTAGCATATAACAGCGATACTTTAATCACACTTTCAGGGGCCCGGTTAGACGTCACCGTGTGCACGGCAACCCCCAATGCCTATTTTGATCACACCTCTAGTCACTACCGTCCTATATAATTTAGAGAAAAAAACATTAAAGATTTATATATTATGGACGTCTGTGTCTGTTGGTGGTGTCAGGTCAGAGACTCCCTCTGCTACTGGTAACCATGTAACCCAGTACCACCTGCCACATGTGGGGAGTAAACCCAATTTAAAAAATCCGACCTGGAGAGGGATGGGCTCCACCAGGTTTGATTTGCCTAAGACACATCCATGAAGAAGACAGCCAGAATCTCCATACCGGATCGTTCATCGCCCGGGTCTACCAAGGACCGCGCCTTCTGTTGCTCATCAGGACAGAGGTCGAAAGTATGCTACTGATGTAAAACACAGCAAAATCCGTTCCAGAAACAACACTATCATTGGCACATGGAATGTACGGACACTAAGAACTGCAGGCAAAGTGGAAGAACTGACACATGAGATGTCCAGATATCAATGGCACATCCTTGGGCTCTGCGAAGTAAGGTGGAAAAACATGGGAGAAACAACGACCCAGGAAGACCACAAATTATACTACAGTGGAAAACAGGATGAACATGAACACAGCGTGGGGTTTCTCGTTCACAAAGACACCGTGAACACCGTCATGAGCTGTCAGCCTGTGTCCAGCAGACTTATTACCATCCGCCTGAGACCAACCCCCTTTAACATAACTGTAGTACAGGCATACGCCCCTACATCAGACTGCACAGATGAAGCCATAGAAGAATTTTATGACCAGCTACAAGAGGTTCTGAATCAAACTCCCAAGAAAGACATCCTTGTTGTGCAAGGTGACTGGAACGCCAAGGTAGGAGAAGATGCATGGAAAGATTGGGAGGGCGTTTGTGGGCCACATTGCAATAACCAATCAAATGAAAGAGGCTTGAGACTCCTGGAGTTTGCCAGTAACAACCACCTCCAGCTAGTGAATACACTTGGCCCACACAAGAATTCCAGAAAATGGACATGGCATAGCCCAAGTAGAGAACACCACAACCAAATAGACTACATCATGGTGAAAAGACGGTTTCAGTCTAGCGTTAACATCGCACAGACACGAAGTTTTCCAGGAGCAGACATAGGGAGTGATCATGATCTTGTGATGATGACTTTCCGACTGCGTCTAAACAAAATCCACAAGCGGAACAACATCAGGATCAAATTTGACCTCGAGAAGCTGAAGGACCCAGAGGTATTAGAAATTTTTCAAGCAAGGATAGGTGGAAAGTTTGCAGCACTCACTGTGATAGACTCAGACATAGATACACTGACGAATAGTTTCAATACAGCAGTGACTGAAACAGCAAGCGAGCTTCTTGGCAAACACCGACCAGTCAAAAAACCATGGGTCACACCTAACATCCTACAACTATGCGACAAACGCAGAGAGTTGAAGAAAAAGAAAAATGAAACAAAAGAAAGAGCAGAACAATATAGGGGAGTCAACAAAAGAATCAGGAAGTCCATGACGGAGGCAAAAGAGAAATGGATCGGTGAACAGTGCCAAGACATTGAAGAGAACATCAAGAAAAACAATAGCAAGAAAGCATATCAGCTGGTGAAAGACATGACTAGCACAAAACAGGGAAAAGGTTTAACAATCCAAGACAAAAATGGGAAGTGTCTCACTGACGATCAGGATATTCTGAACAGATGGACAGAATACTGCTCCGACCTGTATAACTATAGAACCGCAGGAGATCCAGAAGTCCTTAATGTACCCGCAAGCAAAGACACAGACAGTCACCCTATCCTCCGAGAAGAAGTGGAAACAGCAGTCAGATCGCTGAAAAGGGTAAGTCAGCAGGGGCTGACAACATTCCAGATGAGTTGGTTCAAGCTGGAGGGGAAGCCATGATCAGCGCCCTACTAAGAATCTGCATCAAGATCTGGCAGACAGGAAAATGGCCAACACCATGGACACAGTCACTTATCATCACCCTCCCCAAGAAAGGAAATCTACAACAATGCCATAATTACCGCACAATCAGCCTCATATGCCACCCAAGCAAGGTCATGCTGCAGATAATATTGAATAGACTGAAGCCACAAGCAGAGACCATCATTGCTGAGGAACAAGCAGGTTTCAGAGCAGGGCGCAGCACAACAGAACAGATATTCAACCTCAGAATACTATGTGAGCGGTACCTTCAACATCAACAAGACCTTTACCATGTATTTATCGATTTTAAGAAGGCATTTGACAGGGTGTGGCATGCAGCTTTGTGGGCAACCATGAATTTGTACAGCATCAATGCAAACCTGATCAGAGTCATCAAACAGCTGTACAGCGAGGCCACCAGTGCAGTGTACTACAACAACAACATTGGAGAATGGTTTCGAACAACAGTTGGAGTAAGGCAGGGCTGTCTACTCTCACCCACTCTTTTCAACATCTTCCTTGAGAGAATCATGACTGATGCACTGGATCATCATGAAGGATCAGTCAGCATTGGTGGCAGAACGATCACAAACCTCCGCTTCGCAGATGACATTCATGGAATAGCAGGATCAGAAAAAGAGCTTGCCAGCCTAACAGAACACCTGAATAAGGCCTCCAAAACATACTGCATGGAAATCAGTGCAGAGAAGACCAAACTGATGACTAATAACACCAACGGTATTAGCACTGATATTAGGGTTAATGACCAGAAGCTGGAAACAGTTCAAAGCTTCAAGTACCTGGGAGCCATTGTATCAGACCAGGGATCCAAGCCAGAAGTAGTATGCAGGACTGCACAGACAATAGCAGCACTGTCAAAACTAAACACCATCTGGAGAGATAAAAATATCTCACTTATCTCCAAGATCAGACTAATGCGCTCCCTTGTCATATCCATATTTCTGTATGCCTGTGAATCATGGACCCTGACTGCAGATTTGGAGAGAAGAGTACAGGCGGTGGAGATGAGATGCTTTCGGAGACTCCTTGGCATCTCCTACAAAGACCACATAAGCAACGAAAGCGTCCATAACAGAATCCAGCAAACCATTGGACCCTATGAGAACCTTCTAACGATCGTGGAAAAGCGTAAACTTAAATGGTGTGGGCATGTCACAAGATCCAAAGGACTTGCAAAGACAATTTTACGAGGCACTGTCCAAGGAGGAAGAAGAAGAGGCAGACCAAGGAAGAGCTGGGAGGATAACATCAGCGAATGGACAGGCCTAGAACTCAACAAAACCCTGAGAAAGGCAGAACAGAGAGAGGAATGGAGGGAACTGGTTGTTGAGTCTTTGAGGGTGCCCCACGGTCGTCAGACTATGGACAGATAGAGAGACTAATAGTAGTAGATAGATAGATAGATAGATAGTAGATAGACTAGATAGATAAGTGTCTATTGGTGTGGGTTTTTTTTCATTAGCAGGATTTTGGGGTGAAAAGAAGCATTAAGGATTTATATGGGAGTCTGTGGGGGGTTTTCACTAGCAGTATTTTTTTGGAAAAGAAGCATTACGGATTTATATGGGAGTCTGTGAGGTGGTTTTTTTCATTAGCAATATTTTTTGAAAAGGAACATTAAGGATTTATATGGACATCTGTGTCTTTTTTCATTAATAGTATTTTTGAAAATGAAACGTTAAGGATTTATATCGGGGTCTGTGTCTTTTTCTCATTAGCAGTGTTTTTGTAAAAGAAACATTAAGGATTTTATAATATGGGCGTCTGTGTCTTTTTTTTCATGAACAGTTTTTTTCTTTAAAAAGAAGCGTTAAGGATTTATACATATGGACATCTGTGTCTTTTTTTCATTAACAGTATTTTTGACATATAATCCCAACTATTGTCACAGAAAAACGTCAAGGATGTATACGAGATTTGATTTGATTTTTTTCTATTGGTTTTTTTTTACCATGAAAACGCATTTTGGGTATAAAAGTGCGCAGGGTATGTTTCCTATTTCTTTCTTTATCTATTTTATGTATTTATTCTTTCGTATCAGATATAATGGAAGAAGCACTCGTGTGCCTTTTCACACCTAGTCCCCGTGTACATGCGGTTTTGTAAATTTGTCATCTGTTGCCACCGGCACACAATTGCCACTCCTTCAAAAAGTGGAACAGGTTTAACGTGTGCACAAGATGTTCTTACCACGGACAAGGCAATTTTGAAAACAAAAATTATACCTATCACCCCCACCCAAGGTGGATGGCATGGCGGTTTAGACGCTCACCTACCCAACAAGTAACCTGTGAGATTCTGGGTTCGATTCCCGGCCTTACCCTTTCTTCCCAGTTTGGCGGGAAATCGAACTGAATGTCAAGTCTTTGAGAAGGAGTCTCTAAACCTGTCGGACCCGTGTACTTACGGACTTGTGCACGTCAAAAGAACCCACGACAGATGAAAATCGGAAAGAGCAAGGAGGTACCTCCCGACTGTCCTTGCGAAACTGGTAGGTTCAATTCCCAACTGTACGCCCGAAGTCGGAATGCAGCTACCTTAATGGTGTGCAAAAACCGGCCGCACACGCAAAGATCTCACTATTGGTGAACGTCGGAGCTCTAGCTGAGGAACGAAAAGAAAACCACACCCATTTTACCACTTCTGCTGCCATATGACAATAGCCACTAACTGTAGGAAAAGAGTAACGATTATACGGTAAGCTTAATGAGTTCTTGAGCCAACATTACTTTTGTCTTTGCTTTTGCTGTGTAAAATGCTAACTGCCATCAAACGTACCAGGCTTTGTTTAATATTAACCCTGCTTTGGAGACCATTTTTCTATGCCCTGCTTTGCCAAAAGCGTTACTAAGATTCTAAAATGTCATTTTAGTTAAAATCCCGATTGTCAGTGCTGCTAATCTACGAACTTGATTAACCAATGCCTAAATGTGTCAAAATCAGATCTGTCTGTCAAAAATGCTGTAACGATGGTTCATATGACAGTTTTCACTATGTTTTCCAATCATAAACCAATGCCTAAAGCAAATCAGTGTAATCATTTTTTTGGTCGTGAAAAGATATGCTTAGTGGTCTTTAAACAACAACTATTTTCTTGATAGAATAAGAACTCACTTCGTTTGTAACGACGAGTTTTTGTGATAAAATCATTGATACTTCGACGAAGTCTCTTGTTTTGGAGAGAAATGAATCTTTTTCTTTGTTAAAAATAACAATGACTCCCCATCATAGAAAAATGATACTTCTATTGATACAAATGGCCTTCTCCTGGGTAAAAAATACTTTTTATGATGAAAACAGTTTCTTGCTTTGAAAAAAACCCAGCTTCTTCGCAAAAAACACAACTATTTTCGTAATAGAATATCTTTGCATGATGAAACAGCTTTTTAATGAAAACAGTTTGTCTTCTTGATAAAAAAAAAATAATGTTAATGATAAAAGAGTGTCCATTTTCATGATAAAATGGTCCTTTTGAACCGTAAAAAATCTCTTTTCGTAGGGATGATTTTTCATAATAAAAAGACTCTTTTAAGGCCAAAAGTTACTTCTCTCTCTCTCTCTCTCTCTCTCTCTCTCTCTCTCTCTCTCTCTCTCTCTTCTCTCTCTCTCTCTTCTTTCTCAAATGACGGCTTTGACAAAATTGCTCTCGCGTTGGCATAACTCTTCTTTTTTTTTTCTTTTTTCTCTTTTAAAATCAATAACTATATCTTACCGTGATATATAAGCAAAAACTTCCAGTTTCTTTCGACACGCGGCAATATTGCCTAATATAATTCATAAACAATCATCTATAATTCTAACTACACCAGTATCTATAGTGTACCAGTGGTCTAGAGGCAAGGCACTCGTCTACAAAGTGACAAGTCGGAGGTTCGATCCGTGGGTGAACCCGAACTTTTTCCTCCATCCACTAGACCTTGAGTCGTGGCCCACGTACTAATCTTTCGAATGAGATGATAAACCGAAGTTCTGTGTACGACATCCATTTCGCCCATGTAAAGAACCCACGGCAACAAGACAGCTGTCCCTTGTAAAATTCGATGCAAAAAAAGGCACTCACGTGGGGAAACAAGTACACTCCCAGACACGTAGAGAAAAAAAGGTAGCGCCTCTCTTGTGACTTTGCGCTCTCCTTAGACAGCAGCAGCCCGAATTTTATACAAAGAAATCCGCTGTAACTAAGAGAGAGGTATACAACACAATAAATACAATACAATACAATAAATACAATACAATATAGTACAACTCTGGTTTGTCATCTCTCTTATCAGTGTGAAAATCAACACGCACACAGCTACACCCAGCACTTTTCCATACACCGCAAAGCCACTAACTGAACCCACAAGGGATGAAATAATTACAATATAGCTCTCGTCCTTGCGCACACCTAGCACTGTTGCTTCCAGAACTGTACTATTTTTAGGATGGCCCAAAGGGGGATAACTTGAGGTTACCACAATCCCTAAATCGGATAACTCCGCTGGGACTGTAATATGATATCAAGCTACGGGTGAAACAAATGAAAGAATACAATCCTCCCCTACGTAGGTAGCCAACAACTAACTACATTCAAGAACTTTCCGTCACTGGGCTTTTTTGTTTTAAATCTAAGAATACGCGTTGATATTCACGCTTTAGACAGCCATACTCCGTGTTCGGGAAATGGCCCACAAGTCAATAGTTAACCACTGAAAAAGAAAAGATAAAAAGTTTCCGCTGTGCTGATCAGGAACGGCGTCAGACCTTGAAGATGAATTAGCCAAGACTACATTGTGGAACTAACCTTCTGTCACTTCCAAGGCTAATACGGTTCACTGGTGTGTGTTTGTTCACGATTTTCCCTGAAGCATTACCACGACCAACCACAATGGTCATTTCGCCGCTGTGGACTTTTCCGCGTGGAATCCAGAATGTCAGAAAGTGGACGTTTTCGCTATATGCAAAAGCGAGTCAAGCAATAAGAACAATAACCCACGGAGGCCATAAAACAAATAAAAAAGCATGGTACCAGGAGGGGAGGGGAGGAGGGGTAAAACAAATCAGGTGTGGAAGCTTCAACACGAAGCTGACAGGGGGTCAAAGAGTCAAGTCCTGATTAAGCTATTAACCTCCGATACGTTGTTCTTTCCTGTCTTCTCTCTCTCTGTCTGTCGCTGGCGATCATGGTTTTGCAGTTGCGTTTCTTACTGGTTTTTGTTACTATGTTCGTATTGTTTTTGGAGACGTTGTTGTCACTGGCTTACTGTTTTTGCTGGGGTTCGGGGGTTG
>CM054140.1:46242894-46245394 GCA_028751875.1 Rapana venosa | reverse complement strand
AGAAGAAGAAGAAGAAGAAAGAAGAAGAAGAAGAAGAAAAGAAGAAGAAGAAAGAAACAGACAGATGGGGTAGACAGACTGAAATATACTCTCCCCCCCCACCCCACCCCCCATGAAGGAGTGATCAAGAGACAGACGGATAGACAGATTACATGACGGAAGGGTAGGAAGATCACAACAGATGAGAGAGTGAAAAACAGACAGTACAGATAGACAGATTACACCTGGTATGAGAGTAAAACACACACACACACCAAAACAACAGGCGGACAGGTAGACATTACACTCGATGAGAGAATGAAAAATAGTACAAATAAAAACAAACAGGTAGACAGATTACATTTGGTGTGATGATGTGAAAAACAAACAGGTACACAGATTACACCTGATGTGTGAGTGAAAAACAGATGGGTAAACAGATACAACTTTTAAAGGAGTTTTAAAAAAACACCTGATAAAAAGAGTACACCTGGTATGGGAGTAAAAGACAGACAGATGGGTAGAAATGGGTAGAAACAGATGGGGGACGGGATAGCCTAATGGTTAGAACATTGCGCTCGCAATCTGACGGGTTCGATTCCAGTTCAAGGGGACATTTTCCCCTGGAGTTAACATCAGTGCAAACTCCACTCTCCCCAAAAGTCCTTCGGAGGAGACTATAAATCGAGGCCCCGTGTGCGAACGCACGCAGGACATCTTGCGCACACGTTAAATCCTGTTCCGCTTTTCGTAAGAGTAGGCCATTGTGTGCCGGTGGGAATATATGACAGAATTTACAAAACCGCATACACACGGGGACTTGATGTAAAAAAAAAAAAAAAGTACATAAGTGCTTATTCCATTATCCTCGATATAAAGATATTTTTTTTAATTTTTAAATGTTACACCTGATGAGAGACTGAAAAACAGACGGACAAAGACAGATTACATCTGATGAGGAAGTGAAAAACAGATGTATGTATGTATGTATGTTTGTCCGTCGTGTTCGACGATGACCTCCAAAACAGCAGAGGAGGCAGCTGCTGTTTCGGAAATTGGGCAGAAATTTGATTATAGTGGAGATGCCTTGCCCACAGTACAGATAGACAGATTGCACCTGGTGAGAGTGAAAAACAGACAGGTAGACATTTTACACCTGGTGAGAGAGTGAAAAACAGACAGGTAGACATTTTACACCTGGCGAAAGAGTGGGAAAAAACATTCATAGATGGAGAGAAGAAGAAGAGAAAAAGAAAGAGAGAGAGAGAGAGAGAGAGAGAGAGAGAGAGAGAGAGAGAGAGAGAGAGAGAGAGAGAGAGAGAGAGAGAGAGAGAGAGAGAGAGAGAAAGAGAGAGAGAGAGAGAGAGAGAGAGAGAGAGAGAGAGAGAGAGAGAGAGAGAGAGAGAGAGAGAGAGAGAGTTTTTTATATCGAGGATAATGGAATAAGCATTCATGTGCTTTTCTACATATAGTCCCCGTGTGATGCGGTTTTGTAAATTTTGTCATCTGTTCCCACCGGCACACAATGGCCTAATCTTTCGAAAACCGGAACAGGATTTAACGTGTGCACAAGATGTTCTGCATGCGTTCGCACATGGAGCCTCGGTTTATAGTCTCATCCGAAGGACTTATACCAAGAGAGAGAGAGAGAGAGAGAGAGAGGAGAGAGAGAGAGAGAGAGAGAGAGAGAGAGAGAGAGAGAGAGAGAGAGAGAGAGAGAGGAGAGAGAGAGGAGTGTGTGTGTGTGTGTGTGTGTGTGTGTGTGTGTGTGTGTGTGTGTGTGTGTGTGTGTGTGTGTGTGTGTGTGTGTGTGTGTGTTGTGTGTGCGCGTGCGTGCGTATGTGCGTGCGCGTGCGTACACGCGTGCGTTCGTGTGTGTGTGTGTGTGTTTGCGTGCGCGCCCGCGCAAGAAAGAGAGGCAGACAGCTAGACAGACAGACAGACAGACCGAGAAGTAAGGAGAGAGAAAAAAAATCCTTAAAGACTAATACCAATGACTTGAACAACCAGCGCAGTGTAAAGAAACCCACAGCAATAATGCGCACCTGATAGCTGCGGGGATTATCACGTCAACATCAACTGAATTAATGAACTGGGGTACCCCCGACACTCCGAGGACAGTGCCAGGCCACTGACTAGGGGGGCTAACAGAAAGATATTAAAAATAAAAACACACAGGAGAAAAGAACAGAACAGACAAAACAGTCCTTCTTGATCATCAATAGACTCACTGTACAGCAGTATCGAAAGGGAAGGGGTGGGATAATAGCATTGAACTTGTGATCTGCTGGTAAATAAGTGCATGAGTTCGACTTTTCGCCAAGATGTTCATTCCATTAATTCCCTCCCCCCACCCCCACCCCCTGAAGTTAACATTGATACCGGCATTATTCCCATGCAGGGCCTTCGAGTGTGCATATTTCTGTACGCAAGTAAAACGTGGACCATAACAGCAGACATATAAAAGAAGGATAAAGGCAAACGGAGATGAGGAGCTTTCGCAAACTCACTGGTATCTCAT
>CM054140.1:46232894-46237894 GCA_028751875.1 Rapana venosa | reverse complement strand
ATATCCTCACCCGAAAAGTAGCGCCCATATCACCACTCAAGGTCTAGTGGATCGGAAAAAATGTTCGTTCACAAACGGGGATCGAACCTACAACTTCTCGCTTTCATAGACAGGTGCGTGACATCTAGACCACCGATCCACTCTTTAATGTCATAAACAAACAACAGCAGTAACTGTTTTTACCCAGGTTGGGTCCAAGAACGACCGGTTTCAGTACATTCCAGGAATTAACTCCGCGGTCAAAAACAAAAGGAGGGTGTACTTCATTCTCCCGCACCTGAAAATGGAGACCCCTCCACAAAAACAAGACCCTACAGTTTTGAGGTAATACCCTGCCTTGCTCTTATCTCACTGACTTCGCATAAACATGGCCCCTCTGTGTACCCCGTACTTAGATCGATCTCGGAAACTTCCCTGGTCCTACGCTTTGATCCTTCTGGCAGATCGTGAAATATTTCGAACTTGAAGCGAATTCCTTGCTGTGCTGGTGTTGATACTTTTCACTGAATGTAGGACGTTAGAGCTGTGAACTGCCCTCCTGTCTTCACTGACTGTCTGCTCGCCTGCTCGCTTGCTCGCTTGCTCGCTCGCTTGCTTGCTTGCTTGCTCGCTTGTTGATTTGGGGTTGGGTGGGTAGCTAGGACAGTTGGTGGTTGGGTGTAAGTAGTGGGTTGGTTGATCAGTTGGGCCTGTTATAGGGGAACTTGCATCCTGCGTGGTTTTTAGCTGGTCTATTCTAAGGATTGACTGGCCAGATGCTTTTTCTTTCTTTCTTCTAAATGTGCTTCCAAGTGTTGTAATGGAGAGGTACGTGGTAAGCAAAACATACACAAATTGGTTATTGTACTCTCTCTCTCTCTCTCTCTCTCTCTCTCTCTCTCTCTCTCTCTCTCTCTCTCTCTCTTCTCTCTGTGAGTGTGTGTGAGTGTGTGTGTGTGGTGTCGCATGCACACGATCACACAGACGCACACACACACACATTCACCCCTCCCACCACCCCCCACCCCCACACATACACTAAACACAAACCTTCAACCAGAACCACGCAATCGATGTTGACAAGCCTAACGACCCGGGCAAGGAGCAGAGGGCTATTGATGAAGGAGGGTCAGATCACGGTGAAGTACTACTCTACACTACAGGACCAAGGGCTCGGTGAGGCCTTTAGCGAGGGCGAAGACAGTCATGGCTAAATTAATCATGAAGTTGACAGGCGACTTTTCCTCCCCCCAGACTGTTCAGCTAGTGAAGGTATACTGTTGTGTTGGGTTCAATGGTCTTGTTGATGGCTGGCCTATAGCAATTGTGGTGGAGTGAAGGGGCTGTGTAGCTGAGTGGTGGTTAGTTATCTTTGAAGTATTACCGCCGCTTTTATTACTGCTAATACAGCTGTTGTTATTAGTATCATTAGCATCATCATCATATCTTTATTATTGTTATTATTATTAGCATCACCATCAGCAGCAGCAGCAGCAGCATCATCGGTGTTGTTATTATCATTATCTTATTTATTTTCTACTTCTATGAGTGTTTTTGACTCTCTCTCTCTCTCTCTCCTCCTCTCTCTCTCTCTCCTCTCTCTCTCTCTCTCTCTCTCTCTCCGTGTGTATGCATGTGTATGTATGTGTGTGCGCGCAGGCGCGTGTAAGTGTGTGTGCGCGTGTGTGTATGTGCGTGCGTGCGTGCGCGTACGGGCGTGTGTGCGTGCTTGCGTGCATGCGAGCATGGGTGGATACCACAAGAGAATTACTGGCCATTTGAAGAAAGAGAGAGAGAGAGAGAGAAAAGAGAGAGAGAGAGAGAGAGAGAGAGAGAGAGAGAGAGAGAGAGAGAGAGAGAGAGAGAGAGAGAGAGAGAATTACCGACCATTTTAAAAACAGACAGACAAACAGAGAACAGACGGGTTCTACAACAGGAATAGGATTAAAGTGTTATATATATATATATATATATAATATATATATATATATATATATTATATATATATATATATATATATATATAGATAGATAGATAGATAGATAATATATATATATATATATGTATGTATGTATGTATAGATAGATAGATAGATAGATATAGATAGTGTAGGATAGATAGATAGATAGATAGATAGATAGATAGATAGATAGATAGATAGATAGATAGATAGATAGATAGATAGATATGCATTATGTATGTATGGCTATATGAAGAAAAAGACCCGGCAATAAGTTGTGTAAGAAAAAGATTATACTCTGATATGCATGAACATCTCCCCAATAAATGTGTATCTTTCTCAGTGCGTTCATCTATCAGCAGCATAACACACATCTCGCAACAGACAGAAGTGATATAGTGGAATCTGCTGCTGCTGCTGCTATTACTACTGCTGCTGCTACTACTACTTCTACTACTACTACTACTACTTCTACAACAAATACTACTGCTGCTGCTGCTACTACTACAACAACTAACTACTACTACTACTAAATACTACTACTTCTAACTACGACTACCACTAATTACTACTTTTACTAACTACTACTACTTCCAACTACTACTAACTACTACTATTACTAGCTACTACGACTACTACTTACTACTACTACTACTACTACTACAGTGTAGTAGCTACTTTTCACACACACAAACACACACACACAAACACACACACAAACACACACACACATACACACCCACACACACTACACTACACTCTAACCGTCAAATCCTAGGTGTGTGCATTTCATCTTCAACGCATGATTTCTGAAAATAAAAGATTTTTCATCATTTCATTTTGCAGTTGCTATGTTATTTTCCTCTTCTCCAGTCAACCCCGATTCGCAAAACCTTACCTTCCTCAACGCATATTTGTACCATTTACTTTCAAAACAATCCTCAAACAAACATATCAACATCTGCATTCAATACGCAATCGATATTTCTTTATTTTTTTGTATTCTTTTATATCGAGATAATAGAATAAGCACTCGTGGGCTTTTTTCTACATGCACTCCCCGTGTTTACGCGGTTTTGTAATTTCTGTCAACTTTTCCCACCAGCACACAATGGCCTACTCTTCCGAAAAGCGAAACAGGATTTAACGTGTGACAACCTGACTGACCTAGGGGCAGGGGGGGGTATGGACGTTGGTGGGTCAGGTCAGGGTGAAGCAGCGCTGGAAGACCAAGCCCGGTGACTGGAAGAAGGGCAGTGTCATCACTAAGTCATGAAGCTGACCAGCAACCCCCCCCCCTCTCCCTCTCTCTCTCTCTCTCTCTCTCTCTCTCTCTCTCTCTCTCTCTCTCTCTCTCTCTCTCTCTCTCTCTCTCTCTCTCTCTCTCTCTCTCTCTCTTTCTCTGTGCGCAGTAATCCGTTTCAGCAGGATGGGAGGAGGTACTCTGGGTTTATAGGACCATGAATCTGTGACCGGCGTTGCGTGTGGAACGGTCATTAATTGGGTGGGGTTTTCTCTAGTGGTTTATTCTCTTCATTTAGTGTTATTATTCTCTTTCTGTCGGACGCGGTTGGTTTTTGTTGGGGTTTTGTTGTTTGTTTGGTTGTTGTTGGGGTTTTGTGGTTGTTGTTTTTAACTTTTTACCTAAGCGCCAATGCCTATGTCTCTCTTTATCTATGTCTCTCTTTGCCTTTATCTCTCTCTCTCTCTCTCTCTCTCTCTCTCTCTCTCTCTCCCCCTTTCTCTCTCTCCCTCTCGCTCGCTCGCCCGCCTGCTCCCCCTTCTCTCTCTTATTTTATTATCATATATATTCCTAAGGGCGGGACTGGATGTAAAAAAGCACATGGGTGCTTATTTTGTTATCTCGAAATAAAGAATTTGTCATTGTCTCTCTCTCGCCCACCTGCTCTCTCTCTCTCTCTCTCTCTCTCTCTCTCTCCTCTCTCTCTCTCTCTCTCTCTCTCCTCTCTCTCTCCTCTCTCTCTCTCTCCTCTCATCACACACACACACACACACACACACACCACACCACACCATCACTCGGGGACGGGATAGCCTGATGGTTAGAGTGATGCGCATTGCGTTCATGGTCTGCTGACCCAGGTTGAAATCTCGTTCAAGAGGACTTTTCCTCTAGAGTTAACATCAGTGCTGACTCCACTCTCCCCAAAAGTCCGGGTGAGGCTATAAACCGAAGTCCCGTGTGCGAACGCACGCAGAACATCTCGCGCACACCTCAAAACCTGTTCCGCTTTTCTGAAGAGTATGCCACTGTGTGCCGGTGGGAACGGATGACAAAATTTACGAAACTGCAAACACACGAGGATTGGATGAAAAAAAATATTAAAAAGCACAAGAGTGTTTATTCCATTATCCTCGAAATAAAAGAATAAACACACACACAAACTTACACACACCCGCACACACACATAGATGTATTTATTTATTTATTTTATTTATTCTTCTATATCGAGGATAACTGTTAATTGTGCGCGTGTGTGTGTTTACATTTGAATTTGTAAAAATCTATTAATCGTAACTGGCTGCATGTGAAAGAATGGGATGAATGAGAGCGCTTTGATTTGTTTTTTGCAAGATTTAGCGCTGTATAAATTCCATGTATTATTATTATTATTATAATGGAATAAGCACTCATGTGCTGTTTTACATCCAGTCCCCGTGTGTATGCGGTTTTGTAAATTTTGTCATCTGTTTCCACCGGCACACAATGGCCTACTCTTCCGAAAAGCGGAGCAGGATTTAACGTGTGCGCAAGATGTTCTGCATGTGTTCGAACACGGGGCCTCGGTTTATACACACACAAAGATACACACAGACACAGACAGACAGACAGACAGACACACACACACACACACACACACACACACACTTCTGTCTTCCTTTCCAACCTGTTTGGGTGTATAATTATTATGTCTGTCTCTGTCCTTCTCTACGTCTGTTTCTTTCCCCTGTCACTTTTTCCAGCCCCCCTCTTCCCCTACCCAACTCCCACCACCACCACACAACCAAAATTTTAGAATCCCAACAACAACAACAAGAC
>CM054140.1:46217894-46225394 GCA_028751875.1 Rapana venosa | reverse complement strand
GGGATTTTCCCCCAGGATATACGGGAGTGCTGACTCCACTACCCTTATCTCTGTAACTGTCTTCATCTGTACACTCCATCCCGTTCCCTTCGTTCAGCCGCAGATACTTTGTGCTTTCGAACACCCAGATTCAAACAAACCACTGTTGGCCGTCGCTCCTTCTCTGTTTCTGGTCCATCCACCTGGAATGACCTCCCTCTTTCACTTCGCCAAAAGCCTTCACTTGATACCTTCAAATCCAGCCTCAAAACACACTTATTTCCTACCTGAGACTTTCCCCCCAAATATCTGTCCCTAATTTTCAACAGCATCTTTCACCTTCTAAGTGTTGTTCCGAGTGTGTGTGTGTGTGTGTGTGTGTGTGTGTGTGTGTGTGTGTGTGTGTGTGTGTGTGTGTGTGTGTGTGTGTGTGTGCGTGTGTGTGCGTGTGTGTGCGTGCATGCGTGCATACGTGCGCGCGCATGGTTTTTGAAATCTGTTGTTCATTATGTTTAAGGAGAGTTGCATGCCTGTAAATGATTGAGTGCAAGCGCTTCGATTTGTTTGTTTTTTTACAAGATTCAGCGCTATATAAATTCCATATATTATTATTATTATTACTACCCTGAAAGTCTTCCACCTGAGACTATTAACTGAGGCTCCGTGTGGGACGCACGCAAAACATCTTGCGCACATGTTGAAAACCCGTTCTGCTGATCGAAAGAGTAGACCATACGTGCCAGTAGGAACGGTGATATATATATATATATATATATATATATAGAGAGAGAGAGAGAGAGAACTCTGAACTCTGAACATTTTCTGGAGAGAGAGAGATATAGATAGATAGATAGATAGATAGATAGATAGATAGATAGATAGATAGATAGATAGATAGATAGACAATAGATAGATAGATAGATAGATAGATAGATAGATAGGTAGGTAGGTAGGTAGGTAGATAGGCAGGCAGGCAGGCAGACAGACAGATAGATAGATAGATAGATAGATAGATAGATAGATAGATAGATAGATAGACAGATAGATAGATAGATAGCCAGACAGAGAGACAGACAGACAGAAGGACGGACGGACAGACAGTCAGACAGATAGATAGATATGGTGTTCAGACACCATTCACAAAGCTGGAATGCGGCTACCTTAATTGTGGGTAAAAACGGTCGCAGATACAAAAATCTCACCAGCAGTAAAACTCGGAACGCTAGCTGAAGAACGGGGAGGAAAAACCAGTATAATATGCACAGGCCATGTGTTTCTGTTTGGGTTAGTTTATTCCAAAACATTGTTAACGGGATGACGATTTTCAGAAATAAAATCATACATTGATGATTGTAGTAAAACAGTACGGCAGTTCAGTAAACGTTTCCATGATTATCCAGCAAATTATTTGTCATAATTATAGATTAAGCCTATCCTTTTAGGCTCGAGTTTGAAAGATGACGATCAGCCCACATGTCCACAACAAAATGCGCATTAGTCTGTGTAGAAAAGAAGCACCGAAATTCAGTCCACACTCTCTCATACAAACAGTGAACAGATTGAAAGGTGTACCTGCGCACGTTTATGCATTACGCCCTCTCATTCTCTGTCTCTCTGTGTTTGTCTCTCTCTCTCTCTCCCTCTCTCTCTCACACACACACACACACTACAGGCCAGACCCAATCGCGCGCGCACGCACGCACGCACACACACACACACACACACACACACACACACACACACACACACACACACACACGCACACACACACAACTGGGCACACACACACAGAGTTGCGGCTGAGAAGAAAGGAAAGAAAGAAAGAGACCCCCGACTCTGTGCGCCCTGGCCTGGGCTAACCTTTTTACCATTCCACACCAGCGCACACGGCAAGCAAGCCACTGGTCCGCCCGCCAGCCAAGCTAGGCTAGGCTAGCTCCCTCACTTCACTACACCTGTATGGCCCCGTTTTTTAACTTACCTGTCAATACAGGTAAGCTGTGCCTTCAGTGTGTGGATGTCACCTATGCATACTGGAAGGTGTCGTCAAAATTCCGCGATTGGCATGAAAGAGCAACGTGTGTATATATACGCCTGTGGGAAAATAAGTGAGAAAGTGCTGTTGTGTTGAGGCTTCGCTGAGTGTTTTTGATCATGGATTTTGTATGTGAACTAGTCAAGAGTTTTTCAAACGTCAGCAGCTGATTATTTTACTGTGAGGCGCCGTAACGTACTGCGTTTTTGCGTGTGTTGATGACATCATATTCAAACATAATCGTAAAGTTTTTTATTCATGTGTTCTTTATCGATTTCTTGTAGAAACTATTTTTGGCAGAAACCTGTGGTCACATTGACTGCAGGATATAAATATCCGCTGATCCTTATAATCTTTTAAGTGTGTTTCTTTACGTGCGCAACAAGTGTACACCCCGCTATGAGGGCGAAGATTAAGTGCAGCGAGCTTAGAAATCTACCAACTAAACTCACAATGGCAAAACCGTCAGTTTTTAATAGACTCTTCCAGGTAAAGAAAATATTCCACTCGGTAACTGAGCGTGTAGCGTCGTGTTGTTAAGCCCTCGCCAAGATGGCGGCCGCCACAGTCTCGGGAAGATCCCAACCTCTGACAGCAGTGGTGCTACAAAACCCTCGGGTGGCGATCGGGGCGGGGGGTACAGCAGCGCGGGTCACATCTACCCCCCGGGGTCTACCCTTAGAGATCTGACCTGGGACGAGAAGGTGAGAACATTGAAAGATTTTGTGGCCACCTACAGACTGCCGTTAGTGGCTCGTGTGAGGAGCGGTGATCTGTCCAAGTTTCTACCCCCCTGTAAACCTGGCCAGGACAACGTGGTTCAAATCCACGAGGTCAGGAGGCGGAAGATCGTGTTGGCCCGGCGGTTGCAGTGGGAGAAACGTCAGAATGATTACATTGTGTCCGGGGAGCATGTCGAGGTGCCCGCTTCTTTCAGAGGTGAGGGCAGTGTCTGTGTGTGTGTGTGTGTGTGTGTGGGGGGGGGGGGGGGGGGGGGGGGGGGGGGGGGGGGGGGGGGTGGGGGGGTGGGGGGGTGGGTGGGGGTGTGTGTGTGTGTTGTGGGGGGTGTGATGTGGTGGAGGGGTGTGGGTTGTGGTTGGGTGGGGGGTGGTGGTTGGTGTGGTGGTTGTGTGGTGTGTTGTAATGAGGGGGGGGGGGGGGGTATGTGTGGAGTGGTGTATGTGATGATGACGATGATGATGATGGTGTGGTGGATGTTTGTGGTGTGGTGGTGGGTGTGGTGGGTGTGTTGTTTGTGTGAGGGTGTTGTGGGTTTGTGTTGTGTGTGTGTGGCGCGCGCGTCGCGCGCGTGGTGGTGTGGTGTTGTGGTGTGTGTGTGTTGTTGAGGGGGGGGGGGGGGAGTATGTGTGTGAGTGTGATGATGATGATGATGAGACGATGACTGATGATGGTGGTGGTGGTGGTGTGTGGTGTGTGTTGCGTGAGTGGTGTGATATGATGGTGGTGATTGTGGTAAAGGTTGAGGGTGCGTGTGAATGTGTGTGTGTGCATGTGCGTGCTCGTGTGTATGCATATGTGTGAGTCTGTGCGTGTGTGCATGTGTGTGTGCATGCACGCACGCGCGCGCGTGTGTGTCTGTATGTGCGTGTTTTACATTCTTTTTACCACTTATGAAGATACACCCAACTGGGTTGTCCCAAGTAGGTAAGATAAAGCACAATCTTGACCCCGCACACACTGTTCCATACACACCAATTTCCTTCCTTATCTTGAGCCATTGTAAGCTTGTCATACAGCTGTTAAATCCAGGTATACGGTACCCACGGCTATATACGGGTTACATGTACCCGTGGTGTCTGTAGTATATATAACAGTCCTAGCGAACCCTCAAAATAGCTTCTGCACCTCGGGTGTTTCACTTTCAGCTTATTGGGGAAAGTTTGCTAACGTTGGTCAGTGTTTGCGGTAGATTAAGGGCCTGCTTCACTTACTTGTTCTCCGTGTGTGTTTGTTCGTGTGTGTGCGTGTGTGTGTGTGTGTGCGTGCGTGTGCGTGTGTGTGTGGTGTGTGTGTGTGTGTGTAGTGTGTGTGTGTGCTGTGTGTGTGTGTGTGTGCGTGTGTGTGTGAGTGTGTGTGTGTGTGTGTGTAGTGTACTGTTGTGTACTGTACTGTACTGTAGTGAGTGTGTGTGTGAATGTAGTGTGTGTGAGAGTCTCTCTCTCTCTCTCTCTCTCTCTCTCTCTCTCTCTCTGCTACACTCACACACGCACTCACACTCACAAACACACACACACACGCAACACACACATACACACACAGAGTCTCAATGACATCTAGCGTGGATAGACTTAAAATTCAACAAAAACAACAACACACACACGCGGACGCACACGCACAGACAGACAGAGAGAGGGGGGAGGAGAGAGAGCGAGAGAGAGAGAGATAGAGAGAGAGAGAGAGAGAGAGAGAGAGAGAGAGAGAGAGAGAGAGAGAGAGAGAGAGAGAGAGAGAGAGAGAGAGAGAGATCTAATATCTTATGTGGAAAGACGTTAATTGAAAGTGCAGGAAAGACAACAACAACTACTACAACTTCTACCACCACCACCACCACCACCACCACAACCATTGCTTATTCTTCATAATCTTCTCCTTCTTCTTCTCCTCCTCCTTTTTCCTTTTCTTCCTCTGCGTTTTCTCCTCCTCCTCCTCCCACAACTACCACTACCACCACCACCAGTACTACTACGACAACGACGATGACAACGACGACGACACTTTCAAAAGACCAACCTAAGCCTGGACTCTGCCCACCCCTAATCCTTTTGTTTGATCGATATTCTGAGTTCGTGTACTCGAACTGTTACACCCAGGGTACCCATTCTCTCTCTCCCTCCCTCCCTCTCTCTCTCTCTCTCCTCTCTCTCTCTCTCTCTCCTCTCTCTCTCTCTCTCTCTCTCTCTCTCTCCTCTCTCTCTCCTCTCTCTCTCTCTCTCCCTCTCTCTCTCTCTCTCTCTCTCTCTCCTCTCTCTCTCCTCTCTCTCTCCTCTCTCTCTCTCTCCTCTGCAGCTGCTGCTATAGGTACTGAAGATGCTGATGGCGATGATTATATAGATGCTGAAGAGGATGATGGGGATGATGATAACTAGAAGATATTGGGTGTGATTCTATGTGCTTGCTTTTCTGTAATGATGTCTACCACACCCCACACCCCCCCTTCCCAAAATATGTTTTGTATAGTAGCCCAAGACCGAAGAACAATAAAACTTTTCAGTGTTCAATGGTCTCTCTCTCTCTCTCTTCTCTCTCTCTCTCTCTCTTCTCTCCTCTCTCTCTCTCTCTCTCTCCTCTCTCTCTCTCTCGCTCTCTCTCTCTCTCTCTCCTCTCTCTCTCTCTCTCTCTCTCTTCTCTCTCTCTCTCTCTCTCTCTCTCTCTCTCTCTCTCTCTCTCTCTCGCTCTCTCTCTCTGTTGCCAGTTAATCCACCCTGTGCACTCCACATCCAAAGCAGGTACAGAGAGAGGGAGGGAGGGTGTGATGAAAGGGGTGAAGGGATGGGTTTGCCGGTTTGGCTGTTTGGTGAAGGTGTTTGTTGAACTGATTCACCCCCTGTTGCTCTGTGATTAGGGATGTTTCTTAGATGCTTATCTGTCCCGTCATTTTGCCTGCTTTACTGTTTGGCTGTCTGTCTGTCTCTATGTCGTATATCTGGGGACGGGATAGCCTGGTGGTTAGCGTGATGCGCTCGTGATCTGCTGACCCGGGTTCGATTCCCGTTCAAGAGGATTTTTTCCTCTGGAGTTAACATCAGTGCCGCCTCCACTCTCCCCAAAAAGTCCTTCGGATGAGACTGTAAACCGAGGTCCCGTGTGCGAACGCACGCTGAACATCTTGCACACACGTTAAAACCCGTTCCAATTTTCGGAAGAGTAGGCCACTGTGTGCCGGTACGGTGGGAACGGATGACAACATTTACAAAACCGCATACACACGAGGACTGGATGAAAAAAGCACACGAGTGCTTATTCCATTATCCTCGAAATAAAAGAATAAAAGGGGAAAAATATATATATATCTGTCTTTCTTTCCCTCCCTTTCTTGTGTCTGTCTCTGTCTGTCTATCTGTCTGTCTCTCTGTCTCTGTCTGCCTCTCTCTGTCTCGCTCGCTCTCTCTCTCTCTCTCTCTCTCTCTCCTCTCTCTCTCTCCTTCTCTCTCTCTCTCTCATCTCTCTCTCTCTCTCTTCTTCTCCTCCTCTCTCTCTCTCTCTCTCTCTCTCTCTCTCTCTCTCTCTCTCTCTCTCTCTCTCTCTCTCTCTCTGCATAAGAAATGATCACACAGTCTATCCTAATTTATCTCTGCAATCGCATCCGCAAAAAATCGGCGATTCCGAAAACACACACACACACACACACACACACACACTCACAGAACTACTTTGGTTCTAAGACAAAAAGGGTGGTGGTGTCTTTTTGTACATAATAAGCTTGCGCCGTTCAAAACACATAGAAATCAAACACACGCCGTAACAAAGTGGATAACAAAAGGTATATGACAATGTCGCAAATATACATAACAACTCAATCACAGCTGGAAAATACGCAGACACGGAGATGCAAAGAAATCCAATACACGCGTGAACTTAACCAAAGGTGATATGCCATTAAAGACAAAGACATCGCAACTAATGCCCATGACAAAAATGGCACAGCTGCAAAATTATGTCACGACCTCGTGACAGCTGCATTATAAGTAGAATTCGAGGAGCAAAGCAAAAAAAGAACGAACAACACACACACACACACACAACACACACACACACACACCACACACACACACTCACATCACTCACACACACACACAACACACACTCACACACACACACACCATCACACACACACCCCACACACTCACACACACACCACACACATCACTCACACACACACGCACGCACACACACACACACAACACACACACACACTCACACACACACACACATCACTCACACACACACTCACTCAACACACACACCAACACCACACAACACACACACGCACACACACACACACACACACAACCACACACACACACACACACAGAAAACAGATTCGCAAGAACTGCAGCTAAGAGGGCATACATTTTGTGTGCAAAGTTAACTTTCCTAAAGTTACAAAACCCCCATAGATCTATAATTATTTCAGCTCTATAAAAAGAAAGTGAACCCAAAACATTACTGTTTTAATACAGTACCATACACGGCTATGGTAAAGATAAACAACACACCCTTGCTTTCTGGGAGGGAAATCGATTTGTATGTGACGTCCACATACCGTACCCACCCCCACACCTCGTCCCTCCCCCCACCCCACCCCACCCCAGTCCCACTTCCTCCTTCCAACTGTTCAGTGGTAATCAGCTTTACAAGGCAGACACGGATGCAATGCGATTTTCAGTCAAGTAGTTTCATGCTGGCTGACTAACCAGCAGTTTTTTAACCGTTCATTTGCAATCCCGTTTCCATGGTTTTAGTGC
>CM054140.1:46205394-46210394 GCA_028751875.1 Rapana venosa | reverse complement strand
AAGCCATATAGCGCTGCGGCGCGGTAACAACGATATCGAACGCGACGCCATAACAATGACATGGAAACCATGGCAGTGGTGGTATGTACATCAAGATTCGATACATTATTGTCTGTGTCTCAATTTTCAAACCAGCCTTTCCTTTTCCAGTCTACAGCCAGCGAAGTCAGCCCATGTAAGACCGGATCAGGTCCCGAAGATGATGTAACTCCTGCTCAGCACTCGCCACCACTGTCTCTGTGTGTTGTGTGTTAGTACACTGTTTCCCTTTACGAAGTCTGGCAAGCCTGACACGTTCTTCTGGCAACATGTTTTTCTCTTCTTGCTTGATGTACCAGAACACACACTTAGATTCCTCGCCAGGATCTCCATTCCAAGAGTATTCCAGGATGATGTCATCTGATTCACACATTACAATGTTTTGATCAACCGAACTATGTACCACCACCTTTCGAAACCGTGTGTTTCTCTTGCTGTCCCTTAATCGACGCTGTACACGTTTGTCAGTTAGAGTAGACACATACTGTTTCACAATACCAGTATCAGTATCAGAGTCATCCACTGTGCAGCCAACTGTCAGCTCTTCCTGCACATCAGGCGCCTCAGAAGACACACCGATCTTGTTGTCTGTTGCTGGATCACACAGTAGAACAAGTGAATCTGGTGTGGCTGAGGCATTCAATTCACTGCTGACACATAGTTCTGTGTACACACTGGTTTGTTTTCCTTCTGTTTCCACATCGAGCAGGGAGTCAATGTTACACAAGACCGGCTCTTCCAAGACACTGTCATTGTCACATTGGCGACTTGCCTGTCTTTCTTGGTGTTGTCTACTTCTTTGAACATCGCGACGTCTTTGACAAGGGGGTTTCTTGCGATAGTACTGAACACGGAGTTACGGTTCAGCACCGGGTCCGCCATTTCTGTTGACACTGGCTTGTCAGCTGGCTTCATTCGCAAGACGAACACAACACTGCCGCTCTCCCCCGCGACTTTCCAACTCGATACGACGTTGTCGATCAGCAGGGCGTTTAAAGTTGTTATTACAGTAGCTGGAAGGCCAGTAACTGACATTTTGAAGCTAAAATGCAAAAATTTGCAGCAGCTTACTAACAGCACACCCGTTCAGTTCTCGTCCCGTCACGTCGTCGAGAGAGAGAGAGAGAGAGAGAGAGAGAGGTGGGAGAGTGGAGAGACAGACAGATACATAGACAGACAGACAGAGACAGAGAGAGACACAGACAGACAGAGAGTAGAAACGTTAGGGAAAAGGAACACCCCCCAAAAAAACAGTAGTGACTCATGCGCTGCGGTATGCATCCAAAGTTACGACTCCCATCTAATCACTGGTGGAAAGGGTAGCAGCCTACAGACTTAGGTGTGAGGGCAGAGCCAGGGTTGGAATAACACACATCGAGACGTGCAGCCACTCTGAAGTTAAGTCTCCATTCTAAAACAAGAAAACGAATAAATTCTGTTTAAACCAAACAACAGAAGCTCGTTTTATTTATTGATCTATTCAAGGGGAAAAAAATACGCGCGTGTGCACGCAGTACACATTTGTTGTATGCACCCGTAAGCACGTATGCGCATACACGTGCGTGTACATGCAAACATACTCGCAATATATATATATACCTATGTACACATATCTACGTACATGAACGCACGGGGACACACCATGCTATGCCTACACACACACACACACACACACACACCACACCACACCACACCACACCACAACACAAACTCAACCCAACCCAACCCACACACACACACACACACACACACACCACAACACACCACAATCCAACACCCCCACCCCCACCTGCCCCGCCCCGTCCCCCCCCCCCCCCCACCCCCCCACCCCCACCCCCCCACACACACACAAACACACGCGCGCGCTTACTAGTCCAGACTTGATAGAAAGATAGACAGTCTTTACAGTTCCATTGCAAAAGCAGACATGATCCTAGTCACACGAACAGAGCCAACATGTCTGTAAACGGCTTATCTATGCATAGCCCTGTTTCTCTAGAACTCTTCGATCTTATTGCTCTTTTCTTCTTCTTTACCCTCTGCGTTTTGTTTGGAAACCCGAAATATAGATAGATACATACATACATACATACATACATACATACATACATACATACATACATAGATATTTAGATAGATAGATAGATATTTAGATAGATAGATAGATATATATTTCTTCTCTCTAACCTTTTCCCAGGACCACCCTCCTCTGTGTCTCTGTCTCTCTGTCTGTCTCTCTGCCTCTCTCTCTCTCTCTCTCTTCTCTCTCTCTCTCTCTATCTCTCTCATCTCTCTCTC
Source organism: Rapana venosa (assembly GCA_028751875.1). Taxonomy (NCBI): domain Eukaryota; kingdom Metazoa; phylum Mollusca; class Gastropoda; order Neogastropoda; family Muricidae; genus Rapana; species Rapana venosa. The sequence goes on along the minus strand of CM054140.1, from coordinate 46,208,057 downwards.
TCTCTGTTGTTGTTGTTGTTGATAGTCCCTAGCGCAAGGGCCGGATGGGGAAAAAAAAGGAATACTTGCTCTGTAACCCTTGAAAATAAAGATCATTTCTCTCTTCTTCTCTCTCTCTCCTCTCTCTCTCTCTCTCTCTCTCTCTCTCTCTCTTCTCTCTCTCTCCTTTCTCTCACTCGTTTCTCTCACTCTCTCTCTCTCTCTCTCTCTCTCTCTCTCGTCTCTCTCTCTCTCTCTCCTCTCTCTCTCTCTCTCTCTCTCTCTCTCTCCTATCGTGAGGTGACTCGAGAAAAGACCAAGTATATTGTTAGGAGTAGTGGAAGATCGGAGAGATAGGATTGTATTCGATTCGGTGGGAGGTGGAGGACATGGGGTGAGGGGTTGGGGTGGGGAAGGAACGGGGGAGAGTATGTAGGGAGTGTAGACAAATCATGAACTTTCGTATAGTGTGTTATGTAGTGAAGGGGGGGATTATTATGACTATCGGAGACATGGAATGGTGTGTGTGTGTGTGTGTTGTGCGTGTGCGTGTGTGTTGTGTGTGTGTGTGTGCACGCGCGCGCGCGCGTGTTTGGGTGTGTGTGTGTATGTGTGTGTGTGTTAGCAGTCATGGGGTAGGGTATGTGAGTGTGCGTGCATGCGCGTGCGTGCGTGTGTGTCTGTTGTTCATTCTGTCGTCTGTCAATCGTTTGGTTGTACTACCGGTTGGTCAATCTGTTTTTTTACATGCGTGTCTCTGTGTAGTTGTATGAAGGAGAGAGAGAGACAGAGACAGACCGACAGACAGACAAACAGAAAGACGGGAGGGGGTGTAAATGTGTATGCTGTTAAATCCTACTGTATTTTCTAAACAGATCTCATGGTGCTTATACACTGCTCTCTTCATACAGTTTAATTTAAAGTTTCCATTATGTCAGTATGAGGCCATATTGTTTATTTCTGTGTTATTGCAGTTTCTTGTTGTTGAAAACAGATAGTGGAATTTCAGTGACTAACCTTTATTTCTGTTATTACAGTTTCTTGTTTATTTTCCTAAACGCATGCCGTACACATAACCTCGGTTTATCGTCTCATCCGAAAGACTCGCATACAGACCACCATTCATGATCTAGTGCAGGGTGGGGGAGGAAAATGGGTCCAAAGTGGGATCGAACCTCTTACTTCTCACTTTCTAGACGGGTTGCATTACGTTCAGACCACTGATCCACCTCTTCCTCAGTCTTCAACGAAGCTCTTTCTTCTTTTGCTTAAAACACGCTTCTTCAGTTATAGAAAGCGTTATAGGAACAATAACCACAGGGAAACAACACAAAGCTGTCATAGAGAAGAGGGGAAGTGGGGAAAGAGGCCATGAGCTTGCCTTAGAGACAGCAAACATGACGTTGTTGAATCAACAACGACGCAACGTTTCAGTAAGAGCTCTGGCTTTAAGGTTACATAATTGTGGACAAGAAAGAAAGGCGAGTTCAGAGACGGTATTGTGGATCATTGTTTCCTGCGTAACGCTCAGACTTTTTGATTACAGGCATTGTGTATAGCTCAAGACATAGTTTCTACTTGGCAAATGTCACAAAGAGCGATGAAATAACTGTCTAACAGAGACAGAGTGATGAATTCGGGTTCTTAAACATATATGCATGCATACATATTACACTAGGATCTCGAAGACTGTCCAGTACGCTGGGTTGTGATTTACAAGCATTCATACGGTAATGTTTGCACTGTTTTTTGTTGTTGTTGTTGTTGTTGTTGTTCTTCTTCTTCTTCTTCTTCTTCTTCTTCTCTTCTTTGCTTTTCTGTGGCTGTACCTACTACATCTATTACCGTGTTTTGGTGGTATATAGGTTAATACAGCCCGGCTGTTTCAGTTCTCGTGTCAATAGATAGGATAAGGAGACGAATATAAAAGTAGGGATTTAGGTCAGAACATTGCGAGCATTATTACTCTCTGTGTGGTTGTCTGCATATCTGTTGGTCTGTTTGCCATACACACACACATACACACACACACACACACACACACACACACACACACACACTCACTCACTCACTCACTCACTCACTTAGAATGCGTCGAAGCATGTATGTGTGCGCCCCCATGTATCTGTTAGGCTATCATTTACTCCCTCGCTCCCTTTCTAATTCCACAGCATCCTTTCTTACTCCTAACTTCATAACGGTTTTCATCACTTCCTTTTCACTTCCTTGCACTTTTTTCTTTCTTTTTCTTTTTAGGGGGGATGGGGGTGTTAATGGATAAACGGATGATATAACTTAAATGCCAGTCCTTTACTTAAAACTGCATGTAAATCAGATCACACGCCCATGAATTAGTCAGTTAAACACCGGTCATTGGAATCGCGCAACGCGTTATCCCCCCCAGAAACAAATCGATACCTACCACCATGCGGGCCCAATGTGATGTTATCGATCATCTCCTCTATCGATTAGTGTCGGTAGTTTGCCGCTGTAGTGAGGGTCATCAGTTAATCCGGTGCGTGTCTCGACATGTTTTGTAAGGGAATAGGTAGATGGCTGTAGCATGATGGTGGTGATTAATTAGTCATGTATTTACTTCGATTTGTTACCGCCATCATCGCTTGGTCATTTCAGCGGATGAGGCGTGATGATGGCTTTTAGTTTTGTTTGGTGTTGCGATGGGA
>CM054140.1:46185394-46190394 GCA_028751875.1 Rapana venosa | reverse complement strand
CACGCTGGTGGTAGTAGTAGTAGTAGTAGTAGTAGTAGTAGTAGTAGTAGTAGTAGTAGTAGTAGTAGTGGACCTTACGGGTTACAACGGATATAGAATATGTGTAATATGTAACATCAAAATGTGGAGGAGTCATGGGTTTTCTGTGTTGTGTTCAAGACTGGAAAATTCTATTTGGGGGGGTTGGGGGGTAGGGGTTGGGGTGGGGGGGGGGGGGGGAGAATGGAGGTGGAGAGGGGGTGAAGGGGGAGGGGCGTGGAGTGTGTTGTGTGTGTTGTGTGTGTGTGTGTGTGTGTGTGTGTTGTGTGTGTGTGTGTGTGTGTGTGCCTCTCTCTTTGTCCTTTTGTCTCTGTCTGTTTGTCTGTCTGGCTGTGTTTCTCTATCTGTCGCTCTCTGTCTCTCTTTCATTTGATTGTTTAGAGGTTTGAGTTGTTACAATGACAGACTGTAAGACTAGGCTTAGCCTAAAATCTCCATTCTTGTGTATTAAAGGTAGTTCCGTTCATTCATTCTCTTTGATGTGCCTTCGCGCATTCACCTGAATGTATATGTGTATTTGCGAGCGCGCGGACGCACGTGGGTACACGACGTCAATTCTGTGACCGTCTGAATTTTGAAAACTCTATACAAACCGAATTCAGATCATAAGTCAGCGAATAAAAAGATAGAAACAAACAGCACGAACAATCGAACAACACAAACAATCGATGACAACATATACAAAACCGCATACATACCGAGACTGGATGTAACACAAAAAAGCACACGAGTGCTTATTTACATTATCCTGCGAATGAAAAAGAATGATAAATAAATAGATATAAAATGAACGCTGACTATCGATTTCATGTCTTTGTTTCAAAATGCCCTGCTGGTCACTGTCCTGTCACACAACCAGCTACTGCTATAACTCTGTCCCCATCACACGCGTCGGGCGCATTCCCTGTGGATGTCTATCCATACCTCAGGGTCTAGACCCGTCCATTTGCACAACAACAGGGGCAGAGCATCACCTGGTAGCCCCTTATCTACCTATCCTATCCCTGGTATAGTGCGTTTCACGTCACTGTGAAACACAAAATTTCTTTGTGTGTGTGGGTGGGGGGGGGGGGGGGGGGGGGGGGGGGAGTGTGTGTGTGCGTGTGCGTGCGTGCGTGTGCGTGTTGAAGATTCGGATTTCAGTGCACGGTTTCCTTTTTGTGTATGCGTGTCGTTGCATAATAAACATTCGTCCAAATCCATTAGATCCATGAGACGATTGGTTGACAGCATAACCCAAGGCGCTGCTGAGTAAGGGGTTTTTTGTGGGTTTTGTTGTTGTTTTTCTTTGGGGGCTAGAACTCCAAGGTTTATCAATGGCGAGATGTCGCCTTTGGATGTGACCGTTTTTACCCATCACTACGTTACCCCGTTCCGACTTCGGGAAGGGTGTCTAAACACGACACCTGTGTGGATGCACTTTCTTCAAATGTTGTCATCCGTTCCTACCAGCACGCAATGACCTACTCTTCAGAAAGGTGGAACAGGTTGTAACTTGTGCGTAAACATGTTCTGCGTGCATGCACCCACGGGACCTCGTTTGTAGTCTGACATGGAGGACTTTCGGGCGAGATGAGCAGGTAATGATGTTAACTCCAAGGGGGGAGAAACATCCCCTTGAACGAGTCCCTCAATGGTGGTTCGAACACGGTCAGTTTGCGAGCTCAACGCTTTACCAGATTCAGCGCTATATAAATTCCATACATTATTATTATTATTATTATTATCTAACCACTAGGCTACCCCGCCCCTTCCACTGTTTCCCTAATAGAACTTTTCCATAGACTAGACTCACTTTGGATTAATAGTCATGCACAAACAAAGGCTAGAAGGCTTCGTGATATATGCCAAAAGGCTTCATAATAGGTAATAAAAGGCTTTGACATAATGAGTGATTAAAGGCAGAAGAACAACCAACCATCGCTTTCATTAACAAAAGTAAATTCACAACGTAGATACTCCCTTTTTACTAAACATTGTTTTCCCACTTTCATGTGATCGTGTAACAGACTGTACATCATCTCCCGCCCGCCCCCTCCCCCCTCCTATCTTCCTTCCCTACCTCTCCCTCCCTCCCCCCCCCCCCCCCCCCCCCCCCACCCCCCCCCCCCCCCCCCCCCCCTCTTCCTCCCTACCTCTCCCCCCTCCCCCCCCCCCCCCCCCCCCTCCCACTGCCACCTGCCTCCCTGAAGCTAGTCAATGAACAGGTAGCCCGGTCAGAGTGAAGACCAATGATGGAGTGCGGACACCGTCAGTGACAAGTGACAGATGGATGACCCCGAGGCCGAAATGCTCTGGGGGAGAATGATCTATATATATACTACGATTGATTTCTTAGGAGCCGCTGATAATCTCTTTCTCTTTCTCCTCTTCTCTCTCTCTCTCTCTCTCTCTCTCTCTCTCCTCTCTCTTCTCCTCTTCTCTCTCTCTCTCTCTCTCTCCTCTTCTCTCTCTCTCTATCTATCTATCTATCTATCTATCTATCCCCCCACCTCTCCCTCTCATTTCCTGACTCATCATTATTTGTGCAGATTCGGGGAGAGAGAGAATGATGATGATGGTGATGACTATGGCGATGATGATGATGATGATGATGATGATGATGATGATGATGATGAGAGTGAAGAGCAATGAGAATCAGCGTCATTGTCTTTTTCTTCTTCTTTATCTTCGAGAGAGAAATGAAATAAAAATGTTTTATTGAGCCTTGGGCTACAATTCAAAACAAAGTGGGAGATGGGGGAGTGGGTGTACATGTATACAACGAATTTGTACACGATTTCAAAATACAGCTAAAACACACACTAGGCACAAATCTGCTTTACACTGAAAACATTGATATCTATTACTTATTTTACCTAAGCATCTGAGAGAGAGTCTTAATTTTGGAGGTAGGTGGGCGAACAGACAGACAGATATGTAGAGAGATAGGCAGGCAGGAAAGAAACAAATAGCCATGTTTAAAACAGAAAAAAAAAAGTATACACGTTCTGACTGGCGTACAAAAAAACAACTGAAAAGTATTTACATTCTACTTTCTTTGTCGACACAGGTTGAACATACATATTGAATATATTCCTAGAAATTTCAGACAGGCAAATATCTCTTTTATGTGATCGTTAACTGATACGTTACCATTGGCAAGGTTGTTCATTAGCAGACGCTCGCTTACTCGTAAAATCACGCGCGCGCGCGCACACACTCACACACACACACACACAAGGGGGGGGGGGGGGGGGGGGGGGGGGGGGGGGGATAGCCTAGTGGTCAGAACATTGCGTTCGCAATCTGACGACCCGGGTTCGATTCTCGTTCAAGGGGATATTTTCCTCTGGAGTTAAAATTAGTGCAGACTCCACTCTCCCCAAAAAGTCCTTCGGATGAGACTATAAACCGAGGTCCCGTGTGCGAACGCACGCAGAACATCTTGCGCACACGTTAAATCCTGTTCCGCTTTTCGTAAGAGTAGGCCATTGTGTGCCGGTGGAAACAGATGACAGAATTCACAAATCCGCATACACACGGGGACTGGATGTAAAAAAGTACATGAGTGCTTATTCCATTATCCTCGATATAAAAGAATAAAAGAATAAATAAATAAACAACAGCGTGTGAGAGTGAGACAGGGGGAGAAGGGGGGGGGGGGGGGGGGGGGGGAGGGGCACGAAGTGGCTATCACATTACACCTGTAACTCCAGCCTTCAGTACTTGACCTGGTAAAGTCATAATTCAACCATAAGTTCGTGACGAAACAGGTATTAAAACATGTAAACGTTAGTAACCTTCTCTCTCTCTCTCTCTCTCTCTCTCTCTCTCTCTCTCTCTCTCTCTCTCTCTCTCTCTCTCTCTCTCTCTCTCTCTCTCTCTCTTCATCTCTCTCATGGGTGGATGGGGGGGGGGGGGGGGGAATATCCAAATTCTTTACTGTACTAGAAAAAAAGCAAAAAGTGATGATGGGCCAGAAAATGAAACATCGACTAATTACAGAGATTATCACCTGTCTCCTCACTCATTCTCCCTCATCCCCCCTCCCCTCCCCCACCCAACTCCCACCTCACACTAGCTCTACTATCCCGAACATGTATACAAGCATCATAGCAAGGCAAGCGATGACGGCAAATCAGTCATAGCGACCACCAGTGAGAGTTGAAGCATTCACTTTATTTCCCCTGACAGAGGGGATTTTCCAGTTTCCCCCGTCATGCCCCTGACACCGGAAGAATGGGGTCCGCCCAGTAATGTGACCATGGAAAGGGAGAGCTATGAAATAATTTCTCTCCAGGTTTCCGGAGGTAAACCCTAGGGTTCAGGCTTTAATCCTTCTTTACGCCAGTGTGTGGTCAACTTACCTGAATTTTTCCGTTGGACGTGTAAGCTATGTTTATAGGTATTTTTACATCATACGCTCAACCCATGGCAGGTTTCTTTCATGTGTATGAGATGTGTATGAGATGTTAAGGAATGGAAAGAGGCGCGGATAGGGTTAGGCTTTTATTTTCTGTACAGTTTTAAACATTGTAGCTGATGTACACAAAAAATACAGAAAAATCTTTAGTGGGAGGGATCTTTGTATGGAGAGAATTTCTCGTTTGTGTACTCATTTTCATTTAAGTTCGGGTTTGTTTTGGAGGGTTTCTTCTCAGTCTTACAGGACTAACGATGTGAACACTTCAACAAGACTCAAGCTTTAAACAATAGTACGTATACATCGAAGTAAATAAAGAAAAAATAAAGTTCCATACATTTTATTTCCAGACCAAGAGCTTGACCTGGTTTCAGTCCGGTTTTTTAAAAATCGTTAATCACAGTAGCAATGAGGCCAAGCAAGGCATTCAAATACACAGCACCAATTTTAAATCTTTTTTTTTTAATCTAGTGCGTCATGTTCCAGTTATGCTGCAAAAGTGTTAAGTGCTTTTCTTCTTTTCGTGAATTTTTCTTTAATTTTTTTGTTTTGTTCC